>VWZD01006345.1:974822-1093673 GCA_013396695.1 Sakesphorus luctuosus
CGCCCGCACCGACACGGCCCCGCACGCCGCTCCTCCGCACCGCAGCTCGCGGAGAGTTTGTCCCTCCCCGTCCTCCCCTCGAGCTCCGGAGTTTTTTGGTTTGGTTTTTACTTTTTGGTTTTTTGTTGTTTTCTTCTCTTTTTTGCGTTTTTTTGACTTAGAGGGGTAGGGAAAAGTAACACTCAAAGTTGTTGCAAACTTTTCCCCGGCTCTTTGCCTCCTCTCCCCAGCCCGGGCTGCGCGCTGGTGGAGACTTCGTTTCTCACAAAGTTTTACGGTTTTTTAACCCTTCCCTCCCCGCTTAGCGCCTGATTTATTTTTTTTTTTATTTTTTTTAAAAAACCTTTTTTCGTCCCCTGATCCCCCCTCGGCCACTTTCTCGCATGAATCTCCTCGACCCTTTCATGAAAATGACAGAAGAGCAGGACAAATGTATCTCCGACGCCCCCAGCCCCACCATGTCGGATGACTCCGCCGGGTCCCCCTGCCCCTCTGGATCCGGCTCGGACACGGAGAACACCAGACCCCAAGAAAACACCTTCCCCAAGGGGGACCCGGACCTGAAGAAGGAGAACGACGAGGACAAGTTCCCGGTGTGCATCCGGGAGGCGGTGAGCCAGGTGCTGAAGGGCTACGACTGGACCCTGGTGCCGATGCCGGTGCGCGTGAACGGCTCCAGCAAGAACAAGCCCCACGTGAAGAGACCCATGAACGCCTTCATGGTATGGGCGCAGGCGGCCCGGAGGAAGCTGGCGGACCAGTACCCGCATCTGCACAACGCCGAGCTCAGCAAGACCCTGGGCAAGCTCTGGAGGTGAGCGCGGGGCCGGGCCGCGGGATGCTGGGGGGAACCCGGGGATGCTGCGGGAGCTGCGGCTGCAGAGCCCGCTCCTGCCTGCCCCGGCGGTCAGAGGAGGGAGAGCATGTTCCCAGCCTGGAAAGCTCGTAGAAAAGCCTTGCAGTGCTGGCAAACTTGTTTAGAGGAGGAGGAGAAGCCAGAATAGCAGGGGGAAAGCTGGGAAAGCAGCTCCCCGTGGCCGCCTTCTGCTCTTGGAAGTGGTTTCTGCTCCCTGGGCGATGCTCGGGCCAGAGGGGACCGTGCGGGGGCTGGCGGAGCCCCCCGGGCCGTGCGAGCGGGGGCTGCCCCGGCCGCTGCTTGTTTGTGCTCCCGGGGCCAGAGGAAATGATGGTTTGGGGAATTGCATCAGCTCGGGCCGGGAGGGCCGGCAGTGCGGGAGGGAGTGCGGGAGGGAGGCGATGCGGGGCGCGGGCAGGGGGCGGCGGGGCCAAGCCCCGGTGGTGACGGGTGGGTGGCGGCGGTGAGTGGCACATGGCTGAGTGCCCTCCGAGTGCCAAAATAAGGCAGGGAGGGGAGCAAAACAGAAGGCAAGTGAGTCACCTGGCCGCCGCGTCCTCTGTGGCTGCAGAAGGGGGCGGAGGGGGATCCTAAATTTGTGGCAGGAGGAGAAATGGGTAAGCAAACCTGGCCCTGGCAGGACTGTCCCCAAAGCGCCCATGGACAAGGACATGTGCCCACGGGGTGGGGAGGGTGAGGGCCGGACCCCGCTGCAACTTCTGCACCTCTTGTCACTGAAACAACTTGGGGGGGCAAAGAGGGGTGACAACCAGCGAGTGCCCCAGATGGGGCGCTCAGCGTTGTGTAGAGCTTTGTGCCACTAGCGGGGGATGCAGGGGAGAGATCTGAGCTGGTGTTAATGGCTAATGCCCCTCCTGAGCTGCAACTGACCCCTCGCCACCCGTGTCCCTCCCCAGGCTGCTCAACGAGAGTGAGAAGCGTCCCTTTGTGGAAGAGGCCGAGCGGCTGCGGGTGCAGCACAAGAAGGACCATCCCGACTACAAGTACCAGCCGCGGCGGAGAAAGTCGGTGAAAAACGGGCAGTCGGAGCAGGAGGAGGGCTCGGAGCAAACCCACATCTCCCCCAACGCCATCTTCAAGGCGCTGCAGGCCGACTCCCCGCAGTCGTCCTCCAGCATCAGCGAGGTGCACTCCCCCGGGGAGCACTCGGGTAGGTACCCACATAGCCACGAGGCGTTCTGGGGGGCACGGCACAGCTACAGCTACCTAAGAAAAGTTGCAGACCAAACCAGGCTGAAGTTGGGATTGGGTAAGGGAGGGGAGACCCAGAAATGTGATGACAAGAGGGGCAGCTGCATCAGGAGAGGGGCAGAGCTGCCCATAGCGTGGGCATGTGCCACTGCTGCAGCCACTTCCACTCACTGTGCACATGAGAAATGTGAAGCTATGCTAAAAAGAAAAAAAAACCACCTCAAAAATTGGCCCGTTACAGTTCTTGTCTAAAGGCTCAGTAGGCTGGTGCTGACAGGGGTCGTGGCTGTGCCACTCACACCTGGATGTGCCTTGGTTACCCTTCACAACTTCAGCCCCTGTTCCCCTGCACCCTGCGGGCTGACATGAGTGGGTTAATCATTAACGGAGTTACCCCTCCAGCGAGGACTCGGGGGAGCCCGACGGTGACAGCGACACCCCCTCACCCCTGTGCCCCTCCTTCCTCCCACAGGGCAGTCGCAGGGCCCCCCCACGCCCCCCACCACCCCCAAGACGGACACGCAGCCGGGCAAGCAGGACCTGAAGCGGGAGGGCCGCCCCCTGCCAGAAGGAGGCCGGCAGCCGCCCCACATCGACTTCCGAGACGTGGACATCGGCGAGCTGAGCAGCGACGTCATCTCCAACATCGAGACCTTCGACGTCAACGAGTTCGACCAGTACCTGCCGCCCAACGGGCACCCGGGGGGCCCCGCCACCCACGGGCAGCCCGGCCAGGTCACCTACACGGGCAGCTACGGCATCAGCAGCGCGTCGGGCTCGCCGGCCGGGGCCGGGCACGTGTGGATGTCCAAGCAGCAGCCGCAGCCGCCGCAGCCGCAGCCGCCGGCACAGCACGGGCTGCCCGCGCTGAGCGGGGAGCAGGGCCCGGGCGCGCAGCAGAGGACACACATCAAGACGGAGCAGCTCAGCCCCAGCCACTACAGCGAGCAGCAGCAGCACTCCCCGCAGCAGATCAACTACAGCTCCTTCAACCTGCAGCACTACAGCTCGTCCTACCCCACCATCACCCGCTCCCAGTACGACTACACCGACCACCAGAACTCCAGCTCCTACTACAGCCACGCGGCCGGGCAGGGCAGCAGCCTCTACTCCACCTTCACCTACATGAACCCCACGCAGCGCCCCATGTACACCCCCATTGCAGACACTTCGGGGGTCCCCTCCATCCCCCAGACCCACAGCCCGCAGCACTGGGAACAGCCCGTCTACACACAGCTCACCAGACCCTAAAGCCATGGAGGGAAGAGAAAGAGAAGAAAAAGAAACTTAGAAAGAGAAAACAAACAAAACAAATCAGAAACGAGTGAAAGCAGCAAGAAGAACGGAGAACTTCTTCAGACTTTTTCCTTCTTTGCAATTAAAATAATAACTATAAAAAGACACTCAAGTGAAAGCTGGCGGGGAGGAGAGAGCGCCTCGAGCCTCCTGCACTACAGCATCCTCCAGGACCCGCTGAGAGCCAGCAAAACTCGGTACACCTTTGCCAAGGACTGGACTTGAACTCTGCTTCCAGCATGGAGAGGAGATTCCTAACCAACCCGCCCAGCTGTCTTGTTCTCTGGACTTTTGTAATGATTTTTTGGTTTTTTTAGCAGTAATTAAAAAAAAAGAAAAAAAAAGAAAAAATGGGGGGTAAAAAAGAGAAAACTCAGAGTCCTCTGTGAGGAATATTCTCTATTTTAAATATTTTTAGTATGTACTGTGTATGATTCGTTACCAATTTGAGGGGATTTATACATATTTTTTAGAGATTTTTTTAAATGCTCTTATTTTTCCAACAGCTAAAAAAATGACACTTAGTGGAGCAGTGCTAGGTTTTCTTGCAGTCAGAGGTATTTTTGTATAGATAAGTGTCTTTTTTTCTCTAAAAATGAAACTAAACCAGCATGCTTTGACCTGGGAACCAGGCTCTGTACGTGGGCAGCGTCGGGCGCAGCGCTGGGCAGCGCTGAGACTGTGCAGGGACCAGCATGGCAGAGGCTTTATTTTTCTAACTCGTAGCAAAACCAGCCAGGAGAAGAGTTTCACTTTATTTTTTAATAACCCTGAGCCTTAAGAAAGAAAAACAAAAAGATTAAAAATGAAAATCAGATCCAACCAGCCCAGAGTGCTGGTGAGAAGCCTTAAAGCAGCCCTGGGATAATCACTTGGCCCCAGCTCTGCCTGTCCCGGGGCTGGGGGGGCTGAGCTCGACCCCTCCGGGCACCCCCGTCCGCCCCAGGCCTGATGCAAAACCCCTCCAGGGGCTCCCCTCTGCTTGCAGGACATCACAGATACTTTAAATTATTTATTTTGTGAGAAGAGCAGTTTTTAATCACCATTTTTTTTTATCTCCCTTCTATTTTAAGTCCTTTCAAAAGCAATTGCATTAGTTGGAGCATTATTTGGAAGGTAACCGTGCCTGTTAAATTATGGTCTTAAACTGTAACCAGTCCTTTATTTATCTCTTTAATTCTTTTTTATTATTATTATTATTCTTTTTGGAATCTGTGTCCTGGGTTTGTACAAACTTGTGCTCTTCCTTTTTTTTTTTTTCTTTTGTCTTAAGGATAAACTGGAAAAAAAAATAAGATTTGTACAAACTAAAGATTGCAAATGTAGCGTATCACTGAATCATTTGCCTTGTTTTCTGCCTCAGCTCTCTGGGACACACGAGCTCGTGCGAGGACGAGACCCAAGGCCCCAGCCCTGCCCGGGGGGGCTCTGTTTTAGCCTTCCACCCCCCCAAAACTGCCTTCAGAGCTGGGGGGACACTGACTTTGGTGAAGCTGTGGCTAAACAGTTAAGGATTGCTTTTTAAAAAAGACAGCAAACTTTTTTTATTTAAAAAAATGATATATTTGTTAACATTTTTTTTAGGGATTCAGTAGAAGAAAAAAATCTTAAAGCACTCTTATAATATGGCATCTTTCTATTTCTGTATAAAAGCAGATCTTTTTAAAGTATTTCTGTAACTTAAAAGACCTGTCATTTAAATCATATTTTGTCTTTAGGTAAGTTTGGTTTGGTTTGTTTGCAAGATCCTTCTCTCTGTGAAACTTACCTTTTTTTTTTTGTATATTATTGTTTGCAATAAATATACATCGTATTAAAAGTTAAACGTGCCCCAGCTGTCAGATTTATTATCAGCCTCCAAGGAGCACTGGGGCCATGCTGGAGCCCCAGGATGGTTTGGGGTTCACTGGTGGAGTTTGGGATGATCCCCCTCCTGGGCAGGTCCTGAGTGCAGCCATCCCAGAGAAACCAGAGCCAGAGAATAAATGGGAGCTGGAGATGAATAAAACCAGACTGGATGGTTCAGGGGGTGAGCTCCAGAGGTGACAATGAGCTCCAGCTCTCCCCAAACCCCACCAGCTCTGACACTTTCCCTGGGTTGTCTGCTCTGAGCTGCCTGGTTTGGGGGATGCTGAGACAAGGAGCTATCCAAGGACTTGGGGCATTCAAATAATTCTTATATAACTGCTGAAATCCTCCCCAAAAGCCAAAATCTCCTAACAGCCAAGCCAAGCAGGACATGGATCATCCTCAAGGATCAGTGTCACCTGTTCCCCCCACAAATGCAGCACAAGGCACCCCAGGAAGGAAACATCTCCCAGCTCAACCAGACTTTGCCTTTCCTAGCAAATCCATCCCAAATAAATCACTAATCCAGTCCTGCATAGTCCCTACCCCACTGGCCCTCTGGAGCAGCTCAGGGTGCTCTGGGCAGGCCCCAGCCCTTGGGTTTGCCACCTCACCCCAGTGCTGGTGTCACTGCAGAACTCGCTGGTGGCACAAGTCTGTGCAGGGCCCCTCCCTGGCATTCCCTCCAAGGCCACATTTCACACGTGAATATGTTTGCAAAAATGTCACAACCTGTCCCAGACTCCACATGGAGCTGCAGCTGGCACAGGGCAGCCCCACACCGGAGCTGAGCTGCCGGGGGGCACTCGGGGTGACCCCCCCAGGCACAGCATAGACCAGGGGCAGTGCTAACAAACCCCAGCACACAGACCTGACCAAACATCACTTCGCCAGCAGTTTATCCTCTCTGGGCTCTTTCCCTGGCTGAAAAGCCACTCCCGGCAGCGAGACCTGCTCAGAGACACCCCACTCGCTGCACACCGAGCTCGTGGCCACAACACTAAACCTCCACACCGGAGTGAAATAACGTCACACTCCAGCCAATTACCTGCAAGGGGCTCATTTACCCTGTGCATTAGCTGGGGTCAGTGTCACCCTTCCTGTGCCCTCAGCCCCCGCGGGTGGGAACGCTTCGTGCCCGATCCTTTCTCTGCAGCACACGGCAGGTTTCCCCTGTCCCCATCGGACTTTGCCAGCTGCGAGTTCTGGCTTTGCTTTTCTTTGGCCAGAAGAACAAACACGGCTCCCGGAGTTATGTCGAGGAAGCAGCCGGAGCCTCGGGGAGAGCTCGGCGGGGCCGCGGCCAGCGCGACACTGCCGAGAGCGGCCGCAAAAACTCCGAGCACCAGATAAGGGCTTTCCGATGCTCCCGTGGGTGGGATGGGCTGGTACCCAAAAACATGCTGGAAAACATCCCACAATTAGGACAGCCACTGCCGCCACCGCAGGAGTCTGGGTCAGCAGGGACCCCTCACATTCCCCCTGGTTTGCACTGGATGCAGCGAGAGCCAGAGGGTGGGAGCAGGGCAGACCCAGCAGGGATGTCTGCGTGGGATCCAGCAGGGATGTCTGTGTGAGATTCCAGCAGGGATCCCTGCCAGATCCCGAGCGAGCCCCGCACAGCCCCAGCTGCTGCCAGGGGGTGCGGTGGCATCGCTGTCCCAGCACAGCCCTGCTTGGCTCCCCTCTATCCCATTCCATGAGCTCCACCGTCCCACCGGAAGCATCCCGGGGATATCTTCCTCGCAAGAAACCAAAAGGGCAAAGCTCATGACCCACCCCTGGACCTGTAATATCTGCACTGTTTACTTATGGTGTGGGCTTTAATGCTCTTGGCCTGCCCTCGGGAAAGCCAAGCTGGATGCGGGTCCCCGGGCAGCTCCAAACTTCCTGCCCACCCACCGTCCGGCTCTGCCCCGCTCCGGGGGGCACAAAGGGACACCCAGAGGGGGAAAAACGCTGGAAAAGCCGCGCAGCTTCAGGGCAGCGTGTGCTAGGGGTGGGGAGAGAAATAATAAATGAGCTGGAGGGAACTCGCACAATGCTGCAGGGCAGGTTTGAGCCGCGGCAGAGAAGGGCGGGCGCGATGCTGCCCGGCGGGGCGGGGGGCACGGGAGAGCCCCCCGTCTGGGGTGGTGATGGGCACAGCGAGGCTGAGCCCCGCGCAGGGCTGCTCGTCCTTCTGCGCTCCGTGGTTTAGCTTAGTGAGCACTTTGGGTTTTCCATCAGTGCAGAGAAAAATAAGCAATTAAAAATGTGTAACAAATGGGGAGAAAGTTCGAAAGCAGCCCCACGGCACAGTGCCCATTGCCCGGGCGGGTCCCGGTGATGCCCTGGTGGCAGCTGCTCCCAAACCGAGCAGTTTCCTCAGCCAGCTGTTCGCCTTGCCATCGGGGCTCTCTCCAAGAGAGGAGGCAAGCTCGCAGCCAGCTGCGCGCCGGGATCCTGCCATGCTGTGGCTCCTGCCCAGCTGCAGCTTTGGGGACATGGACCAGCCGTACATCAGCACCGCCAAGGTGTTGCTGGGCTTTCTCTTTTCCCTTTTCAGAGCCCAGTTCCAGGAATCAGGTGGTTTAGCGAGATGGATATTTACAAGTAAAAGCGAAAGCAGCAAGCTGGGTTTCCCCCTTCGTGTGGTGTTTGTCTCCCTCGGGACCACACTCAGCTCCCAGCAGGGAACTGCTGCCACCTTGAAGTGGTGTCTTAGGAGGGGAGACAAACACAAGCCCCCTTTTCCCTGCTGACACCAGAAAAATTTGGCTAAGATGCTTGAACTCCATGGTGTAAAGATGGAAAAGGTGGGAAAAGAGGAGAACTTACAGACACACAATGCGAACGGGTCCGAGGAATTGGAGAGGATACCAAAAAAAAAAAAACAACAAAACGCCTTAGCCATCTCCAGCACAACCTCCTGCCCTGCTGTCTGGCTGGAGATGTGGATGCAGATGGGATTGGAGCAGCTCCTGCCTTGGGAAGTGGGTGCCAAGGATGCACCGTGCAATGCTGCAGCACACAGAGCCACTGCTGTCCCCTCTGCCACCCCAGGCAGGCTGGATGTGACCAGAGCAAGCAGTGGTGTGGCTCCCATCACACCCAGAGCACGGTAACAATGGCAGGAGGGGAGGAAGAGGCTCCCCCACACCCTCCTGCTCCCCCAGCCATCCAACTCCCCCTCCACTGCAGAACTAACCCCTCTGGAGCTGCAGTGGGTCATCCCCATGTGGCACTGCCCAGGTCACGCTACAAGCCTGGTGTCGCCTGCCATCCCACAGATCCCAAAATTCCCAGGAACAGGCCCCAGCCACCTGCATCCATGTGGGCACAGACAGCCCCTAAGTGCTACTGTAGCAGATATAATCGATCCTGAGGTGCCTCGGGGGCTGTAAAGACCACGACCGTTCGCTCCCTGGGTCAGAGCCACCTCTTTACTGCACGTTTGCACAAGGACTGCTCTAATGGGGCGCTGAGCCACGATCGGGGGCCTGAAGTGCCATTGTAATACAACTACTAATCAGGCAATAGCCTTTATACGAGCAGCCCCTGCTCAGGCTGTGCTCCCAAGGCTCATAAACCAGGGAAGGCTCTATTGAAGTCACCAGGAGCCCAGCCCATGCACAGGGAGCTGGATCAGAGTTGCTCAGCCAACCTTGTGGCTGTGAAATTCCAGTTTCATTGTGTGTGTGTGTTTGTGTGCCCCTGTGTGTGCACATACGTGCACATAGAGCCTGGGACCATCAATGGTGAGCAGCCTGAGCTTTGAGACATGTTGTTTGTAGAGCTGGGATGGGGAGGGGAGTTATTTCTTCATTAAAACAAAGTCACGTTTATAAAAGGCTCAATAAAACCCATTTGAAATAAGAAATAACAGCGACTCTACGAAGGGAAGGGAAAGGAAACAAGCCTCCAAATTCCCATTTCTAATTAATTACCTGCCTGGGAGCTGCTCTCAGCTTTCAGTGACTGAAACATTTTACAGGGGGGATGTCTGAGAGCAGGGTCTGTGCAGCTTACGAGCGCGGTGACCGCAGCGCTCCGGGAGTGAGACGCAATAACGCGGCTCCTCGGCCCGACACAGAGGCACAGCCAGGCCCAGGGGCTGCCCAGGCCAGACACTTGCAGCCATTCAGCCTGGAAAGGAGTATGGTTTTAACAAGGTTGGCTCTCCGACTCGAGGAAACCCGCAGGCTGAACAACGTGTGGCCGTCCCGAGATGGCCACGTGCGGAAAACACCCACGTGGAGTCAGAGCTGCAGAGGGATCGGGGGAGCAACCACAGTGGTGGCAACCTGGCCCCATCCCTGCCCTGCAGCAGGTCAGATCAAACCCCTGCTCTGGCATCACCTCCATCATCCCTCTCCATAACCCCATGGCGTTCTGCACTCCACAGATTCCAGATCCACATCAAATTTCCCAGTCTCAGGGGACTGGTTGAGTCCCCAGCCTGGAGTTTCCTTCAGCACAAAATTTCTCACAACTGCCCAGGATTTAACCCTCAGTGCTCACACATGGTCCCCCAGTCCAGATAGGACAGTGTTTCTGCCCCACATCCCTCCCAGGTCCCCTCCACGCCCCGAGATGTGTCAGAGAGAAAAGGTGAAAAAAAAGCTTTACATTTGATTTTCCCTCTCCCAGCGTGGGGATTAATTGCACACGTTGTCTGGGCAGAAACCAACTATCACCACGCAAAGTCTCACTCCATAAATTTTAAACTGCTAATAATAAGGCTGGACAGGAGTTTTAAAGCTTCAGTAGACAGTTTACAATTAACCTACTCCTGTCAGCTGGAAAATCACCTTAAAATGTGATTCCAGTTCACGTCTGACTCACTTTGAGAGTCAGAAACTGCTTCGGAATCCCAGTAAAAGCATCAAGCAGAGCTGGGGGAAGGCCTGAGGGGCAGAGTTTCAGCCCAGACCTGACCTGAATTTCTCCCAACACTGGGACAGATTTTTACCAGGTGTCCCACAGGATTGCCAGTCCAGCCCTTGGAAGCTGGAAACCAACCTCCCCGAGTTTTGGAGCTCTTTGAGCTCATGCCAGTCAAGTTTTCATCAACTTTTTCAAGAAGACAAACCCCTGGCTCAACACAGTTTTGACTTAGCAGCTCCAACGTAGGTGAGGGAGAGAAAGATGTGGGTTTTGAAGTCCCAAACTACCAGAGACACCTAAGGAATGATAACCCAAAACCATCATGCCATGGAGCATTGCATGCAGCCCTGTTGCCTCCTGATTCTCCATGGGCTTTTTCCAAGCTGGAAGGTAAATTCCAGGAGTTGGCAGTGGTCACCTCCTAACTGAGCCAGACTAACCAGGAACACATGGAGATCCCTGCAGTGCAATAAAGGGCTCCATCCCTATAACTCAGTATGTCCAATACCTATTTTTCCCTCTTTTACCAATTGTGAGGGTGGGCAGGCCCTGGCACAGGGTGCCCAGAGAAGCTGTGGCTGCCCCATCCCTGGGAGTGTCCAAGGCCAGGTTGGATGGGGCTTGGAGCAACCTGGGCTGGTGGGAGGTGTCCCTGCCCATGGCAGGGAGTGGAACAAGTTGGGCTTTAAGGTCTCTTTCCACACAAACCATACCATGATTCTATGAGCAGCATGAGCATTTAGGGAAGTTTTGGCATCCAAACCAGCCTGCTTGGATCCTACAGCCTCCCAGACCAAGACTCCACTCTTTGGCCACAGCCAGGAGGTGAAGCTTCCAAAAGGTCCCAACTGAAATATCTTTTTAAAGGGCCCATAATGAATTGCGTCAGTGAGGAGTAAATTGGGGGGGAGACACCCAGTCATTTTCTGTGATTAAAAGGCAAATTTTATTCCTCTAGAAACTTGGAAGCAAATGTGGCGTTGCCATGGTTTCACACCCACTGGCTGGAAATGACAATATTAGCAGGGTGACCTGGTAATTAGAAACTGTGCCCCCAGGTCAGGCTGCGGAGAAAATAAAGAGAGATTACGGAGTCCTAAAGACACAGCATAATGCTGCGGGCTCCTGGGCTCCCCACCTTTTATAACGGGCCCATTTAAATGCAGATTATGACTTTCCACCTGGGGCTGCTAATCTGTCTCACAGCCAGATCAAACAATAAGGCATCTCTCCACACTGTGGGGCCAGGGTGCTTTGGAGCTTGGGCTGTCATCAGGTCCCTCACTCTGTCTGTCCCCCTTTTCTCAGGGAAAAAACCACAGTTTTCTGTTCACAGATTATTATTTTTCCACCCTAGATGTTTATGTCCTCATCTCCCTCCCCCAAACTCCGATGATTTGGAGCAAACCAGGCTCAGATTTTCCACTCGGTGATGCAATGGAAGACAAGGGGCAGCAATCAAGCTCATTAGCATCGTGCTGGCACACACTCAGTTTAGGGGAAAGGAGCGTGCAGGGGTCCTGAAGTAGCAGGTGGCTCCTCTCAGCCCAGCATCCCCAGGGACACTCAGGTCCCACTGGTGGTATCAACCAGGTGATGCTGGGCAGAGACACACCATCCCCATGGGATCTACCTGACCCAGCACCTGGGCAACCCCATCACTCCAGCCCTTCCCCTGATGAGATGTTTCATGAAAATGAGCAGGATCAGTAGGGACAGTGCTCAGAGAGCACCTTCACACAGAACTGAACAGCAGGGAAATCAGCCCCCACGTGTCTGAAATAGGATGGCATACCTGGATATCCAAGCAGGGAAAAGACCCCAGGATGCAGCACTTGTTCTGGTTCCCAGATTGCCTAGGCCTTCAGCTTGATTAGCCCTTTGGCATGAAGAGCTACAGAATCATTTAGGTTGGAAAAGACTCCAAGATCATCCAGTCCAACCTGTGACCAATGCCCACCTTGTCACCCAGCCCAGAGAGCACTGAGTGCCACATCATCATTCCTTGGGCACCTGCAGGGATGAGGACTCCAAACCTCCCTGGGCAGTCCATTCCATTGCCTGACTATCCTTTCTGTGGAGAAATTTTCCCTACTATCCAGTCTAAAGCTACTCTGGTGCAGTTTAAGGCTATTTTCTCTTGTCCTGTTGTTACCTGTGAGAAGAGGCTGACCCCGACCTTGCTACAACCTCCAGCTGTGTTTTCTCTGGTGGCAGCTGCTGGTGGTGTCTGGGTGGGGACTGTCCTCACCCAGGACTGACCTGGTGCACAGGGAGGTTAGAAAGGACTAACCCAGACACAATCACTGTAAGCTGGACATTAAAATCCAACCCGTTTTAATCACCAGCAGAGCGGGTAATGCCACTGCCATTAAAGCCAGATGACTCCTTCAACACCAGCAGAGAGTGAGAGCTTTAAGCTCCTTACACTCCTGCACCTGCCTCTTCACTGCTCTTGGCTTTCATTAAGTGTGGGATCCTTTCAATGAGGGTTAATAAGAGCCCTGCACCCTGAGCAGGCTCCATCCCTGGGCCTGTCATGTATTTCTCACAACCCAGCACAGGTGTCAGGTGCATCAGGCACCTTCCTCAGCAGTTCAGAGAGTGACAGGAATTTTATCTGCTTTTCTGGAGATGCCAAACTCAAGGCCCAGCATGTGACAGACCCTGGTAACGTGGGTCTTGAGGTCCCACTCACTCTCCTTGGACAGATACTTAACATCTCTGTCAATGTGTGGTCCTGAAAACCCAGCACAGCTCCATCCAACCATTTTCAAACACTCCCCATTCAAGAGTCAGCTTAACCCTCTCAAAGTAGGAGGAAGAATAGGGAAAATGATTCTCAAAGTAGGAGGAAGAATAGGGAAAGTGATTCCCAGAAGACTCAGAAGGACACAGTGGAGGTTGCTGTCCTCCCATGTCCCAGTCTTTGCAAAATGCCCTTAGCAAACACACAGGAAGGAAAAGCCAACAGGGCATCCTGGAAAAGAACCCAAAAACCCCAAACTCTGAATGCAACTGTGGGCAAACCCCTTCATTTCCAGGTACATTTTTTACAGCAGTAAAACAGCAATTGCTCCTTAAAGCAATTTTGGAGTAATACCCAAGGAAGGTGGATAATGGAGTGCTGGAGTGCAAGGCACTGGGAACACAGGAGAAGCCAGAGTGGATCCCCCAAGCCTTGCCATGCACACCTGGGCACCCAGGCCAGTCTGAGCTCTGCTGGTTCTCAGTTCCTCCACACCTGCACACCTGAGATCCCACCACACTGCACAAACAACTCATTTGATGCTTGGAAATCCCACAGACCCGATTCTGCACGTTTTTATTGCAGATAACAGATGAGACTTGGGTCACCTTATCCCTGCAGGCAGCCAGAGCCACCAAGGGCCAGCACAGACACGTCTTACCACTGAGAAAGGAGCCGGATAAAAGCCAAACCCGAGCCTTATTAGCTTCATACTTGCCTTCCCCAACCCCTGTGCTGCCTCCCGTCCCCTTTGCTCGCCCCCATTCCTCCTCCCATCCCAAACTGTCATGGTTTATTTTGTTTGGGTGGATTTTCTTTCTCTGTCCTCCCCTCCGCCCCTCGCAAACAGATAGTTTTCCCATGGAGATCCAGCCCGCTCCGTGCCCATTAGCATCCTTGTGCATAATTAGAGCCCAGGGCATTGTCATGCAAAGCAGCCTCGGATGACAACACTTCAGCCTGGACGACGCAGAAACGCTGCGAGGAAGTTTCTCACACTGGTTTTAGCCAAGGCAAACTGGCTCGTGCACGGGTTTGAGATTTTAATTAATTAATGGGTGATGGGCTCCCTTCACAGCCCCACCAATGCTCGAGGATGGGAGCTCCCAGGGCTCTGCACCCACCCAGCCACCCATCCACCCATCCATNACATCTTCAGGGTGTTTCTTCTGGCTCCATGAGTCTGGCTGGCTCTACCTGGATACTGCTGGTGTCCCTTAGGAGGTCACACAGTAATGATGGCTGGGGGAAAGATGGGTGAGCTGGCCCAGGACAGCTCCACAGAGAAGACGGGCTGGATGCTGAGTCCCCCTTCTGGAACCTTCCCCTGCTCCTTGGGCAGGAGTTGTGAGCAGGACACGTGTGTAAAGGGCACAAGGACAGAGAAGACACATTTTCCTAAGGAAAGGTATAAAACAGGAGGAGCCGATTTTCAGAGATCTTCAGCAGAGCCAGAAGAAAACACCCCTATCCACCTACCCCCAAACCCAGCCACATTCACCATATGGCAGAGCAGTAGAGCAGCACATAAATGGAGAATAAAGGTAAATTATAAACAGGCTCTAAGAAATACCCAAGTCCTGTTTTCAGAAGGGATTTACCTTCCCAGCTGGCAAAGTCCCATTCCCCTGCAGTGGGATTTGCACTCCATGTGCAGCATCACTTGTGCAAAGAGTTTAAGAGCCTCTCAGTGGAGAATTTTGCTCCATGGGGGAATGTTTAGAAGCCTTTTATCATTCCCCCTAAAAAACACTCACTACAAAAGCACATCACATCTGCTCCTTCCTGCCCCACACCTTGCTGGAAAGGGATTCCTGAGAGATCCACAGCAGCAGAGGCCAGAGGGCTCCTCCAGACCCGTCAGACAGAACAAAGCAACCCCCAGATTCTGCCTCCACAACCACTCCCAAAGCATCCAGCAGTAATTTGTCCTGGAGGCTGCAGTAGGGCTGGGGAATGGTGTGGCAGCAGGGACACATCCTAGATGGGGTTTCCATCCACTTCCTTGGGATCTAATAAAAATCACCTAATAATAACCACCATCTAATAACAGGAGCCACCAAAAGGTGAAGAAGCAGCCAAGTCAGAGCAGTTCAGGGTAATTGAAATGTGTTGAAACCATGGGATGCTTCTGGGAATGTCAGAGATTAACACACCTGGCAGGTCTAATCCTTCCTCAAACCAGCACCCTGCAAGTGCTTCCCTCCCTGAGCACCAGCCCCTCTGCTCCTCCACCAGACCAGCTGCCGTGGATTTTGGCACCCAGATTTCAATGTCTTTTCATGTCCCTTGAGGTGCTTTGCCAACATTTTCTGTTACAGTAACAAGAAGGCTTTTGATACAGGAATTTCAGAGAGAACCAGTGGGAAACGGGGGCTGCAGGCAAGGACAGCAGCTGCTTTGAAGCACTTCTGGGGATTATATCTGCCATTCTTTGCCCTCCCTCACATTAATTCCTGCTCAGTGAAGGACAGGGCTGGAAACATCATGTGTGTACACCACAGGAGGCTTCCTGTCGCTCCACCTGAGCATCCCAGAGCTTCCCTCATAATGCCAATCCCTTCAGACCACGGACATGGACTGGGTCAGGATCCCACTGCTGCAGGTTGATTCACAGAGGAGGAATTTGGGATATTTCTGAGTGTCCTCAGTTTAAGCCTTAACCTCCCAGCTCTGCTCCTTAGTTTCACTCTGGGAATTCCCCTTCCCTCAAGGCAGAGACCAAAGCCCAAGCATTTAAAATGAGCTGCAGAAGCAGGTGAGTCACCAGGAGTGAGAGTCATCCCTAGAGACAAGAACCCCCACTGAGGCCTCCCCACTGAATTCCTGGAGGATGCCAACACACCACATCTCTCTCTGGACAACCCTGCAGAGCTGTGGCAGTCACAAAACTAGTGATTTCAGCCAAAAACACAGCTGAGAGCCACCCTGCACCTCAGTTAAGGGATCTGGTACCCATTAACCCCCAGGGCTGTGTGTAACCTCCCCCTCCATGAGCCTTCCCTGAAGAGGAACAGGGGAAAAATAGGTGAAGGAACTGAGGGTGGTACAGACACCTACAATGGCCCTCACCTGCTCCCAAAAAAGAGCTGGATACACTTTGAAGGTGGCATCACTGTGTTCAGCCATCCCCAAGGGCTCTGTGCTCTGCTCCCCACACACACAGGCAGCAGGAAACCCTCACCCCTGCAGATGCTGGGGGCAGGGGAGGTCAGGACTCACTCCTGGCTGCTGTGTTTGCTTTGCCTGCCCCCAGATCCTGCCACAGAAGGTGGGCAGAGCCAGAGCTGGGGCTGACCCGGCCACTGACCCAGAACCAGCCCGGCCAAGCCCCTGATTGCAACCGTCTGGAGGGGCCAGTGGGTCTGATGTTCCTGGGATGAGGAACATGCCAGGAGCTGCCAGTGGTGCCTCCCTTCCAGGCTGGGATGGTTTGGTTGACAGGAGCCTCCTGCAAAGCCAAGCAAGGGATGGCAGTGCTGAGGGCAGCAGGAAAGTGTTCCTGAAATCTTGGAGCATTTTACAGCCCACGTAGTAGCCCAGCCCTGGGGGGAGCAGAGGGATGGGGAGGGGGACAAGGGTGTTGCTGACAGCTGGGAGAGGCACAGAGCAAGGATCAGAGGCACAGAAAGCACACAGAAAAGGATCGAACAGAGCAAGGCCACTGGGCAACTTGGGTTACACTTCTCCAAGGAGAACAACCCCAGGTTTGCTGCCTGTCCCTGCTCCCCAAAATCCCCTTCACCAGGCACTGCAGCAGGGAAGAGTCCAGGAAAGGACTCCAGCCCACCAGGGTGTTTTTCTGACAGGAGATCACTGATTCCTTTCACAACTCTTGGTATTTTAGGAGCTTTTTGCTGGCCAGATCTTTGTTTTCCTGCCTGTGAGATTTCTTGCCTAGGAACTGATTCTGCAGCAGGACAAGAGCTGACAGGGGTAGATCACAGATGGTCATTGCACCACAGGACAGAGAGAGGGTGGGAGACAGAGCAGAACAACACAAATTCCCCATATCCCATCCCCCTGGTCAGCTGCTCCCTGCTCCACTCATTTTGGAGAAATAACCCAGAGAAATTAAATATTCCCCACAGCTGAACCTCCAGCACTCGTTAACGTCCAGCAGTTCAGCAAAATGACAACTCTTTGTTTAGACTTTCTCCTAATTCATATTTTATATGGGCCTCTCATAATCCATACTCAATCCATCTTCCCTCTTATTTGTTTTCTCTTCCCCCTCCTTTTTTTCTTTTAACCTGTTTAATCCTTTTAAGTTCAAGGATTTGAAAAGCAAATACTATAAAAGATGAAAGGTGCGTTGGAGGAAATCAACTTTGATAAGAGGCTTTTATGGCTTGTAAACCTTATTCCGGCCCTTTGGCTTGAAAGGCAACACTAATTTTAAGAGCCTTATGCAAGCCTCACATTGAGCTTCAAAAAAAAGTGTGCCAGCCTAGAAATGATGGGCACCTGGCTAAGGGGCTTCCCATCACAGTGTGCTCAGGTCTGGCCCAAAGCTGGACAACAAATAACAGCACAACTATGGACTTTTAAGAACCCAAGAAATGGCCAAAGTAACTTTTAAAAGAAGAAAACAACCCACTAAATATTAGGATTAATGGCACAACCCTGAACAAATTACTATTGTGATACTCTCCTGAAAGTGAAGATCTGCACCTCCAACCCATCCCTCCAGCAGCTCCATGCCATGGGACCTCTGCCCAGGGAAAGCAGCTTTGAAAGTGTTAAACAGCCCCAGCACCACTTCATGGACAGGTTTCAGCTTCTCCCAGGGCCAGGACTGGGTGCAGTGAGGTCACAGTTTGGCAGAGGTGCTCCTGCTCGGGGCGGAAACACAGAGCGTGATTGCGTAAGAGGAGTGTTTGGAGACGGAGATGCTTGACAGGGTAAACACATGACTGCCTTGGGTGTTGGAACACAGGCCACAGGGCTCCAAGGGAAACGTCTCAGCATGGACCCAGCTCAGGACAACACCTCCAAGTGGGGGATGTCTCGTCCCAGGTGCCCAGCACTGAAGTTGGGCCAAGGAGCCCACCCTGTGCTCCTGCCAGCTCTGGGGCGGGGGGCCACCAGCAGTGCCACCACCCCGTTATCAGTGGGTGCTGCAGGGTGGAAGCACTTCCACACAGTCTCTGGCACCACTCAGGGCAAACACACAATGCTCTCCCTCCTTTGACAGGAGACAGAGCCACAGAATCATTCAGGTTGGAAAAGACCTCCAAGATCATCAACCTGTGCCCGATCCCACCTTGTCACCCAGCCCAGGGCACTGAGTGCCATGTCCAGTTTTTCCCTGAACACCCCCAGGGATGGGGACTCCACCACCTCTCTGGGAAGCCCCTTCCAATGCTTAGGCACTCTTCTCATGAGGAAATTCCAACCTGCCCCCCCCAGGAGCCTGGCTCCTGCACTGCTCCAAAATGTGCTGCTGGGGCTGAAGGATTACCTGGAGAGCAGTGGCTCAATCATCCTCCCCTGCAGGGCTGCTCACAGAGTAACAGGCTCAGGGCTAATGAGCATCACGTAAGAGCCCCATGCAAAGCATTATTATGCAGGAAATTGGCTGCAATCCAGAAAAGGGATATCCATCAGGAGATGCAGGCTGGTTCCTTGGGACCCTGCTCTTCCCAGAGGAGTAGGGAGGGTCAGTGGTGGCTGAAAGACCATTCCAGGTGAGGGAGAGGAACTCCCTTAATACCAGATAATCATCTTACAGATACAGACAGGAGAGGCTTTTTAGATGCATGAAGGGTTTCAATTATCTTAATGACATTTACAGATTCCTACAGACTCTGGAGCAGGCCAGTTATCCCCATCACCTGTTTTTGTACATTCTCTGCTGTTTCCACATACCCCCAGAGCTGGAGAGGAGTTTGTTGAAGCTTTAGCCTAAATATACATCAAGAACCACCACTGAAGAAAAAAAAAAAAAAGGGAAACAATAAAAATTCTGCTCAGCCTCTGTATGGCTTTTCCAACACGATTTGAGTCAGGTCCTGCATCTGCTTTTTGGACTGCCTGATGCAAGAAAACACAAAGACAAGACAATAATTTTTCAGCCAAACCCAGTGCAGGGCAAAGACCTGGAGCCCTCATTGCAGCAGCTTGGCCATGGTGCCAGGGAAGGTCAGAGCAACGAGCTCCAACTCTCCGGGCAGAGGGGGCAGCCTGATGGACCCCAGCTAATGGGATCTCTGGAGTTCTGCACGTAGCCCCTGCTGCTGCTGCTGGGAGCTGCTAATGAGCAGCACAGTCAGGGGGAGCAGCACGGTCAGGGGGAGCAGCACAGGCAGGGGGAGCAGCCTGGAATCTGAGCTCTCCTCCACAGGACAGCGGAGCCACAAACGGGAAGCAACAACCAGTTTTTAACCTGAGTATTTTCCAGTCTAAATAAGCAAAATGGGTAAAGGGTGGGAGAAAGTGTGACAGGCAGAGAAGGCAGACTTAGAGAGCTTAAGGGATTTACCCCAGCTGCCAGGTGGGGACTGAAAGCCGGATTTCTGGATCCCAGAGCAGTTTGATCCCAAACCCCCTCACGCGCCGCTGCCATCAGGAACGGTTCCTACACAAAGGCAGTTCTAATCAATCCCTTTGCAAGCACAACCCCAAATATCACTCCAAACATGATATGGGAGCACTCTGCTCACCCCAGGAGGGAACAGGGAATATGACAGGTGATGGTGCTGAGATCCTGGGGGAAATGCTGCTGGCACACACGAGTGTCCCAGCTTTTGGAGCAAACCCCTGCCCGTGAGGCTCTTCTATACGTACCCCTCATTACTTTTTTTGTGTTATTGTTATGGAAAAGCAAAACTGTTTGCAAACTCTGTAATCAAGCCATTTTCACAATTGGAAAATGCTTCCAGCAGACCCAAGCAGCAGAAACTGCTTTCCTGACCAATCTTGTATCTCCCGCAGATCTGCAAACCCATGAAGGATCTTGTTAGCACGGTGGACTGAAGAAACACAGTGGGCTAGAAATTACAGCAGTGCAATCAGCCCAGCTTTTTTCCATTACCCAGGCTGAAAAAATGCCAGTAAATAATAACAATAATGAAAATAATCAGGGGAAAATGGCTAAGGACATTTTCCTAGCCACATGGAGCTCGGTTACCTTGGGAAAGACTTTCCATCTCAAGCCAGATGTCAGGTGTTAGGCCCACAGTCCTTACCAGGGCCAGGCTCAGCGCTCGGGCTGAACCAGCAGCAGGGCTGTTGTTTCACAGCAGTGCTCAGCAATATTCAGTTTTCACCTGGGAAGCTCTTTAGGTGAGTCAGGACCTGAAGCTTGGAGGTGTTCTCAGGAGGAGGTGAGACAGCACATGCTGTCCCTGTGCCCCCTCCAGCACAAGGACAGGATGCAGGCACTTGTCACATCCCTCTCCCGGCCACGTGCAGGAACCCCAGGAGCCATCAAGCCACGGGAAGATGAGGTGGGAAAAACCAGCCTCTGCTCCTGGAATACAACCCCCCAAATCTTTAACATTAAAGAACATCATGGCTAATACCATGTCTCTGTCCCCTAACACCATCCTTGCCCCACAACATCCCCTCTCCCTGCTCAGCCACACCAGTGAGCAGCTGATGTTCCCCAGGAGTGTCAGAGCTCGCAGCTGTTTTGTTCAGCAGCCCCACACCACAAACACAGTTTGCCAACAGTCATTACAACGTCCTGCAACATTTGGCCACCAGACTCGCTCTCTATTTGTTTTTTGAGGACGAGGGAAGGATTGCTCAACAGCTGCTGTGTAGGCCTGGTTAGCCAAAAAGAAAATAATAATGCCCTACCCTAAGCACATCTCCAGGGAGACCAAGTGGTTTTTCCACTTATTTATACACCACCAGTAGCACCAAGGGATTCTCACCATGCCCAGGCCCTTGGCATGGCAGCCCCACAGAGAGTCAGAGGAGCCACCAATGCAGCAGGAATGGGTGGCTGCTGGGCAAGGAGGGAGGGGGAGGAGGGAGGACTGCAGCACAGAGCTGCTGAGGGAGTCACCCAGTGCCATAATGGGTGGCCATGGCTCAGCTGGAGCTAAATTTCCAAGGTCTGAGTGACCAAAGGAGAATAAAGCACTTCCCTGGCTCCAAAGGGCTGTTTCCAATAAAAACAAGGCTCCTGGAGGAGCCGCCTGCACCTCCCTGGCTGCGGTCACACTTCCCGGATCGTCCTTTCAGGGGGGTGGGAAACCACGGGGGCCAAACCAAGGGGTGAGGGAAGGAGCCCAACAGCCTGGCAATAGCAGCACAGGCACTTGGAGCTCATGTGCATCCTGCACGAGCCTCCTCTGAGTCCAGCCCTGCAGGCCAAGGGCTGCCTTGACTCACTGCAGACCTGGAAGGGCCCCAGGAGTTGGGAATCGCACACACAAGTCATATGAAGGGATGGGCAAAGCTCCTTCGAACTTCACAAACCCTTAAAATGCTCAGTTTCAAATATTAGGGGGGAAGATCTTAATTATAACCATTTTTCTTATATTTGAAGCAGTTAACATGCCCATCCTACTTCCAACCCAGGTTGGAGGAACACAGCTGCCTCCAGACCTGTCCTCCAAGGGTCTCCATGCCCCACAGCCCCAACACTGGTCCCAGGAGCTGTTTGACCCACCAGTGACACCTTTTGGAATGGGAAAATCACCAGAAATGGGTCTCTGGATTTACAGTTTGCTGCCATGCCATGAGAGGATGGCACAGTAAGTTCCTTCAGGGTTGGGATCAGGTTTGCACAACTGGCCCTGCTTTGTCCCACTTGCACAGACACCACACAGCAGGCCAGCCCCGTGCCAGAGTACCTTGCACCAACATCAACCCCCAAAAAGTGCATAGAACACTTCAAAGATTTTATGAAGGAAATAATGAGCCTCTTCTCCTAAATTAAAATCCTTTTCTTCCCTTTTGCAACACAGCAGGACTTATACTATCCCTATTTCTGATAAATAAAAGGAGCTTTCATGTCAAAAAAAAGCCATGTATTTATGTAGGTATCTCGAGCAACCTTTAAAATATTCTTCTAATTAGCAGAAGTTTCCAAAGCCCGAAGTTACACCCCAACTTCCTTCATGAAGGTGCACTGGTGCCAAATTAAAGGTAACACCATGCTGAATTTTTACAGTGCATCCTGGAGAACATGAGCCTTCATCAGGCTCCATGAGCTCCCAGCAGGACACGATGCAAACTATGGATTCCAGTGGTGAGAAAGACAGGGATGAGGAGAAAGCAGCCCCATATTGTAGCAATCTTCCCAGTCATTAATTGCATCCTGCTGGCACAGCCCTCTCCAAAGTCTGGTCCTAAAACATGTCAGACACTTCCCTCCTCTGAACACTTGTTAAAGAGGCTTTAACCTCTTCCCTCCTGAGTCCCAGAGTCTGCTGAGTCGCAGGAAAGAGGCTGCAGAAGAGGTCCAGGGGAGCAGCACTCAGAGGTCACCAGCCAGCATGAACCTCAAGTGCCTGACTTCCTTCTTTTCCAAGAAAATGGGGAGGGATGAACGCTGGTGGGAACCCTCTCCTCCTCCCCAGCTTTGGGAGGATATGGTCCCGGTTGGGGGTCGTCTAAGATGAAAGAGCATTTGACATTTTCAGACCAAAGGGTCTTATTTTTATTTTATTTTTGAGGGCCACATGCAGTCAAATGCCTTTAATGGTGCTAGAAACAGATGGGCCACCGTTTTCTTTGCTCATATGGGGTGCCAGACATAAAAATACCATTGAAAAATGAGAAATAAAAGTTTTCCCTTTTTTCATTTACTGTTTCTGTTTCTTTCTGGCTCCTGGAAACTGGCACTGGACAAGGAAAGCGGCTGGAGTGGTCAGCCCCCACCTAAGCCCACAGTGCCTTCAAGCCATCAGTGTCATTCTGGACAGGAGTCAAACTCTTCAAACAAAGGGATAGTTCTCATTTTCAGTAAGAAACCAAATGAAGATATTCAAACACTTCCACCTTCTTGAGTTATGCTTGGAATTAGTTTTGCCCCATTTTGCTTTACTGAGACAACAGAAGTGGGGGAAAGGAATGAAGAGGTAAAAGGGAAACTACAAGGAAAAGAGGAGGGATGGAGGAGAAACCATTTCAGAGGCTGAAAAACAGAAAATTCAAATCCAAACTTTTCACCACCAAGAGTAATTAGTTAAGACTCTGGGAAAGAAAAGGTCGAGTTTGGGCTGAAAAATTCCAAGCAGGTCAATTAAAAGAATCTGTGAGTGACGAGGGCTGGTCCCCAAGGTCTGCACTCCCCCAGCCCAGCCCCAGCCCTCCAGGAGTGTGGCCCCAAAGCTCCAGCTCCACGTGGCCAAGGCACATGGTGGTGTTTGGGAACGCCCAAGACCTCTCTCCTCTCTCTTCCCTCCCTCCTCCTGGAGCACTGCACTGCTCCATTTCTGCAGGAAGTGTTCAGCCAAAGCAAACAGGGATTGCTGGAGCCAGTCCTTGGGAGCAGCTGCACGGAGCTGGCAGTCCCCAGCCTTTGGTACCCCCCTCTCTGCCATCCCTGTGGGCCACGGGCACAGGAGGCTCCTCCAGCAGCTTCCATGTGCTCCAGAGCCAGGATTTCACTCACACAGGAACCCACCACCAGCATCCATGTGCTCCAGAGCCAGGATTTCACTCACACAGGAACCCACCACCAGCATCCATGGGCTCCAGAGCCAGGATTTCACTCACACAGGAACCCACCACCAGGCTCCTGCTCCCACGGCTGGAACTGCAAATCCTTTCTGCTCCTGCACCCCCCCCAGCCTCCCTCTGCCCCTGCACCCCTTGGCATCCATGGCTGCATCAGTTCTTGGCACTTCAGCATCAATCTGCTGGGAGTTTCCCAAAGCCAAATATTATCCATCTCCTTTGCTCTGCAATGGGCAAGAACCATCTGCATTCTGCCCCAAGGATAAATACATTTCAGGATAATACACTTGTGGCATAAAATTCAACTTCAAACCTCTGGCCAAACCATTGCCCATCATTTTTCCAGGGAGCCACAACACTGAGCCAGAATGAGAAACAACCCAACCCTCAAAAGCAAAAAAAACCCCAAAACATTGGGAAAACCAAATGAAAAGTGGTTAAAAACAAACAAACAAACAAACACCAAAATGTATTTTTATCAACAGCTCCAGGGCTTCCTCCACCCAGGCATCTTCAGGCTCCAGGCTGGAGCTCCACAGCACAGGAAGGGCATCCTCTGCCCCGGGGCTGAGCAACAGGAACATCCAGCATGCACACCTTCCCCTCTATCTGCGGGATCAGGACCATTAGGATGGATGTTTTCCCATTACCGCTGCTAAAGCACATTTGAATACAAACCAGTGTAAGTTTTCCACCCTGGGCTGGAGGAATGAGGTTGGACAGAAGCTGAGGCACAGACTGGGAACTGGGATAGCAGAGAGGAACCAGACTCTTCTTCCAGCCACTTTTTCTCCCATTGTGGGAAACCAAGTGATTTTCATCCAAAACCCCAAGGCGTAACCCAGCACTTCCAGCCCTGCTCTGACAGCACCTGTAGCAAACAGCCCGAACAAGCACTCCTTCCCAGGAACAGAAATAGAGTTTGGTCCAAAAGCTATTTTTATTCCCTCCAAAAATATTTTGACAAAACCCATTTGCATCATCCCTGACACTTCCTCTCGCAGGCGAGGCACTTCGAGAACGGATCCGCCCAGGGATTGAGGAGGAATGTGAGGAGGAACAGCCGACTTTGGCCAAAACAGGGAGCCCAGAGGGATGGAGAGGCATCACAGCAGCAGAACAGGTAGCACCCAGGGCTTTTGGGGATCCTGAAAAGCAGCCATGAGCCCGGGCAGCCTCCACCAGGGTTGGCAGCCAGGGGATGGCACTGGCTTGGCTCAGGAAGAAAGCAAGTTTCTCAGTATTGCACCTGGTGGAAAACAGGGCTGAGAAAGAGGAGTTGCCTGCTGCATATTTGTGTTGCCAGGCTGGCACTGCTCACAGTCAGCATTGGTGCTTTTGTCAATGTAAAACCCAAATGCCCATCTAAGTCCAATTTCCTCCCTTTGGAACTTAATCACAGCCCAAATCCATCTTCTCTTTTCCCATCACTCTCACACTGCTTCAATCCCCCCAGCTCCAAGGCCACCCTCCTCACTGAGACCACCCTGAACCAGCCCCAGGAGCCCCCAAACCAGTCCCAGGGCACAGAGTGAGCCATTGGATGTGTTTCCAACTCATGGAGGTCCCAAAATTTTCCAAACTATTGAGGAAAAAGACCCCAAATTACATTTGCCATATGCCAGAGTCCCAAGTGGTGGGAGGAGAGGGTCATTCCACCCCAGCAACCAGCCAGCCTGAAGTAAGGGATTAATACAACCCACATGTGGTGTAACAGGGTGATCTGGTTACCCTTCAGATACCCTGGAGCACTTAATGGCAGGTCACACCTTTCAGCTCCATTTTCTACTTTCAGAGCTGTTCCCACTCAGTGATGGCTGAGATATGGAGCAGTGTTGGAGCCTGGTGTTCTCCTGTCCCACACCTTTCTCATCCCAGACCAGAAGGGAGATAAAGCTCCCCCCAGGGCAGAGCAGTTACGTGCTCCTTCTCCTTCCACCACAGCTGAAGCTGAAGGGAGCAGCTCCCTGTGCCCTCCCCTGTGAGAAATCAATGCCGAGCAGATGCTGATCCCAGCATGGCTGGGGAGCAATTTCATCCCTGTCCTTTGGGGGAAAAAACAAAAACTGAAGAAATATAGTTGCCTGGGGTCCCCCTTCCCCGCTTCAAGTCCTTCCCTTACTTGCTCTTCTGCACTAAGCAGTTACAACATGGAAGAAAAAGTACTGATTTTCTGGAGAAGCTACTGGACCTTTGTGCCCTTCCTGGAGATGTCACCAACTCTGTGAATGAGGGGCTGCCCCTTGATACTCTCTCAAAACACTCCATGGTGTTGGATGGTGAGGCTGGAGAGACCGCTGAAAAGCTCACAAATCTCCCCCCAGTCCTCCAGCCAACCTCCCCTTGGCCTCCCGCTCTTCTTGCATATCTTCTCCTCTGTCAACAGCACTACCATCACTTTTCCAGGCCAGGACCTGCTCTCCTGGCCGCATTTCAGCTGGATCCAACCATCACAAAGAGCCCATTCAAGCAGCAGCTTCCTGCCAGGCTCAGAGATGGCAGAGTCTGGGTGGGCAACTGGCACAATGCCCATAAAACCACCAAAACACAGCCCACGGTTGGGACCATCACACTGCCAACCTTTGAGTCTCCCCCAACCTGCACAGCCAAAGGAGAGGAACCACATGTTGTTTTGGAGACATGGATCAGTGACCAACGGGGAGTAAGGACAGGAACCTGCCAAACACCATGTGCTGGAAAAGCTCTGCAGATTCTGTTGCCTCGACTGACACTCTGCCAGGGACACCCTCTCTGCCCTTCCCTGGTGGTGTTTCACACCGAGCTCCAGGTCTGGAAGCCAAACTGGAACTGCCTCAGCTTGCCTGCTCAGGCTTTCCCAGGCTCCTCCAAGCTACACTGCACAGCTTCCCTGAGTTCCTGTAAATGCCTTGGCCAGCCTGGGCTGAATTAAGGGTTTGCAGAAGAACCTGAGTGTGGGTGCTGAGGCTCAGAGTTGGCCACGGCTCGTCCTGGTGGCTTTTGAAGTTGGAAGACTGAGGGGAAAAAGGAGGCTGATGGAGCCAAGAAGAGAGATGAATCATTCCACTTGGGTATGTTGGGGGTGATGAGACAGAGCAGAAAAAATATATATATTTAGTTCAGTATGAGGTTACACCTTCAGCCAAAACCTGGTATATGCTAATAGAGTTGTACCAAAATCCACAATACATCACATCCCTTTCAGCAGCACACTGGGGGAAATAAGAACTGCTCAGAAGCTGGGCCCTGAAGGAGGTGTTAATCCATCTGCAGCCTCAAGCCTCCCACAGCCCCACCTGGGAAGCCAGGCCCCCTTCCCTTGGGGTACTGCAGCTCCCAGGGCAGGGGTACCCTGGGGTGGGCCTGGCCTGCAGAAAACCCACCCCACCTCGAGATGAAGAGAGACCCAGAGAGAACAAACCCCATCCCACAGCCATGTCACTGTGAAAGATGATGGGGAGTGCTGGACTGCCCCGCCAGCACTGCAAGGGGAAGGAGTGCTGACACCCCCAGCACTCCCCCAGCTTTGCTGGGACACAACCACACTGCAAAGAGCCAAACTGACCTAAATTCCTGCCCAATCAATGCAAGGACCTTTGCCTGCCCCGTGCGGACCCCGCAGCCACTCCAGGACCCAATTCCACCTGGGATGCTCGGGCAGGCACAGCTCCAGCCCCTGCCTTTGCCTTTGCCTTTCCCTGGCAGGCAGACCCTGTTTTTTCCCCGCAGCAGGAGAGCGCAGCCCATTAGACAAGGCCTGATTGCTCCTCCTCACCTCCCCCGTGACACAATCGAGTGCGCATACAAGGCAGAACAAAACAGTGACAATTGGTGACAAATGGACTGCACAGCATCCCGTGGCCCCGTCGCCAGGGAGACCCTGGCCAAGCATGGGCGGCCGCGATTCGGGCTGGCAGAGGGGACACAGGTGCTGGGAAAGCAGGCCCGCCCCATCTGCTGGTTGAACCCCCCGGAGCTGAGGAGGGCAGAGTCGCCGTGGGCTCACCCAGCCCCGGGTGGGGGACTGAGGACTGCAACCCATCAGGCCAAGCCAGCTCTGCCTCTCCCCTGCCGTCCCCCTTTAATAAGGGTAATTTTCCAGAAGTATTTTCCCAGGTCACAGTAGTGGTTTGACAACAAACAGAAAGGGAAGGGTTTAACTGTTGCTGTTACCGGCCCCGAGCGCATCCCGAGCACAGTCCAGGGCTGAAGAACACGCTCTGTGCTGGACATTGTATCGCAAGCCCTGCTTTGCCAGAGAGGGAACCGAGGCCAACAGGGGCTCGCTCCCAAGCTCTGCTGGCACAGCCAGGAGGCTCTTCCGGGAACATCTTGGAATGACTCAATGCCTTTTACTTTCAATGCAAGTGATGTCAATGCCCCGCAGCCAGAGTGGAAGCACTTCAGGCTCACCCCGGGCTGCGGACACTCTCCAGCACTCACAGCCCCAACAAAAGTGGGCGAGCGGTTTCTAAAACTCTGCCTCCCTCCTCCACAGCAGCAGCAAATGCTCTCCTGGGTTGGGCTGGTTTGTCTTTCCAAGGAATTACCTGCAGCAGACACCCATTCACCTCATGACATGGCTTAGTGGGCATGGTGGGATTCAGCCCAAGACTGGTCTTGAAGATCTTGGACCTCTTTACCAAACTTAGTAATTCTAAAAAACAGCCACACAGCAGTGACAGCCCCTGGAAAAGAACTTTGCCTCACACCAACAGAACTGTACCTCTACACCTCTATGTTCTCCATCCCTCAGCAGAGGTGCCAGAGGGGAAGCTGAGCATCCTTGCACGGGCTACGTGCGCTCGGGCTGTGCCTCCTCCCAGGCCCCCCCTGTCCTGTCCCCGTCCCACTGTGCGGTGCAGGTGGGCAAGAAAGAGTTAACGCTGCAGCTGCCAGCCCCGGCGGTGCGGAGTTATGCTCAAACTGTTCCCACTGCTGCATGAAGTCAGCTGTCATTAGGGAACAAAGGCGCCCCGGAGCAGCTCAAGTTGTGTCACACTCGGGAGGCGCGGAGACTGCTCCCTGATTAGGATTTCTAAATCAGTCCCATCGAGGCCACAGAATAAAGCCGCAGAACAATGCGCGGGGGCACATTCACACAAGCAGCAGCCCCCTCCCTTCCCCCGCCGCCCTCCCCACCCCCTCGCACGCTTCTCTCCCGCCCCAGCCCCGCAGCACTTCACCTCCACGTCCCGCTGGGGACCACAGCCGGCGGGCACGGCTCCTGCTGCCCCGGGGCCTGCCTCGCCACCGCTGCTCACCCTTCATTTGGGACATTTTTGAAGTCACCAAGGTGAGGCATCTCCTCAGTGGGGACCTCTTGCTCCAGAAGCCACCAGCCCTGTTCTGCGAGGTGCCCACTTTGGGGCAATGCAGCAAGACTGATGGAGGATGCAATCCCAGGCACTGCATCTTCCTGCCATCTTTCCCGAGCAGCCACCCTGGCTGGAGCAATTCTGCACCAGCTGATGGCCAGAACACCATGCCCAGTGGCTTTCCCTCAGTGCTGACCATGGTAGTGGTGGCCACTGCAGCCCTCTGTGTCCACATCTGTGTCCTGAGCCCATCCCCACTTGCTCACTGTCCCCAGGGATGACCAACCACACTGTTCTCACCAGCTTGACATCCTCTGGGAGAGCCAGCCCCACTGTGTCCCAGTGCTGCCAGCCAGGCTGGGCACGGACCAGCAGACTGACTGGTGCAAACACATTGTTCTTTCTTTAGAAAGAAGGCGCTTTTCACACCCATAACAAACTCCTGCACACATGTAACAACCCTGACCTACACCAAGACCAAACCTTTTCGAAGGGTGGGTCACCTCTTTCAGTCCTGGGCTGTTGCACCACGGCCCCTTCCTTACAGGGGTGCTGCCACTTGCTGGACCCCCCACTCTGACCCAGAGCATCACCAACACCCTCTTTCCTGTCCTGGCCCCATAGAGGTTTTTCTTGCCTGCTGAGCAAGACTTTGTGCTCACAGAAACAAATTGGAGGGTGCAGACCTTGTTGTTAAACTCAAGCCACGCAGACTCACTCCATCAGCACCCAGGTTCTCACACTGTGGGCAGGAGGGAGATGTTGGTTTGGCTGGTGGGGTCTATAAAAATTGTTTTCTTGGAAAAAGCAGGAATTCCAGCACAAATCAAAAAACCTTGAGGGAAACCAAGGCAGTCGTGAATTTGGGACATTAAAACACGGAGACAGAAATTAAGTGGTAAGTGATGCTATTCTTGACTCCCAATGACACGGGCTTTGTCGATTAGGAGCTCTCTGCCTCGGTCCTCCCCAGGAGAAGGAGGAGGTCACCCTCTAAGTGGTTCCTTCCCACAAGCACAAATCCTTAACATGGGGGTTCCCACAGCTAATGACAAACATGATGGGACAGTTGTCCCACCGCGCTTGCCTTGTCCAGAGCTGCAACCGGCTGGGTGGCCTGGGGGTCTCCACAGAGGTGGGGTTGGGATCCAGGCTGTGCTCCGGTCCTGTGGAGCCCCCAGGCCAGCCCATATCCCACACCTGTGCCATTATCCCAAAACTCCACACAACCTTCCTTGGAGAGCTCCCGTCTTCTCCACACAAAGATCCCTCCATTGCATAGAGCCAAAACGACAGAATCTTTTTGGATTTGGGAAAAGACAGGGATGGGAGATGGGAAAAGGCTCGGGAATTCACTGCATTCCCCTGCCCCAAAGTTTGGAGCTCGCAAAGCGCGGCGGGCAGCGGGAGGGCGGCAGCCAGCAGGTGCAATGAATAAATATCCCGGCAGAAATCAATCTGGAGCCGGGGGGAAGGGCCGGAATATAGATATCGGGCATCCCGCCCCCCGCCTGCAGCCCCCGGCAGGACACGCACGCAGACACACACACACTAATCCGGGGGATTTGGCCGTCATATGACATGCCCGCTCCGTCCGAGGGAGGGGATTTAAGGCACGCCTCTCCTTTCACGCCAGGAAAGGATTTTCATCTCTCAAGAGCACAATGAGGGGGGAAGGAAGGAGGAAAGAAAAAAAATAGGAGAAAAAAAAAGCCAATCAAGCCGGGATCAGCTGTGGGCTGGGCTGCTGCAGGTCTGCTTGTCCCAGAGGGGGGTGCGGGGAGACATATTGGGCCGTGTGGGAAACCCACAGGCTCAGCTTCTCACACATTGTTCTCCTGGCCCGCTCCCCCAGCCCCCAGCCAAAGCCGTTAATGCCACAAAAGATACTTTGCCCATTGTGCGGGGACAGCTGAGAGGATAGAGTTAGCCTTACACAGCTTTCCTGCCTCCCTCTCCCGCTGGAGAGGGGAAGAGGGGACAGGGCAATCAAAATGGAGAGTTTGATGCTCACCATACAAAAGAATTAAATCCACTTAGGCCCCTTTCTCGCTAATCTCGGACTGTGGGGGGTTAAATATGGTTACATTTTCATTAGGTACTAATAGCAAAAGGGCAGCTAATGGTAGCGCAGCCCGCCGCATTGTCATGCAGATGCTCCCAAAAGGGCTCCCCGGTCCGGCTGCGGCGCGATGGCATCCCCGGAGTGGGAAATTGTGTCACTCGCCATTGTCGGCGCTGAATTCCGTCAATGGGAAAAGTCATGTTTCCTCCGCCGAAAGGAAACAAGTTAAAACGCCCGGGGAGGGGCGGGTGGAGGTGGCAGGGAGGCACCTGGACCCTCCGGCAGAGCACGAACGCTCCGGCACAGAGCGATGCCCGGGCCGAGGGGCTGCTGCTTTAGGTGGTCCTTTGCCGTGCGATCAACTCAGCGGCCACAAACCATTAGACTTGCAATGCAGGTGGTTCAACCAGCCAGTGCAGCTCCTGCTGCCCAGGGGCCGGGAGGAGGCTCAGCGCCCTTCGTGTGGGACTCGGGATGCTCGGGGGAGGTCCCAGCTGCTCCAGGGACACCCACCCCCAAAAAGGGAAATTGCTCATTTGGGTGTCTGGGCTAAATGCTCACATTAAGAAAGCAGACAGAAAATACTTGCCAGGGTGTATTTTATAGGGTGAGAGCACTCTGGGCTGTTTTTTCTTAGGGTGTTAGAAGAGAGACCCACAACCCAAACAGTCAGTGAAGTTCTGTTCTTTCCCCCAAAGCAACTGGCACGAAGGTAAAAATCCATCACGTGGGAACATGCAGCACAAGCTCTATGGACCAAGGACAGACAAACTCTCCATCTGCATTACACTCAAGTGCAAATTTCCTGACCAACTCTGACACCACGTCTGTCTTGCCTGACTGCCAGAGACCAAAGCTGAGCCAAATTTCCTGCAAGCATTGCTGAGTTTTGCAAGCTTTGAGTCCTCGGAGAGCCGCATTTTCATGCTTCTCTCTGTAACCTTCAGAGTCAGAGCCTGAGCTTGTGTGAAAGCTGAGACCCCAATGCTCTGGAGACAGAGCTTTCAGGGAGGAAGCAAGAGCAGGGCAACTCATGAAGATTGGCTTTCTGCAGTACAGCACATCACACTCAGATTCTCTGATGGCAAATGGGCTTGAGCTGAAATATGGTTGCATCGTTCCCTCATCAAGGGTCTGAATAGGACCTGCTCTTCTACCTTCATCTCTCTACACACACCTTGCTGAAACTGACTGTATTTTACACTTCTGACATCATGGCAAATTTTGTTGACACTGCCAGAAAGACTTAAAAGTTTCTTGCCAATGAGACAGGCAGATGGACGGATGGACAGCACATCTCCAGCCCCAATTCCCTAGGAAAGCCTCCATGGAATAGCACGTTGTGCAACAACCATGATAACATCTTGACAGCTTGCACCAATATTCTTCTGGTTTTGGGGAGAGCTGTGGTGTTGCAATCCAGGCTCAGAGTTAAGAGCTGGAGTTCTGGAGAGCTCATCCCTAAGAGGAGCATCACGGAGAGGCGTCACATCCTACGGGCACCCAGGAGGGGCAGGAGCCTCCTCCAAGGGCCAAGCCATGCAGCTCCCCTGGACCTGCTCCAGCAGCTTACGCAGCTGATGGTCTGTTATGGCCCCAAATGTTTATTGTTTCCCAGCAAAGTTATACTAGAAACCCAACAACAGCACAGGATACAACACAACACATGTTATTTTTCACTACTGCGCCTCAGGACTTTCCGGCGTTGCCATTAGTTGTGTTTGCTTCCTTCAACCTGATGGAGCAAAGAAAAAGGGGAGGGGGCAGACAGCGAAACCTCAGCAGCAATGGGAGCCACTTTCAAGGGGAAGCTGCTTTGGGAAACCCAGCCACGGCCAAACATTACAACCGGTCTCAGCAATTACGAGAAGTAAAACATTAAAAGGCATGAGGCGAAGTGAATTTGCATGCTAACAGCTCCCTTTGGTGGGGGGGAGGCTGCATCCAACAACAAAGCAGAGAACTGCCATCTCTGAAACTGTGTTAACCCTGCTGTCCCATCCCCCTCCTGGCTGGCACCCCAAGCCTGTGGGTGCAGAGGGGAGAACGGGCACAGCCACAGCCCCCCGCACCAGACACCTTGGAGGTGGACCCACATGGATGCCTAAATTTGCTGGACAAGCAAACTGGAAGGGTTAATCCATGCTCCGTCATCCCCATCCAGCACAGCCCCTGGGGCTTCACAGGGAGGGGGGCACTGGGAGGTTTCCATGAAGGGGCAGATCTGCTGGAAAGTGATGTCCCTGCAAACCCAGCCTGGTTCCACAGACTGCTGCAAAAACAGGTTTGAATTTAATTCAGAGGCTGCAGGTGGGCAAGTTACCTGAAGGCCATGAGGAGGAAACTCCCACATCCGCTCCCAAAGCACAAGCTTTCAGGCAGCCAAGGAGGGAGGGAGCAGGGGAGCCTCCTCCGGGTAGGGTTTCACCTGCAAACACAGCTTTGTGCTCCCAACATGAGCTGACAGGAGGCTCTGAGCCAAAGCCCTGGGAGAGGCAACCTGAAAATCCCAGCTGGAGCTTTCCAACCCTCCCACGAGGAGCGGGTAAAGAGCAGGGCTCTCCTTGGGGTCTGTCTGCAGAAAGCAGGAGTGTGTCCTACCACCTTTCCTCATCCCAATCTCATCTGTCAGCACAGTCCTTGATCCTGTAATCCTGCCCTGGCTGAGCTTCTCCTCCTCTCAGTGCCTCTCCCCCACAAACAGGGTCACCCACAGGTTTAACTGGGAACCAACCAGTCTCAACAGCGCTGTAGGGATTAGGTACCTTGCTGATAAAGCCTTTCTTGCATAGGGCTTGAGGCCAGGATTAGAATTCACAGGGGTGAAACAGCCCTTCAGAGGCTTCCCAAAGCACCCTGAGCTCTGGGAGCACCAAGGGAAGTAATTGATTTTTAGGACATCTGAGAGCAAATGGGGATATAAAAATAAGGGGCACATCCAAAGCTTATTCCATACAAATCCACTTAAGCCAGTGGGGAAGACTTGCAAGTGACAGGTTGGAGGACAAATAGAGCTCTTTGTACTCGAGGAGGTCATCAGGTACAGGACAGTGACCATGGCCATCCAGCCTCCTGGTTCCAGGGTACCACAGAGCAGCAGTCAAGATGAAATGCATGAAATCACTTGACAGCCCATTTCCCAAAGGTATCAGATCTCAGGTTTCATGGCAGAAATGGCAAAGGATTAATCTTTAAGTCAACAGTTGTGCTACCAACCTTCATTCCAGGACACCACAGCAGTGGGACGATTCCTCCTTACTCACTCCTCTCCCTCCAAGGCCCAGCCACAGAATAACACACATCCCACCACCCTCCAAAATGGGCAAACTCTTAAAATGACCCACAGAGAAAACTCAGCACAGAGATTGCTTCTGATTCTTATGCTTAGAACCTCAACTTCGGCTGCAAAATTATTTTCTGTTAGAAAAGTGATGGACAGGAGCAAATTGGGAGTGAAGAGGGGAGACAAACTCCCAGAGACCAGCTTGGAAGACAGAAAACATGCCTATAAACTGGTGTTGGAATGGGCAGGAATGACAAAGCAATATATAACTCCATACAAACACACATTTTCATCAAGCAAAGGCATTTCTGGATTCAATGTCAAAGAAGGGCTTTCCTCAAGGAAAGCTCATTAGGAGTCCTCACCAGCCCAGTACCTTTCCCCTCAATAATAATAATAATAATAAAAAAATAAAAGAAGGGCATGTTCTTTTGAAGGTTGTTTTCTTTCATCCCTCCTCCACCCCCTGTGGATCTCCTCTTCAGCATTCGGGGCTGGCTGTTACCTCCGGCTGAGGGAGCAGGCTGGGAGCCAGGACCTGCTGCTCCTGCCAGGGCCCCCGGACACAGCCCAGCCCTCCTGCCTCGCCCCAGCCCTGCTCCAGCACCTCGGGGACATCTGCAGCCCCTGCCAGGCGAGAGGGCCTGGGAAATGCAGCCCAGCCCAATTAGAGCTCACATCTCCTGCATGGCAACAGGCAGTGGCAGGGCTGGGGAAAGGGTAGGTAGGAATGGAGGTTTCTGTCCAGGGAACACAAAGGAGAAGGGCTGGGGGAGCTTAGGTGGCTCTTTTGTTGTTGGGGGTTTTTAATTTGATTTCTCCTTTTTTCTTTTCCCCAGGCAGTAGTTATTGGTTCTCTACAAGACACACAGTTCCCCATCACAGCCCAAACCATCCCTGCCCCTCATGGAGGACAATGAACTAGGCTGGGTGCTGAACGGGGTTAGTGTTGAAACTTCTGTCAGTGCAAAGGCACAGACAGTCTTTGCCTACTTTCTGGGGTCAATTTTTGCCCAGCCAGGCTCATCTGGCAGCAGATCAAAGGCACATCCCAGAGCTGGGCACCAAGAGAAGGTCTTGGAGATGGATTCACCAGACAGATGATGGGATCTGCAAAGCTTCTTCCACCCCACCTGCCCAGTTAACCCTGCCAGGGGTTGTGCCTCAACCCAGGTCATTTGCAGCTTTGATGCACCATCTCCCAGCTCCAGATGACCACATCCAGCCCCCCCCAGCCCCAGGACTCAGAGGCCACCAGGGCTGATGAGTGAATTAACGCCTTATCCTTGCAAGAGCTCATCACAGAAAACTCCCAGCACCAGCCCAGAGAGGGCATCCTTCATTTACATCACAGCAACACCAGCAAGGCTCAGCCAGGCTGGGGACCTCAGAGGAGGCTCTGGAGAATGCACAGGGTCTAATTCTGCTCATCCTTTCCTACAGGAGAGGGAAAATCTCCTGCTCCAAAGCCATCACATTCTCCATGTATTTTACTGCTCTGAATGACAGGGCAAGGCAGAAAGCAGCTCAGAGCCAGGACAAGAGAGAATGACAATCCCTTCCCCCAGAGCACTTATAAACCCAAGAGACAAGATGTAACATGAGGAGGAAACAGGCTGGAGGCCAGAGGGGATGCCATAAAAATAGGATCTTTTAGAACCTCTTCGCTGTGGGCACAAAGCACCACCCATGTGTCCCCTGATCCCGGAGTGCAGAGCAAGTCCTTGCCCAAACCAAACCCACAGCTTGAACCAGAGCAGCAAAACCCACCCCTGGGGCAAATGAGATGGGAAGAAAGGGTGTCTGAGCCCTGGGTACCCGATGGGGCTGGAGGCAAAGGACTTGACTGTGCCTGGCCAGAGGGTTCAGGGGCAGAGCCAGGAATGGACGCCTGGTCTATCAAAGCTTTGATGAAAAGACCCTTCCTCTCCTCTCCTCTCCCACTGCTACCTGCCAAGGAGGGTAAAACCCTCCTTACACCAGCAAGGCTTAAATAAATCCAACTGTTTCCCATGACACAAGTTTGTCACCTCTCCTTCTCCCTTCATCCCACCTTCCTCACTCCACTCACAAATCTGTGATGGCAGAGAAGGGATTTTTCCCCCCTGTCCCCCAAGAAGGAAAGACAGGAAGCGCTGGGGGGAAGGGGCATCTTATTTCAAATAAACAAACAAAATTTACTGCCGGGCACATCCCCAAGCCCTTGGCCCAGACTGGCAACTGCAGCTCCAATGTAATAGGCACATAAATAAAGTTTACAGCTAAACTGGCCTGACCCAGTATTGCCCCGAGGTGCAGGAGCAGTATCTTGTCATTAGTATGCAGAACACATCCCCTTAATGTCTGCTCATTTGTTCTCAGCCCACTCGGCTCTATAAATCTCCACAAAAGGGCAAGGCAGGGCTGCGGGGGAGCGGGGCCAGGGGGATGGGAATCGCCTACTGTCCCGCTTCCAGCCGCAGCAGCTCGGCCTTCCCCGGAATGGCTCTGCCCTTCCTTCCACCAGAGCCCACGGGAGGAGAAGGATGGGCAGCTGGGAAGTGCCCGCACTTGCCTGCCGGAGGGGAATGGAATGAGCCTGGTATTTGTGTGTCAGCGCAGGTCCAAGCGCTCCCGGCAGGGCAGGACAGCTCTGGCTGCTCCCAGCTGGGGCACAGGCTTGGCTGGGATGGACACAAACACAGCTCAGAGAAGAAAAAAGAATTCAACTATATTTCCCTTTTTGTTTTGCTGGTTTGTTTGGTTTTGGTTGGGTTTTTTTTTTGGTAGTGCTTTAAATCATTATTCACCCTTTGAGACCTTCCGACCCTCTGACCTGCCAACATCCCACACAGCACAGGGCACCCCCTCCCCAAAACTCCTCTGGCAACTCCCCCTCAGCACCTTACTGGAGATCCACCCAAGCTCTGGGCTACACACAGGGGACCTGCTGTGGGCAACAAGGCTGGGCAGGATTCTTGCCTGGACAGCAGCACCAGGGTCAGCACTGACAGCATCTCCCTTTCCTCCAGCACCTCAATCCAATCCCACACTGCTGTGAGAGGAGAGTCATGGAATGGTTTGGGTTGGAAGGGACCTTAAGGCTCATGTTCCACCCCCTGCCATGGGCAGGGACACCTTCCACTGGACCAGATTGCTCCAAGCCCTGTCCAATCTGGCCTTGGACACTCCCAGGGATGGGGCAGCCACAGCTTCCCTGGGTACCTGGGTACCCTCCCAGGGAGAAATGAGAACAAGGTCTCTGATTTACTGTCCCACAGAATCCCACAAGAAAGGAGCTGCACCACCTCAATGCTCTGCACAGAACATCTGTACATGGAAATATTGGCCAACCCTCTCTGTCCTCAGCCTTGCTGGGATCTCCCCCACATGTCTGAAGGAAGCAAAACATGATTTATTGTCTGACACACACATGCACAAACCCCCCCCCCCAAAACAGGAAGGAAAGAATGAGGGAAAGCAACTACCCAGCACATCAAACATCTAGGGAGCAGAGAAGGTGGTACACTGGGGGCAAGGTGTCAAGGGGAAAAGTGTTGACTCCAGAACAATCTGATGGCTCAAGAATTGGATTTTTGATACAAAATCATGGTCTTAAGCCCCTCACAAAGCAGCCCACCCACATCACATTCCTAACCCTTGTCCCTAGTGCTCAATCTCTCTGCTGTCTGGAGGCCTCAGAGGTGTCAGGCTAATCCAGGAGATCATAAAACCACCGAATGGTTTGGGTTGGAAGGGACCTTAAAAATCAACTCATTCCACTCCCTCTCTGTCCAGTTTTTGCCAGCCTGAGCAAATGGAGGTGAGTTATTGCAGGTATGGAAAAAGGCAAAGCCAAACATGTTCCCTGGTACTTTTCTGCATACCTAGGTGGATGCCTGGAAAACCAGAAACCACAATTTTCCTGGGATGCATCAAGAAAGTCAAGGCCGTTTGCTCTTTTAAATCCCAAATACTTTAACTTTTCCTTCCATCTTAAATAATGAAGTTTGCAGACACACAAATTTCACACATTTTGGAATTCTTTCAATGCTTGAACACACAAGAGGTGGTGCTTCAGCAGCCCACAGGCACCTCAGCCTCCAAAATTAGATAGAAATAAGACACATCTCGAGTGGGAGATCTAAGGGCAGAGACTAAACTGCAGAAGAAGATCTGAACTGCAGCTCGAAGCTCTAGATGAGTTGCAGATTTAAGCCCAGGTGTTGTAACCCTGTTCCCTGCCCGTCCTGCATGGACAGGGTGCCTTGAAATGTCCTTTTTAATCAGCTGAATCAGCAAATCCCATCAGTTCCCACAGCCTGTGCTGCAGATTGGCAACGAGGAGCTGGAATCCAGCAAACACTGCCACGTGCTGTCGGGACCAGGGTGGAGGGGCGAAGCCTGAGAACATTTCTGATGTCAGGAGCAATCAGGAGGTGTTAGAAGGTTCCACAGAGACAAAAATCGTGATGAAACTACCAGATATTTCACATCTCATTACACTGGAGGATTTCACTTCATAACCTTGGAGCCCAGAGGTGTCACACACATTCCTGTACATGAGCAAGATTCTATTTAAACATGGCAAGACCCATCAAATCTCCCCTGGTGGAAAGGCAAGTGACCTCTCTTACCTCAGATGGGAAACCAGCACATCCGGCCTCTGATGCATCTCTCAGACGCTCCAGCTCGCTGGGTGATAACTGACATGCCATAAATCTGGTTTTAACTCCCCTAATTACCAGTGTTGTGCTCATGAGTAACACGAGAGCGTTTAAGGTGGGGCACATTTTCCATTACAGAGCCCTGGTTGCATGAATTCCATGAGAAGTGTTTTCTGCTGGATGCAGCTGTGACAGAGGAGAGCCACGCTCCAGACAAAGCTTCCTAACCCCAAACCAAGAGAGCCCTCACCCTTGAGCAGAGGGGCTCCTCCTGCAGGAGAACACCCCGAGTCACCTCTGCCAGCACGGCGGAAGTTGACCTTGGATAAATTCCATGTCTCCCCAAGCTTTCCCTTTCCACAACGCTGCAGCACTTGCATCAACAGCACTGGCAATGCCAGAGGGATCGGAGGGGACTATGCCTAAAAAAATAAGGAAGGAAATCATGCAATCCAGGCAAAATACTTTGGAATAATTAAGCCCAAGGAATGGCACACTCCAGTTCCCAGCTGGAAATTGCTCTGCAAACACAGTTCAATTCCATGGAGCAGCAAGCTGGACACCTTGGTACAGGGAAGAACAGAACCCCAACAGGAGGAAAGTCTTGAGGAGTGAGGACAACACATTCTATGGCATCACCTCCCTTCCTCTGTAATCAGACCTCACACAGCTCACGTGACCTGCTGTATCTCCAACATGGAAATGGAACCCCTGGAGCCAAGGCTGGTTCTCATCTAGGAGGCTGCTTTTCCAAAATACCCTTCTGCAGGTGGGTTTGGTGGAACTCTCATCAAGGCTTGGTGTAGAGAAGTTTTTCTCAACAACAAGCTGGAGGAAAAAATGCCATGTGATGCCCAAAAGTGTCCAAGAAGGATTTTGCACAAAGTTCATGCCCACCCTTGCCCTGGACACAGAAGTCCAAGTCAGCTCATGGAATATTCCAATTTGGGACCCACAAGGATCCCCAAGTCCAACTCCTGGCCCCGCACAGGACAACCCCGAGAAGCTCCCAGATCCAACACAAGGGGAAGGAAACACCAACATTTTCAGCCCAGTGTGGAAACATTTGGGAATTGTTGGGAGCTGCTCAGTTAGGAACAGAGCCTTGTGGAGCTGCAGTGTTTTACTCATCACATTTGAGCCCCTCGCCTCGAGAACAGCTCAGTGCAGCCACTGCCCTGCAGATTTAGGCTGGGCTGCCTAAAGCTGTACCCCAACTTCCTACAAAGAGTGACCCAATGCTTTGCTACCCACACACCCAACCCCAAATTCCTCCTCACCAATCCTGCCTTCCAGCTGGCAGCTTTTGGTCAGGAAAAGACAGAGGATGGAGTGGAAAAAAAATAAGAAGAATAAATCCCTGCAGATTCTCATCTTCCTTCTCTTGTCTCCTCAAGTCATTGTTTTGCAGTACAAGTATTTCAGCTCTCACTGTACCTGGGAACAGGATTAGACAGGTCACTGTGGAATCAGATTACAGACTTTTACCTTTTTAACTTCTCTTCTCAGCACGTAGGCTGTGAGCTGACACCCGGCGAGGGGGCACTCAGGGGACAGCAGTGGGTGGAGGTGGCAGCACAGCCTCAGTGATTCACACAGATCTGCCAAGTCATTGGAAGTTCTCACGAGTCCAGGCCGTGAAACAAAGAACCAGATGGGTTAAAAGTAGAGGATGGAGAAAAGAAACATTTTACCCAACCTGTGCAGGAAACACAGTAAAAATAACAGAAAGTGTCCTGCTAAAATCATGTCCTGAAGGGCTTCATTTTCCTTGCAATTCAGAATTGCCTTTTCCCCTTAGTCTGCAGGGCTCCAGCAGACCTCAAACCTCCTGGTATCCTGAGCATATGGATTTGGGAGGGTGCAGCATCCTGGTATTGGGAAAGATCTGGTACCTTACAGAGGATTTTTGTGGCCATGGACACCAAATCATTGATGAGCCCTGTGGTTTCAGCAGTTCAGATTTCATTTCAATGTGGTTTTCCCTCAACCAGGGAGTACATCTGTCCTGTCTCAGCCTCTCCTCTGACTCCTTCCAGTGTCAGCATCCTGCATCATCTCCACTGAGCCCATCAGCCAGGGATGAACACAAAGAAAGTTCCAGGCTGGACTGAGAGACAGCAAGAAATGGAGAAGATGAAGAGCTCATTCCTCAGGATAATCATTGTGGTAAAAGCATGTGTTGAACTCATTACATCTGTTTATAAATTCAAGCTGTTAATGCTCATTATGATCTTTTGTGATAGCACAAGAAAGCTTGTGCTGCCTGTCCCCACTCCACCTGCACAGGAGCATCACACAAACCAGTTAACTCGGGCTGGAAGTGTCTTAAGTATCATTACTCAAAGCACTTATTTTAACTGAGCCTTTTGGGTCCCTTCCAACTCAGTATATTCCATGATTTTCCCTGCAGTCAGCACCAATCCTGCCACATCTTGACTCTCAGTGTGAACAACATTCAAATGTGAGTGTAACAACATTACTAAATGTATTATAATCAGCCTCAAAACACAAGGAACATGGAGATTAAATGACTTGCCCAGATTATACATGACAGCCAGGGCAGGGAACACCACGAACTGCTTTTCCAAAGCAGAGCAGTGCCCTAATCAATGAACCATTCTTCCTCTCTTAACGCCTCAAATGGCAGGGGAGAAATAATTAATTACCAAATAAATTATTTAACCAGCCTGGCTTTTTTTCTTGTTCACCAATTACCTTTACATTTATTAAACTGGTGACCACCTTGTTGTTCCAAGTCCAAGGACACTCAGGTGTTAAGACAGTTGTTTCTACCACAGCAGTGCCTGAAGTCACCAGCCCTGCCAGAGGACCTGTGGGCCATCAGCTGGACCTCCAAGGCAATTCTCAGCTCATCCTACACCTGCACCTGCAGCACAACCTGCCAGTGAGCCCTGCAGAGCTGCTGGTGGAGCACCAAGGAGTCTCCAGCCAGTCATGGACTCAAGGGATGTGGTGTTAAAGAACATCATAAAAAGCCCAAGACTCACGAGTCCAAACCACAAGAACAGTTCTAGAAGATGACCAAGAACTTCCCCTAGAAAATCAAATCAAAATTAAATAATCCTGTTTCCCATTCAGGTGTTGCTCTCAAGTACCATGTCAGCACCCAGGGTGTCCCTCATCTCCCAGCCCTAGGTCCATCGTGCAGGGGCTACAAACCCAAGAAGAAACACTGCACAAGATACAGAGAGCAAAATGAGGGCACCCTCAAATAACATCAAGCCCTGATGTCATTGCAGGGTCTGATCCCCAGGGGCACGTTGTGTGGTTTTATTTGTCTCCAGACTTCTGAGGAAGGCCATGACACATGACTTCAGCTCTGAGTCATCTCCACTTGACCAACTCAACTCGTCTTTCCCAGTCACAGGGATAATGAAAACAAACTGATGTGAGTTGCACACCAAAGAAAAAGTCACTGAGCTTAATCCCCCATGGAGGGAACTGGGAGCCAAAGCCCTCATTTCTTTAGCATCATTCTTACAGAACATACAGTACACACAGCAAGCTGGTGATGGTTTCAGCACATTAAAACAGGAGAAGCCCTAATTATCAGTTTCCAGGGCTAAACAGTCATTTCACATCATGTGGTTATTTTATGAGTCTTTCCTACGAGGCACAGCCACAAGTCAGCCACAGGCTTCCTCCTTCCCACCCCTCCAACAACACCCACAGACAGAAACAAGAGAAACCAAGAGTTTGGAGGAAGAACCAGAAGGGTGCACTTGTGTCACCCCTGATGAACTTCCAAAACAGGCTATCAACCAATGACTGGACGCCTCTGCTGCTGGGGACACCCTGGAGACCATCCAGGGCCCTGCACAGCTTGAGCACCACTTCAGGCATTTCAGCAGATCCCACAACAGTGCAGAACATCTCAGTTAATAAAGTTCCCGAGATAAAGATTAACGCAATGCTTTTCACAGGCTTCTGCCGGGTAATTACAACTCTATCACTTCTGAGTTAATTACACACAGCTAAAGATGTTATTAGGTGTAGATGGAAAAAAACATTGTACTGGAAACAAGTCCCTTCTGCCCTTAGCTGGCTGATAGTTAAATATTCCCAGAGAAATGGAAAGGTGGGAATTCTCCATTTAACTGGTGAGTGTGTTGTTGTAAAAGACATCCACCTTTGGGAGAGGGAGCTGGGATCAAACTCATCTCACAGATAAAGTTCCACCTGAGCCAGAAGACCTCTGAGACTCCACCTTCAAAAAGGGGGCACTGGGGTGTCCCAAGTGGCCACCTGAAGGCAGGGAGTGGCCAAAGATGGTTTTCTTCTAATGGAACACAGAAGGGGAGATATTGAACCATGACAAGTCTTGGCCTCTATTACACTGAACTTCACAGCAGGTTGGAAAAGACCTCCAGGGTCACTGAGCCCAACCTGTGACCAATCCCCATCTCCTCATCCAGCCCAAAACACTGAGTGCCACATCCAGTCATTCCCTGAACACCTCCCAGGGTGGGGACTCCACCACCTCGCTGGGCAGCCCATTTTGATGGCAGACAACCCTTTCCATGAGGAAATTCCTCTTGATGTTCAACTCGAACCCCCCTGAAGGAACTTGAGACTATCATTTTCAGCTGACAAAGACCAAAAGACCCCATCCCCTGAGTCCCAGCTGGAGCCCAACCCTCTCTTGCCTTGCAGAGTGCAGGGGGTGGGTTTCCAAACAAAGTGTTTAGGACATGCATCCAGGAAGCCCATGCAAGGGCTCAAAGAACATCATCCCCCCAGTCACTGCCCTGTTATTTTAAGCAGATAATTTTGGCAAAGAAAACACGAGAAGAAGGAGCTCTGTCAGGCTGTGGCGATTACTAAATGCCAAAGAGATGCACACACCGTCCCCGTGGGATGATGTGAGACAGGCCAGGGCAAACCCCAGCAAATGCATTTCCGAGCTCAGAGCCTGAGGGCTGGAACAGGTACCAACAGAGAGGGAGGGGGGAAAAAAATCACCATTATAAAAAGCAACTGTCAGAGAAAACACTTGAAAAGAAGCAGGTGAGAAAAGTGACAGTGCACTTAACCAGAGGTGGTGAAAGGAGCTGCAGATGGGAAGGGCTGTGTGCTGTAACCAGCCTGTTCCTGGAGAACAGCAGCCTGCATAACGGTCCCTCACATGGCATTGGGGTGATTTGGCCCCAGGATGGACCCCCAGCCTCCCTGGGAGGTGGTTTCTCAATCCTGCTGTGGCCAGGAGGGGTTGGCTCAGCAGCACAGGCTGGAGCTCCCACGGGGAGTTCCCGTGTGTGGATCAGCAGTGACAGCAGGTCTTTCAGAAAGCTGCTTGCTCTCATTAAAGACTCCGAGGGATGGAAAATTTACTCTCTCTCTTCCTCACAAACTGGTCCAGCATTTAATTAAACCCCAAATTAAACCCCTCCACACTTTCTTTCCCAGTGGGAATTTGGCTGGTGGCTGTTTCCAGCCCTGGGTGTCTCCGTTTCCTGGCGCTGGGAGTGTTCATGTATCAAATGCCTTCTTGGAAAGGTGCATCACCTCATCCCTTACCACTCACCCCATTCAGGTGCTGCTTCTGGACTGAGTCAAGCCTTAAAATATCTGCCATCAATATGTCAGGTATGTAAATTAATGTTTAAGTCCTGATCTCCTGTGCCCAATTAAAGACTTAATCTCCAGCTGCACAGCCAAGGCAGCGCTGCCAAGGAGGAGCCGCTCCCAGGCTGGGGCTCACGGTTGGGCCTTGCTGCAGAATAATTCACCTTGTTTCAGTAATTCCTGCTGAAAACCAGAGCTATTCCCTCTGTGCAGCCACAGGGAAATCCCAGCTGTGTTTCCACCTGGCCCTGAAGGACAACAGCCTGGGTGGGGTCTGTCCATCACCCTCACTGAAGGTCTGACCCAGCCGTGCCCACGATTGCCCTTCCACCATCACCTCTCCAGCCAGGGCAGAGCTCCTACAGCAGCTCAGGGGCATTTTTACCTTTGAGAATCCACCTTCCCGCCCCCAGGCTGGAGGAATGTGGCTCAGGCAGTCCTGTGTGCCAATGGAAACCTCTGGCTTTGCCACCAATTGCAGAACTGAAACCATTTGCAAGCCTCTTGCTGACCCTCCACGCCCGTTCTGCACTACAGGAGGTCAATAATTATTTACCCAGTGTTATGGTAAATAAAGAGACAAAAAAAGAAAAAAAGTTTTAGGACAAGCAGAACTACTTATTTCCTTCAGTCTAGGGCTGGGTTTTGGAGAGTCATTCACCTACAGGTGACTGACACCAGGGCTTTATGATGAAATACTGTTTGCAAAAACATCTTGCCTAAAAATGGTTCGATCAGAGCCAAGAAATTCCATCAGCTGATCCAGTGTTGCCACCCAAACCTGTTGCTCATGGATGCAGCTGGACAAAAGCAGCACCACTGTGGGGTGAGAAGAAGCTGATTCAATGACATTCTGCAAAATTCTGCAACTCGGCAATGAGGAAAATCAACCACGGATTTTAACACAACCCACCCCTTGAGAGGCAGGAACCTTGCCAGGAATTGCAGGGCACAGGCAAGCACTGGTCCATCCCTGCATGCCCAGGCCAGGAGTCCCTGGGTGCCCGGTGGCACTGGGCACACTGCTCTCTGCCAGGAGCTGCCTGCAGGGAGCAAACAGCCCCAAGAGACAAGACTGGACATGTTGTTTCCTCTTTGAGATGCCTTTGGATGCCGGCAGGCACCTCCTTGGAAAATTGTTATTCCAAGTGCCCAAGACAACAGCGATGCCAATGCACAGAAGGGTTTACTCCTTTCCCAAGGGGAGAAGGAACATTAAGTATATTTTGCAACGTGCTGGCAGGAGGGAGGCGACGTTCCCATTCTGCACTAGGGAAACGGGGATACAGAGAGGGAAAGGGATGAGCCATGGGTTTTGATAACCACCAGTAGCAAAGTGAAAATCAGGAGTCTCTGCATTCCTGTGCACTGCTGAAGTCTAGCACAGCTTCATATTTTTAAGGCAGAAGCCCAAGAATGTTTCAAACCTTGGATTAGCCTCAGAAAGCAACACACAAGGGCATCCTTGGAGTCAACGATCCAATCAGCACACTTGGAATAAAGTTGAAAGCGATTATTTGAGAATTCCCAAATAACAGCAGGTCAGTTGAACACCCTCTAGCCCAGCTGAGCAACCCGTGAGCTCAGTCTCACTGCTCCCACCATCTACAGGTCTGATATCACAGACTCATGCAATGGTTTGGGCTGGAAGGAACCTTAAAGCTCATCTCATTCCAGCCCCTGCCATGGGCAGGGACACTTTCCACTAGAACTGCTTGCTCAATTCCCCATCCAGCCTGCCTTTGAAAAGCCCCTCTTTAAAAAGTGGCTTTTAAAACTCATTTTTAAAGGGGCTTTTATCTTTAAAAATCTCCCTGAATATTCAGAAAGCCTCATAAAAATGAGTATACAAACAGAAATAAATGCCACCCTTCACCCCAGTGCCCCAAGGACTCCCAGCTCCTCAGAGAGGAACATTCACCAGGCAGGGGAGTCACCTCTTCCAGCTACTCTGCTTCCCTTGGAGCCTACATCCATCCCAAAATAAAGGTCCAAGGCTGGTGGGTTGACTTATCCAGTCAGATCAGCTTCTTCATTCCTAAATGACTAAATTAGTTGTGACAGGTTTGGCCCGAGCTACATTCAAGCAGCCTCATGCAGAAGAGTTTCCAGATGCCGCTGGATTAACCCCAGTGATACACTCAGTAAATCCACGGGCCACCCAGCCTGGTGCCAAAGCCCTTGGGCAAGTTTGCATCACCCCAAGCCAGGTCCACCCTGCTCACACCCTGCCTTGGGGGGACTGTGCTCTGTCCCTGGGAGATCTCAGGCACAGATCTGTGACGGGGTTTGGAACTGACACAACTCAAAAAAGAATCATTTAAGAACCCAAACCCCTGCACAAGGCAGAGATTTCCAAAAGCACAAGGCAAGGAGGGTAATTAAAGCAGCTCGGGTGTTCCCTGCACCTCGGGCTAATGGCAGGGAACAACCCACATGCACGGCAAGGCAACAGCCCATAATATGCAGCCCGGTGCTTCTCAGAGGCTTTTACCTAAACGTTGCCAGGGTGATGTGTACATAAACCTGTCCCTGCTCTGAACCGCGATCAGCGGCTCGACAGAGAACTCCCTCCTGGGAGCCCTGGACAGGGAGGAGGTTTGGTGGGGCTGTAACCTGAGGGATCCCAGTGGCTTTGGAGCATCCCATGGCTCCTGCTCCCCCATCCCAGCAGGGATCTGACAGCCACGGGGAGAACGAGCTCATGGACAGCCTGGCTGACACCCCCCAGCTCTGCCCAGACCCCAGAGCCACCCGCTGTGGGGGCAGCTCCACACCCTCTGCTCCAGGGAACTTCAAGGGGGGGTTACTTGCACAGAGAACAAGCCAAACACTGCCCAAAACATCTCCTAACAATGAACCTCTGAGCTGTCCCACCACCCAGCCAGGCAGACCCTTCATAAAATCCCCTGTGACAATCTCTCCCTGTTGTGCAAATGATCCTGGTCGCAGGGAGCTGGTTGAGGGACCCAGCAAGGACAGCCTCACCACTCCAGGCTTTCCTGTTTTCTGAAGCAGTTTTGTTGGAACTGGCAATTTAATTAGCAGGGGGAAAAATTCTTCAGTATAATTTAGGAAGAAACATCATTTCCAAGTTAATGAGAGAAATATTTTAATTATGGTGTTTAACAAGTTATGACTTTGCCAAAATGTTCTCTTGGGAAGGCTGCACATGTTTTCCCTGAACTTCAAGCAAGCAAGAGTGGAAGAGGAGAAAGCAGAGGAGGAAGACCGTGGAAAGGAGGACAAGCAGCAAGGAAAGGATTTTGTAAAAGCATCAGCAAATTTTCAACCCCCTGGTTCAGCCATCAGCTGCTGTAAAATGAAGAAACCCCAGGGAACAGCATTTCAGTGGCTCTCTGCTACTGCAGGCTAAGGATTTAGGTTAGATCTAGATGGGATGTCAGGAAGAAATTCCTCCTGGTGAGGGTGGGCAGGCCCTGGCACAGGTTGCCCAGAGAAGCTGTGGCTGCCCCATCCTTGGGAGTGTCCAAAGCTTGGAGCAGCCTGGGCTGGTGGAAGGTGGCCCTGCCCATGAACTTGAAGGTTCCTTCCAACCCAAACCATGCCAGGATTCCCTCCAGGCTCTCCCCACACCATTTCAGCCACAGCCATGTGGGTGCCACGTTAACTGCTCAGCCCTTGGCAACACTGAGGGCACGAAGTTTTTCCCTTTGAAGGTAGCTCAGGGGGTGATGTTGGTTTTCTCTGCACAGCTCCACAGAAACACACATCTCCTCATCAAGGCTGCAGACAGCGCTAAGTGGTGGCGCCTGTCAACTCAGGTTTCTTTCCTGGTGAAATCCCTCTCCAGCAGCCGTGACTCTTCCTCTTGGGAACACTTTGGACTTGTTCAGGATCCCGAAGTCCCAGTGCCACCAGGCAACACCACAACAATGGCATCAGTTCCAGCCTGATACGCACAACCACCATATCTGGCAGATGATTCATTGATGCACATGACCTTATGACAGGTTCTCAGGTCTTTATTATTCCTGAATCACATCTGCTCATAAATACCAGAGGGGTTTTTCACACCTAGGATTATTACACTGAACAGCCAGAGGACGACTCATTTCGGCTGCCTTAGAAAAATATTTCCTCCTCTTCTGGGCTTTTGCAGGATTACAGGAAGGGACTGGCAGCAGAGCCTCCCCACACACAGATCATTCCCTCTGCTGGGACTTAGGGTTTCAGCTACACTTGGAGTAATTAAAAAGTTAAATAACAGGAGAAAGAGGACTAAAATAAAACCATTGTTTACTTCCCCGTGTCAGTCTCTAGATGATATCAAGCTCCAAACCAGGAACTCAAACAGCAGGGACTCACTTTGATAAAACATGTCCTTCCTCCCTGCTGGAGGCATCTGGGGAGGGGCTCCTGAGCCCATTCCCCTGGAGTAAGAGAGACTGGGATTTCCAGTCACGCAGAGATGCCAAACACTCCCCTCTCTGGGCTGGCAGATCCCAGGACCTACCAACAGGCCTCGGAAAGATGTTGGCTGGTGGCTCAGTCACTGAGCCAAGACAGTTCCCTCTTCTCCTCATAAACCCAAAACCTTCAGAGCTTGAATACCAGAGGAGCTGTGGGGATAGACACAGGGCTGCCTCCAGAGGGGCATCCAGAGCCCCGAGTTTCCAATCTGTTTGATCAGAATAGTCACAGAAAACATGAAAGTCAACATTTCAGCAAATAAAGTGTTCCCTCAGCCCTTACTTAATGGTAAAGAACAAGTAACAGCCCATAAAAATTTCTACCTCCATTTCTTTGCAGGAAGCAATAGAGTGATTTCCCCACTGCCTGGGGGAACAACAGAGAGTCAGGGGAGGAACAGAATTCGTGGGTCACATCGAGCCAACGTGGCCAGCTCAGCCCTGACCAGGGCCAGCTGCAGGTCCCTGAGCCCACAAACCCCAAGCCCTGAATCCCTGACCTCAGACAGACCCTTCTTGAGCAACTCTCCCAGCAAACCTGCCAAGGTGATTAATGCCACAGCCACCTGTGTCACCTGTCAGGCCCTGAGAAGACACTGTTCACCACAGCTTCAAATTTCCTGAAACTGGAGATAATTGTTGGTTTTGGCCCAGCTCTGGAACGTGCCCAGTGCACCAGGCTCAAAGGCTCCTTGGGAACGTGTGATTTAATAGGAGACCAAAAAAGCCTGACTCCAGCAAAATTCCAGGCTGGAAGGAGGCTCCAGTCTGCTTCACCAAGCTGCATTATTGCTTTTCAGTCTTGCTGCCTCCTGACTCAAATGCCCACTGCCATCAGCCCAAGGCACCAGTTAAAACTGGGAGCTGTGACAAAAGGCAAAGCTCTTGGTGCTGCTGGCACAGTCACACATCTCCCTGCATGTGCCCAGCACTGCCTGGCTTTCTCCAGCTCTTTCCCATCCCAGGAAAACACTGAGTTTTGGAAACCAAAGGGAAAACAGGGACTGGGTACAGCTCCAACACTGCTGAACATCCTTTTGGGAAAGCCTTCCTATGAAAACTCCCAGGCAGAATCCAGATGCCTAAAGGACAGGGACTGGGCTGTTCAAATTTGGGTTTTTTTCCTCCAAGTGGACATGAAGAAAGTTTTGCTTCTTTAAGAAGCCCCAAAGCCTCCAGCAATTGCATGGGCAGCTCTGTGCTGGATACACCCAGTGACCAGCAAGATGTCTGATGGTGGGTGCATGAGAGGGCCCAAAACTGCAACAGAAAAGACATCTTGGAGCTGGCACGAACCAGGGCTGGAGCAGGATGGATTAAAGCCCTGGCCTGTTTGTTCATTTTGCGTTTACCAGGGAACATGTCCCCGTTTTGCAGGTTCAGCAGGCACAGCTCCTTGGGAAGCTGGACACAGATAGGCTGGGAGGAAGCAAGGAGAAAGCAAGTCATCCCATCCCACTGCAGAGAGCTTTCCCCGTGGGAGACTGTTCCACTCCTTCACTCACTCCTCCTTGGCAAAACAGTGAGCCCAGGCCTCCCTCTTTCATTGCAGCTGCAGCCTGGGGGATGTTCCTCCTTTTGTTCCACGCCACATCCAAAGAAAATATTGACAAGGCACCTTTCCTGGACAGGTTGCACATACCCACATGGCACTGGGGGATGGAGGAGTCTGTGCCACTGCTATTGGCACCACTGGCTGCTCCAGCCCTGGGGTCCCAGGGCATCCCTGCAAAAACCCCAGAGCAGGAAGGAGTTAAAGCCGCCTCATTGCTGAGGGATTTCTCCCTAATCTGTGCACATGTCATGGGGATCAGGACTGTGGGTGGTAGTGCTAGTCTGTGGCAGTCGTTCAGGCCCATGGCCCAGCACCTGACTGGCTCAGAAAACCCTCTTATCCAAGCAGTTTTCAAATTTAATTAAGAGGGACCTGTGACGGGCTTAACGCCGCTGTGCCAGCCTGAAGTTCTGACAGGCAGCAGGGACATGGCCAAGGCATGGTTTGGCCACAGGGAGCCACAGGAAGGCTTTGCAGTTTCACCCAAACCACACAAAAAAAAAAAAGGGAGGGTGATGGTGAGAGCGAGGGGTCAGATTCTTTTCTGCAGATGTAAGGGTGGAACCAGAAGGAAATTCAGGTTAATAAAAAACGGGCTCTCTTAGTTAAAGTTTGCCAGCCCAAGAGAGCAGAGCATCTGCTCCCCCTGGGACATGGCCAGAGCCCCCACATGGAGCTGGGTCTCAGGCATGGAGCAAAGCAAAGCTGCTGGTGGCACTGGGAAGGGCACAGGGAGCACAGCAAGTGCTTCTTCGATGGGAAAACTGGTTTCTACAGGTCAGGTGCTCAGGGAGCTCATCGGTCCTCAGGTCCCAGACCCATCCCACCTCACCACTGAAATTCAGTCATCCTGGTGCCATTTGGGTAAGAGGCAACCACAGGACATGTCAACAAGCACCGGGTTTAATACTTCTTTAGGAGAGTTTATCCCAGGAAAGTCAGCTCCATGCAGGGCAGGGACCACCAGTTTGGCAGTATAATGGTGAGAACATCAGAGCACCAGTTCAGGAGGAAGATCCCCAGCTAAGACAAACAGGTTAAATAGATTCATTTCCTAAAATTAGTCCTAGGCCAAGATCCCACGTGGAAGTTATGTCATTAACTGCTAATTCAATTACCTGGATGACAGTAGTTATATGCCCTGACTTGAAATCTGAAGTCTTGGTTTGAGTTTGGATTTGAACGGTTTGAGTCCCCCCCTTAATTTCTGGCTACTTGGCAAACTCACCCGGAGCAGGAAATTAGGAAGAGAAACAGTCTCAGTATCAATACTTCGCCGAGTCTATTTACCAAGGGCTATTTGCACTAGATAATCGCTCAGAAGTGTCTCACCTCCTCCACTCTTCAAGAGCCAAATGATGTCATGGAAGTGGCATCCAGAGCAGGAGCCAATATGAACCAACATAACCCAGTCCCAGCAGGAAATCACTCAGCAGCCTCTACATATGCATGGAATCAGCTCCCATTCTCCTCTGGAGCTGCCCATTCCATGGAATACAGCTCCTCTTCTTCCCAGGGCTGCCCATTCCATGGAATACAGCTCCCCTTCTTCCCAGGGCTGCCCATTCCATGGAATACAGCTCCCCTTCTTCCCAGGGCTGCCCATCTCCAGCACAAAGGGGGAGCATGTCCCCTCACCCACCCCAACCAGTCCCAGCCTGGAAAGCATCCCCAGGGCTGAAGTGCCTCTATGCAAGTGTCTGAGCAAGTCCAGAGCTCACAATCACGACTAAACACAGATAATTCCATGAGTTTGCTCCTTTGCCTTCAAATGAGCCCAACTATGATCATTAAACAGCAAGTTTGCCAATCTGCAAACTGATCATATCTCCAGCTGAGCTTTGTCTCCCTTTAATTCCTCTCCACCAGAACAGCCACAGGAGCATCAGTGTCCAACATCCTCTGGAAGTGTTGAAACTGCCACAGTCCTCCTGCCTGAACCCCAGGTGGGACTGTCAGGCCCTGCCTGTCTGCAGTGACATTTTCCCTGCACTTGCACCACTGCCCAGTGGCCACTTCCAAGCCAGGACAGAGTCACAGCCTGTCCCCCAGGGCCACTCAGCTCGGTTATGTTCTGCCCCCCTGGGAGGCAGCCACAGAAACTAAAGCCCTCACCCCTCACTCAGCATCCAAGGGGATGAACTAAAAGTACCCAAGCACTGAGAGCAGTGTGGGTGCCCTGGGATGGCTGGTCCCACACCCACTGGGGTCACCCTGTGGGTGCCACCCACCCCTCTGCATTCCTGCACTCTGGGAGGTTCCCCATCCAGCCGGGCACAGGCTCTGGCACTGCCCTCCCACAGCCAGCCCTGCCTGTGCCACGGAATCTGTTCATCAGGGAGAGCAGCAGGAACTGGGACAGAGCAAAACCACCATGGCTGCTGCCCACCCACCCACATCACATCCTGGGAGAGCCCCACATGGTCCCAGCCTCCCCCAACAGCCCCCCAGACCAGGCAGGGGCTCTGCATCGACACCTCCAGCCCCATGGCAGGTGACCACCCCAGGACAGGGAGGGGGAGGGACAGCAGCAGGAACGCTGATACACCCCACACATGTCCAAACATCTCTGGGTGCTTTTGGGGCCAAGGAGCTGCTGCCCCGCTGGGGGAACTTGGATGAGGATCATTGTGGAGAAGAGCTCCCAAATGCCACCCCAGTGCCACTGCAGGGCTGCACTCAGTGGGTCAGGACAGTGGGCTGAGCAGAGGCAGAAGCAGCCAGATAGACCCTGCCCAGGGGAGACCCCCAGGAGGTGGGAACCCCCTTCACCTGGATGGATTTGCAGACCCTCATAGCGGAGGAGACCCACAGGAACCAAGGACAACTCAGAAACTGGCATTCCCTCCAGCTCCTTTCAGCTCTCTGTGCTCCAAAATGCACACTCAGGGACAGGCCTGTGTGATCTCTCCTTGGCAGCCCTCAAAAAGAAACATTGCCCCATTTTATCCCACTATTTAAAAAAATAAAAGCAAAGAGGGAGGTGAAGGGGGGATTGTATCAGACGATTAAATATCCACAGCAGCCCAGAGAAAGAGGAGGACAGGAACACAGGAACAAAGAAAAAAAATCTGCTTTTTATTATTAAACTATTCTCTCAAATTTCTAATAAGCAGGTTGAAGTTTAAATTACAAGATCTCTAACAAAGTCAGGATCCAAACAGTTCAGGAGCCTCCAGATAACAATCGCCTTTGCCCAGATCAGTTTCAAGGCCTTTTTTGCAGAGACAAAGCTCCCATTGAGCAGGGCAGAGGGACCTCGGGGCTTTCATTACCCTCAGCTCGGGAGCCCCGAAGCAGCAGAGGCAGGGAGGGAAGTGGGTCCTGCACCTGCACAGGACAGCCCAGAGCACTGAGCCCCCGGCCCGGGAGCGCTGGGGAACGGAGCATCGGGGCAGCCCGAGCCCTTCGAGTGCAACCCGAGCCCCTGCTCAGCACAGCACTACAAATCACCCAGGTTTGGGGCAGAAAAGGAGGAGAATGGGGAGCTCTGAGCTGTCAGACCTGGTGCACAGGGTGGGAAACGCTGGAGAATCCAGCTCTGGTCCTTACAGAAGCAAAACTCAGTCTGGGTGCTTTGAAGGATAATGCCAGAGCCAAATGATGTGGCACAGCTTGTTAAAGGTGCAATTAAACCTGGAAGTGTAGCTGCTATGGGAATCTGGCAGGAAGGACATCCCCAATCCCTGGTAAATAAAAGCTCTGCTGAAATTTGAAGGGAAGAGACATTCTTTAGTCAGTTGGGAAGGTGAGACTAGGCTGGCATAACCACCTTTGCCAGGTGACAAGCAGAGAGCACCAGGAGGAAACATCAGTGCTGTCTCCTTTTCCAGACCATTCCTGCACAAGACCCAGCATCCAGTATCATTAGTGATTACTTTGGAATTACTCTAAACTGGGAAAACAGCATTAAGCTCCCTCGGGGCAGGGGTTCCCAAAGGGTTTGAGGACCTGCAGATCAGTCTGATTTCTTCTATTCCTGTGTCACAGGAGCCCTGAGCTCTGTGTGTGTGGCTGACACAGACACCCCAACTCCACTTTCAGCTGGGGCTTTGGGTGTGCCAAACCCACTCTCAGAGCAGGCACGTTGAATGTGTCACCACAGGAGCCTTCAGGAGTCCCTGTCCAGGTCCCACCAGCTGCTGGTGAGAGCTGTACCCCCAGGAGGCACCACTGCCTGAAGAGGCAACAGCACTTGGACTAATTGGGGTTAATTAAGCAGGTGCAATAGCGCATTGCACCATTCCACAACCAGCAGCTTGTCAGGACCAGCTGGAGGACCCTGACTCCAAGGCACAGGCTCAGCACTTGGACCCCCGGGTCCAGCTGGTCAGCACTGAACTCGACTGAGATGGCACAGCCTCACCACCCACCTCAGCTCGGCGAGGATGTGCCTGAATGTCCCCAGTTCCATCCCTGCCCTCGTCCCCAACCTGCTCGTCTTCCCTGGTGAGGAGGGGAAGGAATCTGCTTTCCCCGTGGGTCTTCCCCTCGCTCGCAGCCGCCCCCCTTTTCCCCCTCGCTCCGTATTGAGGCCGATAATTACCGCTGAATAGCCTCCCAGATTCCCATGCTCGCCAGCCTGCCCTCCCCTCCCTGCGCCTCCCGAGCGGGAAGGAAGGATCAGCCAGCGCTGCCCACGGAGCAGCCGAGCGGGGAGCACAGGCAGGCAGAGCCTGGGCCCGGCTCACCCGGGGCAGGTGAGCTCCGGAGGGATGATGCACATCCCAGAGCCCGCAGGGATGCTGCAGGCACAGCCAGGAGGAATTTTCCTCATCCTCTCCCACCAGGCATGTTTTGTCCCACCTGCCCAGGAGCTCACGAGACACCACCGAGACAAAGGGAAGGTCTGACCTGCCCAGGGAGTTTCACCTTCTTGCACCTACAGACACCAGGCAGTGTATCCATCAGTGCACACCCACTAGCACTTGGATTTCTGCTGCCTGACACCCGTGGAGGGGTTGGGTCAGGGAGCCAAGCTGGGGATGGTGTGGAGACCTTTCTGCTGAGCACAGGGACCCCAGGACACAGCCCCCCATTCCTTCATCCCCTCACATGCACAGCTCAGGGCATCACTGCTCCCCTGTTTCTGAGCAGAGCTGAGGCAGCAATTCCACAGCAGAGCCAAGAACAAACCTAAACCTAAACCATCTCCTAAACCCTCCCCTCTGCTGGAGGCAGAAATTGAGGCTGAATTTCCTCCTGCACATTTGGCCCCTGCATGAGAAGCCCGGGGGGTGTCAGACCCTCACACAGCACAGCTCAGCCTCACAGAGCTGTGTATCCCACCTGTTCCACTTCAATGTCAGTTGTGCCAGTAGCACACACCCCAAAAACCCAGGGTAAATGCCCTGAACCAGCATTTGGGACAGTTTCACCAGGGACATGCTGTGCCCAGGACCTTCACCCTTGCCCAAGCACCAACCGTGGCCAAGAGCAGCTCAAGCAAAGAGCCCAGGAAGGGGGAGGAAGGTGATTCAATTCCTGCTCTGCCAACAACCTGTATATCACCCTGAAAAACTTCCCCTGCACCTTCCCAGCCCAGCCTCCCTTCACAATTCCTCTAATTAATTCAGGAGAAAATTAATTACAGCGGGATTTTCAGAGGCACAGCATCTAATGACCGACTCCCTGTGCTCCAAACCAGATAATCTCAGGCTCCTACTTGTGCTGCCAAACCTGGCTCTGCTGCCTCCCCCTTCCCAGCCCAGCACAATGCCCTGCTCTAAATTAGGCAGGGAAAGAGTCGCTTGGCAAAGGCGAATCAGAGCACTAAGGTCAGGCCCTGAAAAACAACAGAACTGCCTAAAGAAACCCCAGCATTAATCCCGTCGTGCTTCCGCCAAAGATTCCCCTTTTCAAGTGTTTTCTTCCTGGTAAACAAAGTTCTCTCCATTGGGCTGTGAATTTTAGGGCATGGTTGCTTAGTAATACCAGGCTGAAACCCAGGTTTGTCCTCCCCCTTTGCCCTCCCCAGCCCACAGAGGATGGCACAGGGTTTATTAAAGAAATTAAAATGCTGTTGGAATCTCAAGGCAGGTCAGAGCTGATTTGCACCACAAACACTGCTGCCCAAAGCAGAGTTCTGCTCCTGATAATCTGGATGTGTGCAGTGAAGAAGCTCTTCCCATCCCTCTCCAGGAGCCAGCTCTGCCCATATCCCCTTGCTTTTAGGGATGCTCCTGAAAGCTCATGATGCTGAGCACCCAAAACGCAGGATCTCCATCCCCACCAAGGCAGGGGCTGCCCCAGGAGCCCTCCCCAGATGCTGCCCATGGGTCTGCTCCCCCTCATCCCTGTGCCACCTCCTCACCCAGCTGCAGGAGCAATTCCTGCATGAAATTCCTCATCTCTCTCTGCCCTCACTGCCTGTATTTCCAGGACTTTGCTTTCCCCAGGGTCAGTTGCACCATCTCAACACCCTCCACACCCACGCTGGTGCCCAGCAGTCACCCTTCCCCTCAAAGCCACGTGCTCCAAACCATGCCAGTCAGGAAAAAACAACAGGGCTCAACTCTTCCCTTTCCCATGAAGCAGCTCCTCCTTCAAAGCATCCTCTACACTGCATCAGGGAGGACAAGCTGGGGCTACAACCAGAGTGGGAGACAAAGGAATTGTGTGAGGTGGTCATGCTGGAGCCATCCCCGTGTCCCTGAGCATCCTCCACTCTTATTTGGAGTAAAACACCACAGGTGAGAAGGTCACCAAGGGCACTGCACCAGTGGATCCACCAGGAACACAGGTTTGCACAAGCCTTGTGGTACAAACAGCGAGGGAAACACTCCCTCTGCCTGCCCTACTTAAGCCTCAGGATGGTTTCAGCAGCACTCAGAGAGACACGGGGATGGCTCCTGGCCCGGGTACCAGGAGTGAGGCCCCTCTGCCATGGGCTCCCAGCAGTGCACCATGGCCCAAACAGCTCCTGGCAGCCTGTGAGGAGGCAAACAATAACCCTCAGGCTGGCCTCAAACAGGTCAGGAGCCTCTCAGTCCACAGGCTGGCACAGCCTCTGCTTCCAAAGCCCAGATCTCAGTGCCTTCAATAGGAGTCGGGCGCCCGAGCACAGCTGGCTCTGAGTTCAGAGCCCCCTCGGAGACACCTCAGCAGAGCCGCTCTGGGAATGCTCCTGGAGATCCCACCTCTCCTGTCACTCACACCCAAGCTCTGCAAATGGCATCCCAGGCACCCACTGCCCGCTCTCCTGAGCCCCCACAGCGCTGCCTCTTGGCAGGGATCGCCCCAGCCTTGGCAAAGGGATGGGAAGTCGCTCAGCCACATCCCCCTCCCTCTCAGGGAGCTCAGAGGAGCCTCTTGGTGAAAGGCTTGTTCCAGCTCCTGACTGGCCATGTCAGTCACACTCAGCCATTATATAATAAATGAGAAATGCCTTTGCCTGGGTGGCAAAGAGGGCACTGCCAACAGCCAGGGCTCATGGGGAGCAAAGTTCCCCTCAGCTCAGGGCAAGACCACACCAGCAGCAAAGGTACATTCTGTCCCCTATTTATTAGTTAACAGGCAGCTGCCTCATAGAAGACAAGATTTTAGGAGATGAAAGCAAGTTTTCACTTATTTCAACTTCTTAAAGCACCATTTAAACTTCTGACTATGAGTTACTCTGCTTACAGTGAGAAGACATCTCCTTCTCCAAGGCCAGCTGGGACTCAGCTTCTCAGCAAAGGTGTTCAAAGCATCCTCTGAACTGACCTTCCTCCATCTGTGGGTCCCACTGTGGGCAGTGGAGCAGAAACAGGAGCTGTAATACACAGGGAATTTGCACTGTGTCAGCACTCCAAGTCCAGGAGCCACATAGGCTGGAAATCAGCTGAGGAAACAGAACCAAGTTTTGCTTTGCAAAGAGAACAGTGGATGCATAAAAAGCTACCATTAAATTGCCCTGAAAGTTTGGGAGATGGTTTGGGGTTTTTTTACAGAAAAAGGACAATGTAACTCTAATTCTTGCAAAACTCAGCTTTTCAAAGATGTTTCTAAACCCAGGTTTGAGTACAAAAGGTAAGAGGGCAAATCTTTCTTAGATTATAATAGGAAAAAGTTTCTCTCCTGGGAGAATGAAGATTAATAATGCTTTCACAACAGTCCTACTGGCAGCAGGATGGGGATTCCCATCCCTCTCCATGTATAGAACCTCTCTCCTGCTCTGACAACTCAGCAGCAGTTGCAATCAGGAGATGGGAAGAGCCAGGGCAGGCTCAGGGTGCCTCTGGTTAAACAAGAGCTCTTTTAGGGGCACACCAAGGTGGCCCAGCAATGGGCAAGCTGGGGTTCAGTGCCAGTGCTCACACCAGCAGCTCACTTCATCCCTGCACTCACAAACAGCCCCTGTGAGGAGGTTCCCAAAACCATCCTCTCCTGCACCAAAACCGAGGAATGAACCCTGACAACACAGTGCAGAGCCCCACAAGTGGGAGGGGGAAGATAAAGCCCCACTTGTCCATCCTGGCCCAGGCTGCAGCATCTGCCAGCCACCAGCATCCACAGGCGGACTATCTTCTGTTTCTTTTCCCAATTTCTCCACAGCAAACCAGGCCAGTTGGAAAGAAAAGAAATTTTAAAAAAAACAGTGGGGAGGGGAGAGAAAGAGGGGAATTAACTCTTTGCAATCGAGTTGTCCATCTTCATGAGATTTTAATCCTGCCACGGCAAGGTCAGAGTTGAAGCCCGGGGTAAAGGGCTTTGTTTTGTCCTTGGGAATAGCGTGCGAGCGGCAGCGGGAGCAGGACGGAGATCGCGGGCTGGAGGAGGCGGCACTGCAGCCCCCGCTCCCGGCAGAGCAGCTGCCTCGGACTCGCTGCTCCCACTGACATTCCCAACCACCTCATCCTTGAAACTGCCGCTCAGCGCTTGTTTCTTTGCTAAAGTGTTTCTTTTGTAATGTTCTAGAGTTTCTTTTTAACTTTCTCCTTCCAGCGAAGCAGCAGCCAGGGCTTTAATAAGTATTGTTTCAGGGCTGGTGAAAGATTAAGTGTTGCTAAATGAGATGAGCGCAGTTGTTTGACTCCCTGAGGACACCGAACATGGGAAAGGCTCCCGCTGACCCGACCAAAGGCTGCTCAAGGTGTTGGCCGAGAGGTTTCTTCGCCAGAGGAGCATCGCCCACCCTACCGTAGGCATCAACACATCCCGATTTAACTAACATAAACTCTGAATTGTCATCATTCATCACAGACAAGCGATTCCACCCTGTGCTAGAAGCAAAGTCCGCTCTGATCCCACGCTCCCCGGTCGCGCGCGGCCGCAGGCGGGGAGCGCGCATCCCGTTTCCATGGCAACGCCGCATCCCGACGGGACAGCGCTGGAAAAGGATGGGCGGTGATGACGTCATCGGCGGAGCAGCCAATGGGCGCCCGCGGAGATGATGTCATGGGCTCGCCCCCGGCTCCACGGAGAGCCGTGGGAGCGACCCCCGAGGCCACCAGCGCGGGGGGCACCGCTCGGGGGCGGCCCCAGGGCGGGGATCGGGGCGGTCTCCCATCCCTGCACCCCCCGGCAGGGGCACCCCGGGGGCAAACCCACCCCACCCCGCAGCTGTGCCCCACACCAGATCCCACCCCGACTCTGCAGCCAAAGGGCTTCAGCACCTCGAGATTTTGGGGGTGTTATGGCCAGATTTTGATTTTTCCTGTTCAAGGTTCCTCCCCCGAGCTGGGAGGGAAGCTGTGAGCATCCCTGCTCAGCCCAGATGACCCCAGGCTCTCTGACACAAGGTGATGCTCTCGGACACCGCAGCAAGGCCACGAGCTGCCACTGTGTAAAGGCAGGGACCAGGAAAGACCCGGGGGCACGGGGAGGGCACCCAGAGGAGCTGCGGGCAGGGGCTGCACCGCGGCTTTGCAGCTCAGAGTTATCCCTGCCCAGGTCACTGCTGGAAAAGCAGATAAAGGGGCAAAAGGAGCTGGGGGAGCAGAGACATTTCCAGGCAGCACTGGGAGCACACGGGGGAGGAGATCAGAACAAGGGCAGTGCCAGGAGGGCTCTGGGCTGTGCAGCTCAGTCACCCCTGAACAGCGTCCCCTCTCTGGCCCCCCACCTGGCAAGGGAACAGCGTGACTCAACGGGTGACTCACCCACCTCAAACCCAGCCAGTGATGAAGCACTTTGTTCAATCAAGATTTAGATTAGCCCAAGCTCCTGAAAGCTTCTCCAGTGACAGCCCCCATACCCTGCTCCAGGTTCAGGACCCCTCACATCCCCCCTGCAGCCCCGGGGGGCCCTGCCCTGTGCCAGCAGCACTCAAGTGCATCTCAGCTCACTTGCTCAAACAGTCCTGCAGGTCATTCCCCCCAGACCAGACGCTGTTGCCAAAACTGTGGCTCAGCCACTCCCAAGAGACAGGACGAAAACCTGGCCGGGCACAGGGGATGAGTGCAGGAGGACCAAGCCCTGCTCAGCCCACCCAGCCCCTTCACCCTCCTCCTTCACCCACCCAGGGGACAGAAATGTGGCACTTGGAGCCATCTCCCACATGGCATTCCAATGAAGGCAGGTGGGCACGGCCAGAAAGGTGCTCAGAGGAGACACTGAGGGCAAGGAGAGACCCAGAGCCAAGCCCAGAGTCACCTCACACAAAGCCACACTATCAGTGCATCGGCAGCACAGGAATTTTATCACCTGGAAACAGTTTCAGGCAGGTTTTTCCTTGTCAGTCCAACTGTTTATCCAACACCCCAGCCTGGCCAGCAGAGCACAGGCAAGTCCCCTCTGCCCTCCAGTTCAAGGAGGGGTGTTGGGTGGCCAGTTTTGTCTGCCCTGGCTATGAGGTGCCAGCAGCACCCCCAAGGAGGCAAAGCTGTCCTACAGCTCCAGCTGCTCCCTCAGCCTCTCATTCCAGGAAAGCAATACTACATGTCCCCAAACTCTACAACTTCCAGTCTAGTGGTAACTACGGATCAATAAGCACCAGATGGCAAACATCTCCCAGTCTGGGCACTCATTTTTGGCAGCAACCAGAAAGGGGGAAACCCACCAAGAACCAAGAGTCTTGGAGTCTTGCCTCAAGCTGCACAGTCCTCAGCACCTCTTCTGCAGCAGTATGGGTCAGGTCATGTCTTGCTTCCAACACCACAGTGGGCTCTCCCTGTCCTTGTGTCAGCCAAGACACAAGTCACTGTCACTGCAGCTCGGTGCTTAATATTCCAGGGCCTTGGGAAGCATCAGGAGGTCTCTTCAGAGAACACCTTGCTCATCCTGTGAGCATTAGAGGTGGTTACCCAAGAGCTGCCTCCAGCACCTGAGGATTGGAGCCTGGGAGTAAAACATCCTTGCTCTCCAAAGCAAGACCTCCAGGCCTCCTCCAGCACATCCCACCTGCTGATCACAAATAGTTTTGCCACGATTGCCAGTTTAGGAAGAGATTGAGGCTCATTAGCAAGTTGGATTACAGAGGGATTACAGATGATAACACTTCTGATACTGTGGCTGTTCAGCCCAGGGCCACAAGGTCAGCCATAAAAAGCCAGTGTCATCATGGACTTTATGATAACCCAACAGCCCTGGTTCTCTGCCAAGAGATATGACCATCTCAGCAGCAAGGACAGGTGGGCCAGAGCACCTGCTGAATGGGGTTGCCAAGGGTAGCCTGTGGATGCATCAGTGGGAAGAGCAAAGCTCTGGAAGTCAGTGCAGCCACACACAGGCCCTGCACTTCTCCAGAGCACTGACAGAGCCACCCTGGCTACTCCCAAGCTATCCAGCCACACTTTCCACACAGCAGGCAGCTCCAAGCTCAAGGGAATCCACAGGCCTTCCCCTAACAGACAAACATCAGCACAGGAACTGATCTATTTACTCCCCTGGTCCAAGGCTGGACCCAGATCCTCCATTTCTGCTCTATCCTGCACAGAGCAGCTTCTCTCTGTGCTTGATCAACAAACCCCATTTTCAAAACAGTTTGTTCTAAAAACAAAGCCCTCCTTGCCATTCCCCAGAGCTGCAGAGCACAGAGCCCCAGCAGCAGGACTGCCTCCAGTTAAAACAAGTCGAGAGCCCAATGCCTGCCAGCTCAGGGTGCCAACCACCAGCAGATCCTCCCCTTGGCTCTCGCCCTCTCCCGTCACTCAGAAAAGGCCTGGGAGGAAGAGGTTTGTTAGCTCCACTTGGCCTGTTCCTGTCCAACAGGTTCTCTCTCCTGCCCCACATTGTTACTGTTCCCATGCAACCCCCCCGTGGGCACATTGGGGCACGTCCGGAAACGATTACGATCAGCTACAATAATGTTCGAGCAGCTCCAGAGCTCAGGCAGTGCAGCAAAACACCCCGGCCCTTCATTTTACGAATGAGTAAACCCTTATGCTTTCTATAAATGTCAAGATAAATTACCTGTGGGCATTCCCCATTCGGCACAACCAACCACTGCACTGCCCCAGCCCTTTAATGGAGACATCAACCCCAATTACTGAGTTACTTGCTTTTCCTGCCGAGGTGGGGGGATAGCAAAGGAGGGGCAATGATCATGCCCAGAGGTCCAAAAGTTTAACTTTCCCCACCTCACCTGCAGCTCTCCTGGAGGCAAAAAGCCTTTGTGGCCATTCAGAGCTGATCTGAGGTCACAGGAGCAGCATCCAGGGGGTCCAGCTATAGCAGGGCCCTTTGGGAGGAAGGAGGGCAAAGTCCTCCCAAGGAGGGCAATCTGTGGCTTCATCACTCCATGGCTTTGCATCCAAGTGGGGAGCTCTTGGGGAGGCTCCAGGGGGACAATCACTGTGACCATGAGCAAGGCTACAGGAGGGGCTCGGCAGAGCCTGCCCAGCCTCCAGGACCAAACTGGAGCCACAACATGCAGGTGCCTCTGAGCATCCCACACCAGCCTCTGAGTCCACCAGGATACCAACCACTGCTCCAGGCCTGGAATCACAGGGTTTAGGAAAACCCTTTGAGCTGCCACCTCCCCTCCCACTGCAGGAACCAGGCTGCTCAGTGCCCCGTGAAAAGCCACCATATTCCAGCAAAGAGACACTGACCCAGGGGGGCCAGGCTGCCCTCCAACACCCACAGACAGCTGAAGATGCCACCTCCCCCTGATGGGTCAAGCCCACTGCTGCTTCCCTTCCCCTCCCCTTGGAGCTCAGCTCTGTTTTCCAAAACACCTCTGGAAGAGAAGCAGCTCCTTTCCCAACCATGATTCACCTTCTTTCAGCATCGATAAGGTATGTCTAAAAATAGACCCAGATACTGATCTCAGACAGATCATGATCTCAGACACAGGTGTTGGCCTTCCTGGCACAGCAAAAGAACAGGGAAATAACCAAATGTTGTTCTCAATAACATGACCCCATATTTTTGACTTAGGCCTTGGGTATGGAATGACAGCCAGGGACACACCAGTGCCCTCTGCCTGGGGGCCGCCTTCAGGGAAGAACAGGATAGTACCAAATAGCCAACAGGAGAGTACCAAGCTGGCCAAGGCCATCTCAAAGCCCTGCACCTCTCAGAGATGGGGGTGAGGAAGAACTAGGGCATATTTCTGAGGTCTCTGTGTGCAAGGGTCCTTAAAAATCCCCCGAGTGCTCATCACACCAGAACAGCTCCCAGATTTAGAGCACATCCTTCCAGCCAGGGTACCAGAGTTTGAGACTACAGAGCTGCCACCACATCTCCAGATGGATCCCCATAGACAGGATCCCTGGGAAGAAAACCCCAAACCGACAAACCCCCTCCAAGTGCAGGGGCTTCCTTCAGGCCCCGACTCGTCCAGCAGGATTGCTTTGGTACTGTAGCTTATCCAAACATCTTCATCTCTTTCATAAACTCAATCCCTCCTTATCAGCCATCAGGAGGAAATGCAGGAGCTTTAGGGAGTGAAGTGTGGGGAAGAGCCCAGCTTTGATTAACCCACTTACTCCCCAGAGGTCACTCCCAGTTCAGTCCTTGTGGATTCACATGTTCTCAATCACGTACTTGGAAGCCAGGCTGGAGGTGAGAGTTTTCTTTGCATTAAGGAGGGAGCAGGAGTAGGGAGGGGGGTCTGCAAATATTAATTTCAGGACTGCCAGTTCCCATGACTAATAGAGGGTTGTTGAAAACTAGCAGCTCTCCTTAAAGCCTCAGCTCCTGGAGCCATGGGAATAAATTAGAATCCCAACTTTAGGATTTGGTTCCAAAGGAAAAATGACATTTCTGCAGGGACAGGCCACAAGGACGATTTTCCTTTTTTTCATGACTATTGGAACACACTCCAAAGGGCTGACATTTAACAATAAATCAAAGACTCCACAAAAGCACTTTTTAAAAGTAAATGCCTCATTTTTATGTGCCCATTGTAAATGTCTTAAAGCACATGGAGTAGAAGGGCTGTGTTTGCTCCTGCACCCATCAAGAACAAGCAAAAACAGTATTTGCAAAGGGCTCACTTCAAGTAGGAAGCTCCCAAGGTTTTCATTTCCTGCATCAGAGCTAATGTTCAATCCCAGGTGCTCAGAAAACCTCCCTGGGATTTGTATCACTCATCAGGTGAGGTTCCCAAGTGTCAACCCCAGTTCATAACCCAGGGAGTGATTTGGGTTTTGGCAGATCCCAGCATGGAGTAACACACTGAAGAGACAAAACAGAGGAGAAAAATCCTAACTTTTGCTAAGACCAGCCTGCCCCTGCCCCAGCTCCTGGGACAAGGTGCAGCAAACAGTCCATGTTTAACCAGGCATTAGCTGGTGGCAGCACTGGCGTGTGGAGGGCAGGGAGGCACCTTTCCCACACCCAGCCAGCCTGGCAGGACCCAACTCCACACACAGCCTTCCAGGATGCGGCCAGGGAGGCAACACAACCTGCCCGAGGTCAAACAGGGGCCTGGGGCAGTGGACAAGCATTTTCTTTGTCCCAGCAGTGAACCACAGGACCTCCCTCAGCAGCTGCTGCTGGAATATGCACATCCCCACCTTGAGCTGAGCAGCAGGATGCACATCAAACCAGCCAGTCAGCCCTACAAACAGCTCCCTGGCAGACCTCAAGAAGATCCCCTTGGGGAACAGGGAGCAAACACATCCCCTGAGGCACCTCAAACTGGGCAGGATACCTCAGAGCAGGGCTGGATTAGGTGGCCAGATAGGCCTTTTCCCAGATTTAATCTTTTTAATTCCTTGTCATTCCCACAATAATGCTGTGTTTTTAATGAAGTAAACCACAATATCATTTCAAGGAGACACAGGAACAAAGGGCTGGCTTGCTCTCAGCAGAGCTGACATGTGTTTCCAGCTCCCAGCTGGATTGTGATACTGGAGACAAATCACTGAGAACCTGGCAGGGAGATTTTTCCAAGGGGGCAGATTCCAGCCTGAAAACTCCCCATCAGCCTTGGGAAGCTGAGAACAATCCATTCAATGAGGGCCACCAGCATCACCTCACTCCAAGAGGTGTTCCCAGGTGAAGAGGGCAACACACACAAGACAAAAGGGCCACTGGAAGGCTCTGACCCACAGCATCCCCAAATCCATGAGATGGACACCAACACACCCCATCTCAGCCAGTCACATCCCACTTGGCTTTCCCAAAGAATCAGCCAACCCTCATCCTCCTCATCCCAAACCCCTATCAGAGAGGCATCAAGGTCTCAAAATCTCTGTTTTATTTTAAAAAGGGGGTGGGGGAAGGCTCAGAAACATTTCTTCATTTTGCAGGAATGATTAATTATCTGCCTTGGCGGGTGTAAAATACCTCACTAGTGCAATAGGCTGGGCTGAGTTATTGGGTGAGAGCTCTCTGAAAGCCCTCCCTGCTCTGGGTTACCCAGACAGGGCTGGGAGCCCAAATTAAAGCTGAAAGGTAAGAGGCACAACACCCCTTTTGTAAGGAAAAGGGTTGGGGGACTCTCACTGTAATGAAGGGCCAGTTTCTTAAAATTCAATCAATTCTTAATAACACACAATTAAAGCACTTGGTGGCTGTGTCAGCAGAAACTCCTTGCTTGGAGCTGGGTGAGGTCCCACACAGATGCCTCCAGCATGGAGCAGCTTTCCAGACCCAGTGTGCATCCCAGGGATGCTCCAGCACCAGCCCCACCAAGAGGGGAGACATGTCCCACCATCTGGCACTCAGAAGGAGGGGTGGGATAAGGTGCTACCCCTGAGGGGGTTGTTAAAATGAGCATTTTTAAAGCAGAAATACAAAGCCTCAGTGGTTTGGGAAGTCAGGCTTGTGTTGAGTCATGGCACTCATTCACAACAGCACTTCCCCACAATATGTGGCTCAACTCAAAACGAGGATGAAAAAGTTGGTCCCTCACTCTTTCTTCACCAAAGCCAGTGACCAGGCCCCTCACCCCAGCACTGCTCCAACCACCACTGCAGGACCCCCACAAATCAATGGGCATTTCACTTCTTCCTCTTTCCCAGACCTCCCAACAGCACAGAAAAAAAGCATCTCCAATTTAAGCTTAAAACCCAGAAGTTAAACAAAAAGAACCTCAAAACATATTATTGGGTTATTTGGGTTTTTTCTTTACAGCTTTGTGGTTTGGAGTTCCTGGTCTGTGATTTGCACATCCCTGAGCCTGGCAGAGCTCCCCTGGCTGTGTCAGGGAGACCCCTCAGGCACATGGGGATGCAGCTCCAGGGCTGCCCACAAATCCTTCTCAACAGTGCACTCCAGCCTGTCCCCAGGGTGACAATCCAGCATGGGAAGTGACAGCAGCACATGGAAAGCACACGGGGAAGAGCTCAGAGAAAAGCCACATGCCGTGAAGGAAGTGGGAAGCAAGAGATGGAGATGTCTGAGGAGAGGAGGAGGAAAGAATCTTCTCCATTGGGATCCATAGAGAGACACAAGACCATGGAATGGTTTGGGTTGGAAGGAACCTTAAAGCCCATCCAGTCTCACCCCCTGCCACGGGCAGGGACACCTTCCAGGTTGCTCCAAGTCCCATCCAGCCTGGCCTTGGACACTCCCAGGGATGGGGCACCACCACTTCCAACCAAACCACCTCTTTGCCTGGAGCCCAGAAGGGCACACAGTGGGAAGCAGAGCACTCCTGAACAGCAAAGGGCTGAGCACCCCATCCCTCTCCCATGCCCAGGTCCCACCATGCCAGGTGGGCAGGGGGGTCCCTCCAGGCCGGGCTGCCCGTGCCTGGCACTGCCCTAAGCCCGTCATGTGCAGTGGGCACTCGTGCCAGCGGCAGCCGCTGTGCCACCCCCCTCCCCAAAGCAGATTAACCCCCAGAGCCGCTGAGGCCATGCAGGTTGTGTCACTGTAATTAAATCAGATTTACTCTCCCCTTCACCCTCTCCCCAAAGGAATTCTCCTGACTGTGCAAGGCAGGGCAGGGGGCAGGGCTGTTCTCATGGCACCACCCGCTAAAGGAGAGAAATCAGGAAGTGCAGGGCTTAATTCTCCACTTCTAATAATCCCCCACAGGAGCCAAAATCCCCCAGCCGGGTCCAGAACTCTGGCGCCATTCACCCACCAGCACTGGCAGTGGGGGCATTGCCAGGGCAGGGTTTCACACTGGGTACACTGGATTTGATGCCAGCAGAGCCCTGAGCATCAGTGGGGTTTCTTTGGGATGCAGGGGGACAGTGAAGGAGGCTCAAAGCCAAAGGGGAGTGCTCCAGTTCCAGCACACCGTGGGCTCCCTCCTGCCAGCACTCCTGGAGCCTTCGTGGCCAATTCACACCCAGCTCACATTGCTCAAGAGCAAAGGCAATTACAGGTTTGGGTTTGTTGTTTTCTGATGGTGGGTTAGATGGAGCACGTTCCAGAAACCACCAGCGCTGCTTTTCCAAAGCAAACGTTGGTAGAGGGCAGGAGTGCTGGAGCAGCACATCCCCGAGGACACACGTGCTCCTGGCAAGGGAGCCATTTCCCAAGGGCAGCCCAAAACACCCTGGGTGTGGAAGGACCTGACTGTGGGGCCTCTGTGGGAGCAGAGGCCCTGAGCCAGGCTCTCTGCTGGCATCACCAGGTGACCACAAAGACAGTGGGTTTCTTTCTTGGGAGGAAAAACACAAAGCCAGGAGCCTTCCATGAGCTCCAGGAGCAAAGGTCCTGCTGCCTAATTTATCTCTAGCAAAGCTCTGGTGTTGCTTTTGCTACAACCCCCTGAACATGGACACAGCTGGGCTGGCAGCTACTGCAGGAGGGAGACCAGAGGAACCAGCATGGCAGGAGCAATCCTGCCCCCTCCCAAAACCTCATGGATGGGTCAGAAAAACCCATCTCTGCTGAGAACTGAGAGTCAAGTCTCCCTCCCTCTGCCCCTCACCAACACAACCCTGTTGGCAAAGTCCAAGGCAGACCAGACTCGAAGCCTCAAGGGCCACCTGGGTCCCACGTCCCTTGGCACTGAGGGTGGGGTGGCACCACCACCTTCCTGCAGGTTATGGTGCATTCCTCAGCCTGGATTACCCCAGTTCAGCTCTCCCAAGTGACCAGCAAAGTCCTTTTTGGAGACTGAGGGCAGTTACCTGGTCAGGAAGGAAGAATGAAGGGTGATCTGAACAACCAGGTTTGCCTGGGGCAGCCGTGGTGGGGAGTGTCACTAATTAACACTGAAATACCCACTGGGCTGTATTTCTGGCCTACACCAAGGACATGCATTTGGTTTTCTCATTCTTCTTTTAGCACCTGAACCCAAACCCACAATCCAAACCCATCACCACCATAACCACAGGAGCATCCTCCCCTCACCACAGGATCCTCCCTGCATTTCCACACTGCAGCACACACCCCCAGAGTGGGAAGCCAGCCTTCAAATTACAGCAATTAACATTATGTATATTAATAAATGAGTCTGGTGTTCCTAACAGGAGAACCTGCAAGGGCTTGTTGGCAGAACCAGGAGGCCTGAGCCCTTTTTGAGGCTGATGGGTGAATGTTTGGCATTACAGGATGAGACTTTGGGACCTCCAGATGTTCCGGGAGCACATCCTACCCCAGTGCAGGGAGAGGTGGAAGGCCATGGGTGTCCTCCCCATTCCAGGATATCCAGAAAGCATCAGCTCCTGCAAAGCCCTGAACCAGGGAGATCAAGCTCCATTTCCAGCATCCAGATATCTGCAGAGACTTTTGAAGCCCCAGGTTTGGACCTCCCCAGCCAAACCAGGGGCCACCTCACACATTCCCAGCACAGTCTGGCTCCAGCAGGGACCAGACTCCAGGGGAAGGGGGGAAGACAGGTAATATGTGCAATAACTAGACCACTAATCGGGCCACACGTGCCTCTTCCTCCTTCTGGGGCCAGGAGCAGCTTCTCATCCCATTCTAGATGGTTCTTTCTTTCCAATTTGGGAAGTTTTCAGTCTGCCTCGGGTTTTTTAAGGTGCAGGGCAGCTTCAGGTATAAAGGGAGCCATTTACTCCGAGCCCTGCCCTTCCTCACCGCTTCCAAGTACTTCACAGCCTGTTTTCCTTTTCCAATGCAGAAGGAAAACACTCAGTGAGCAAGACTAGACACAGTGAGAGGAAACAGCAGTTTACTTCACCATCCAACGCAAATTATTCCATGTATTATGCAAGCCACCCATTCCCATTGCCGGCTGCACACAAACAACGGGATAATTTCACCTTCCCTGGGGCACAAAGGAGCCCTCAAACATTGTGCAAACCTGAAAACTTCTATGCCATGAGGGGAATTGGTGCAGGAGTTTGATCCCAAAGGAGTTTTCTTGCAGGCAGTGCGTTGCCATCCCTCCTTCAAGCATCCCAGCCTGGATTCCTGTTTAATCCCTCAGGCCACCTCTGTGGCCATTCCCCCTGTTCCACAGGCTCCCTCCTCAGCTGGGCTTCCAGCTCTTACTGCTCCCCAGAGCACAGACATTTAGATCACATTTTATATGGAAAACACTAAAATGGGATCACACCTTTTAAAAAGATATTTCCACCTCGCTGCCTACAACCAGGCTCTGCCTCTCCCTCCCCAGCCAGGCTTTGCTATCAGGCCTCTAAGCCTGTTTAATTGAAAAAATGTGATTTAGGCTAATTGACAGCAGATGAGTTACATGGCTAAAAAGCAAGGGAACATTTGATGCAGCTGATTTATGGCAGCAGGGAACCAACCATCCCAGGTCTTTGCATCCCACTTCCAGCCCCACTGCCAAAACAGTTCAGCTGGCAAAAAAAAAAGTAATTAGTGTTTAATTTCTTAACAATTTTTTTTACCTTACTTTTAATTGCTCTACATAAAACTGTCCTAGAATTTTACAACCTGGACCAGTCCTCTTTGCTGGTTTTAATTAGGGTGAGGCATGGCTGGCACATTCATTTAAAGAGGAGGGGGAGAACGTCAGACCATGTTCTGGGAAGGTTTTGCCATTACAAGCACCCAGACAACATCACCAGGATCACCAGGCACCACACCAGCTGTGGGGAGCACGACCAGTCCTCCCAGTGTGCAGCAACTGGTGGAACTGGAAGGAACTCATCCTGCTCACACCAGGAAGGTTTAACTCCAAAAACATCGCTCTGTTAGGAAGGAGCAGAGATCTCTCCCAGCAGGAGAATTTCCTCTCCTTGAAGGAAACCAAAACATGAAGGCTTAGAGGGAAAATGGGCTTAGCTTTGAGCGCTGCTGCCAAGCGGCTTTGGGGCTAATGGACATTCCTGGGGGATTGGGGCTGGAGACTCCCCAGCCCTGCAGCCCTTCCTGGGAGGGGGTTGGTCACCACACACAGCACACTGAGCCCCACTGGGACCTGCAACACAGCCCCAAAACACACCCAACCCTGGGGGGTGCCAGAGCAGGAGGAGTCAGGTCACTCCCTGCAGGACACCAGAACTCCCTGGAGGAGTTCTGTGCAGGAGGTGGAAAAGAAGAGGCAAGAGCACATGGACAAGCAAAAGGTGGAAATAACTGAAGAAATAATTGGGAAATACCTGATAGAGGGAAATATACCCCTGTCCCATTATATTTTCTAAGCTTGGCCCTACTTAGAAAATCTTGGGATTCCTGGAGAGGATTTTTCCAGGAAAAGACAAAGCATTAGCCTCCTAATGAACAGACAGCAGGCTTGGATTTGCTCAGCTGTGTTGTCTGACAAATGAAAATCAATAATCAGCTATTTTACTCCTGGTTTAACTCTCATCACACACTAAATCCCTTGGCACCATCACACCAAGGCACATAACCCTCCACCCCATTAACCCCCAGCCTACACAGTCCAGTCTAACACGGAAAGACCACGAGAAGAGCTTCAAGCTCACCTGCCTCCTCCAGCACCACGAAACCCACTCAGGTTCCCAGGATCCAGTTGCTGCTTCTCCTGCAAAGCACCATCCCAGCAATGGGGTTTCACCCCTGTGGGGAGCTTTTAACTGATTAGAAACACCTGGGTGGGGTTTGGGAGCTCCTAAGAGGTCTTGGGGGTGTCAATAACTGTCCCCAGGTGCTCAGTATTAAACAAGAATTAAACAAGTGAGCAAAGCTGTGTGCAGCCCAAAAGTGCAGCTGGCAGGGGGTCAGAACAAGATCTTTAAGGTCCCTTCTGACCCAAACCATTCTATGACAATACACAAAACATTTTAACAATTAAAAAAGACCGTTCTAGAGGCAATGAATGAGGGGAGGGTGACTGAGAACCAATGCCCTCCTCAGAGGGCTCTGGAGGCTTTAGATGAGAGCATGACCTGTGGGTTGGTTTAGTGGTGGCTTTGGCAGTCCTGGGTGAACATTGGACTCAATGATCCTAAAGATGCTTCCCAACCTAAGGGATTCCAGGATTCAGAGAAGCCCAACCACTCCCACCCCAGCCATGATGGTGTTTGCTGGAAGCTTCCAAGTGTCCCTGTCCGTGTGGCCCTGTGGGATCCATCCTGCACACACCTGCAGCCATGGCCTGACACTGCTAAGCTGTCAAAACAAACATGGGAGGAGGCCCAGCAGCCTCCCAGTGCACAGCCATGGGCTCTGGGACACCAGCAGGGCCTGGCAGCTCCAGCAGATGCGTTTTACGAGCCCCAGAGGGAAAATAACATCCAGACAAGCATCTCTAACTGCCTGCAAATACACACCAGATGATGCAGGGACACGTGAAATGGGGCAGAAATGGGATGAGAATGGAACACTCAAAGTGGGGGGGATGGCTGGGTTTGCTCTGTGCTCCCCCCAGCTGCTCACCTGGCCTCTTCCTTCCATTCCTCCCTCCCCATCCCAGCTGGACTCTGCTTTCCCTTCTTCCCAAGCAGCAGGATGAAAGCAAGCAAGGGGCCTTCTGCCCACTGAGCCTTCTATGGAACAGGATCTTCACATTAACAAGCTAAGGAAAAATAAATCCGGTTTCTCCAGGCCATCACTCACATCTGTTTGGCCCCATCCTCCACACCCTGAGCCCTGGGGCACATCTCTGCCTCCAGCCATCACTGCTCCTAACAACACCTGCACCTCCATCCATGCCTGGTGTGCTCCTGGATGGTATTCCCTGGAGCTGGAGCTGGCTCAGGGATTACCCTGCAGAGAATTACTGAACAGCAGGGGAATGGCTTTAAGCTGAAGGAAGGTTTAGATGGGATAGTGGGAAAAAAATTCCTCTCTGTGAGCATGGGGAGGCCTTGGCACAGGTTTCCAACAGAAGCTGTGGCTGCTCCATCCCTGGAAGTGTCCAAAGCCAGGCTGGAGAAACTTGGGATAGTGGGAGGTGTCCCTGCCCATGAAGGGTCAGAACAAGATGAGGTTTAAGGTCCCTTCCAACCCAAACCATTCAAGGATTCTATGACAGCAGGATCACGTGTTACCCTTTACAGTGAAAACAAACCCAGGGAGCTTTCACCTGCTCCAGGCTGGCCCTACAAACCCAAACACCAGCTGCAAACTGTCCCAAGGGCACGTGGTGGGTCGGGACATGCCAGATGGGAGCTCACCTGAGCAGGGAGATCCCAGACCAGGGCTGGGGAGGCTGGAGAACAACAGCCCCGAGTGCTCAGCCCCTGGCAGGATCAGCCCTGAGCAAAAAGGAGACAGAAATGGTGCAAAAGAAACTCCTTGAGCACCACTGGCCGAGCACAGAGCACCCCCTTATCAGCACCCAGAGGCGCCAGCGGCTGCACAGCACACAAAAGGCTAAAGGCAGCCCCTGGGCCGGACTAACTAGTCTTAATATTTGCATTTGGTAAGGCAAACTAATAAATCCCCATGAGTTTGTCCATGCTTCCAGTTTGTATTTACTAGGGAGAATGACAGGCAGGTTTTCCTGCTGGTTACACAGGTAAATAGCAGTGCAGGCCCCACGCCCTTCCCGTTTAACGGCTCCGTGTTTGCTCTGAGCCAGCCAGGACTATGGGACTCACTGACTGACTGACTGACTGGAGCAGACATTAGTTCTGAGCTCCAAAAACTCCACATTCAGGCTCTGAGATCCCTGCTCCATCCCTGGATCCATCCTTGCAGCTCTCCCTTGCTGTCCCTGCAACCATAGGGCTGGGAGAAAGGCAGCACAGGTTCCAGCTAGGGGGTCCATACAGGATTCCAGGCTGAGATTAATCCTGCAGCTCCCAGGCAAGGAATTGGGTTGGAAAAGGATGTCCAAGTGTGGGCACGGGCTCAGTGTTCTGCTCTAATTGACAAGGGGGAACTCGGTCACAGGTTGGACTTGGTGATCTTGGAGGTCTCTTCCAACCTAAATGATTCTGTCAGAAGCTCCCAGGGAGAGAGTCCTGGGGAGCTCAGGGTGCCCAGTAACACCAGTCTAACTGCTGTGCTGGTTTGCTTGCTAAGGGCCTGCTGTGCCAGAGGAACAAAGGCACCACGGGATGGTGACCACATCCAAACCTCCTCCCAAACCTGCAGGATCCACATTCTACCACAGAAAAGGAAGAGCAGACTCACCCTCAGCTTTGGACCTACCTCAAAAGGAGCAGTGATGAAGGGCATCAATGCCCATGAGCCTACTGTGTATTTTAAATTAAAGGGTGCCTTTTTTATTTTAATGGTCTAAATATTAAGAAAAAAAAAGAATATTTCCATTTCATAAATATCTTTTTTATGTTGCATTTCCACACGGCACCTTCCAGTGCTTCACATCAAGTGCACAGGGTGGGAGGGAACACACAGTCCAGGGACATGAAACAAAATGATTTAAGGGGAAATAATTTGCATTTCAGTGGCCGTTGGAGCAGGAGGTGTTAGGGACAGCTCAGCAGGCCAAACCATCAGGCAGTGCTGGTTAAGGGCTGCAGAAAGGGAAGAGGAAAGGGACAGGGGAGAACTTTTCTGCAAAGCAAAGGCATTAAAGTCTTGGTCTGGCTTTGTTAGGGTGGAAGTCTCCCAAAGCACTGGTTTCCTGTACAGTCCAACACACCCGCTGCAGCCCCATGGCAGGACCCTGATGGAAGAGTGGCTGAGCCAAAGCAAACGGAGAACAACACTCAGCACTCACAGAGGCAATGGCTTTTATTAAGAAATTTAATTGTTTCTGAGGTGACATTTTCCCCCATTGTGGAATCCCCCACTCCTGCTTCCCAATCCCACCTGGGCTGGGCTCCATGGGAGTGCTCAAAGACCCTCCTGAGGGCACACAACACCCATAGCACAGGATGAGCCTCTGCCAGACAGTTTTAAACCCAGGGACACTGCGGTGACCAACTCAGCTTCTGCACCATGGCTCTTCCAAAGGCCATCCAGTTCCCACCAAGGGCATCAGTGGGATCCAGTGCAGGTCCAGCCATCCTCATGAAACATCCAAAACCCCGAAAGGCATCAAAAAGAAGAAGAGAAAGGTAAAAAAAAATCCACAGCTGGTTCCTTGGAAGTGGGCAAGCACTTGGTCCTTCACAGAGAAAAGCATGGAGCAACTGTCTGACCCAAGAGCACTTTGCCATCCATCCACCTCCAGCACTTCCTGGCCAAAAGGATAATTCCCAAAGCCCAGCATAGAACAGCTGATTATGTCCTTTCAGATCTGTGTGAGAGCTGGGAGCAAGGTAAGCACTGTGAGGAAACCCCTGGAGCTGAGCAGGGGTCGTGGAGCCCACAGAGTGTGCAGGGGGAGCTGGTGGGGAGCTGGTTTTGGTGGTGGGCATTGGGCAAGGACCTCCCACAGCCCCTGGTGCTCCATCGCTCAGGACGAGCTGCTGGTCCTGCTGTCCCTCTCCCCACGCTCCAGCCGAAGTGCCCGTCCTGGGAGGGTGTTCCTGGCTGTTCTGGCCACGATCAGCAATCAGTGCTGCAGCACCTTGGCTGTGCCCTCTCAGGTCCCTGCACCCCGAGCCTTCACCACGGACCCTGCGGAGATAAAACACGGCGTTAATGGAAGCTCCAGGCTCAGGGGCAGGCGGTTGTGGTGGAGCAAATCATGATCCTTCTTTGTCACCAAGGAAAATGTTTGGAGCAATGTGTAAAGCAGGAGATGAGGCAGCCCCAATGCCTCTCCTAAAGGCTCCTTTGGCACCTTCAAACTCACCCCACCCTCAGCAGCACCGAGGGCCCCGTGCTTTGGAGGCTGAAGGGGAACTTGAGGCTGGAAGAGAACCGTTGTGACTGCAGAGTCCATGTCTAAGCAGGCTGGAAGGAGCTCTCTCATCAACATCTTGGTGACAGCTGAGCCACCAGCACTGCTGTTCAGATGGGGAGAGGGAGGATATGCTGATGACACCCTCGGGAAAATCAGCATTACTCGGCCACATCGCTCCAGAGAGCCCAAAAGCAGCACCACCCCCAAGGCTGGGCTCCTGTGACATCAGGAGGCATCAGATCAAGGTGCAGGATAGCACAGGGATGGATAAGAGACAGAGCCAGGGGCTGATGGAAGAAAACCAAGTGGCCATTTCTGTGCACAGACAAAACAACAGCATCTGGGAATGCAGAGGAAGGGAAAGCAGCTCATCCTGCCTGTGTGTACGTGGGCTGCCTTACATGGTCCAAGGGATGTCAAGTCATGGATTAAACATCACAGCACAGAGCTGGGACACGGGACCACCCTGCTGGAGCCAAGGACTCCATGGGAGGAGTGCCTGTTCCTGTGCCCTCACTGCTGTCCTGGGCAGAAAGGGGCTCCTTTTCACAACTGCCACAGACATTTGGAAGGAGACAGGGAGAGGAAAACACAGGCGGACAGCAGAGTGAGAATAGATCTCATTTATGCCTCTGTTCATGGGATCTCTACCTACAAGCTTTAAAACCAAGTGGAGGATCCAAATCCCACTATTAAGTGTGGCACAAGCAGCTCCCATGTGGCTCAGACAAGTTCTTGGCCCATGCAGGGAATTAAATCATTTGCTCTGCTCTTTGATTCTCACCCTGCTCACTTCATAGGATCATTAACCAGCTTTTCTCCCCAGCAAACCCTTCCTGACTCCCCATCCTGCTCCAGAATCAACCAGGGGCACACAAAAAGAAGGTGAGAGGTTTATGCTCACTTTTTGTGCCACATTTATCTTCTGTTTGCTTTAGACTTCACAAGGAATATGCAAGATTGGCACCTCCTGGCCCAGATATCACACTCTCAGCAACCCAGTGTGGAGGCACAGACCAGCCCCTCGAGCTCCTTCCCCAGGAAAAAGCCTGACCACCAGCCCTGGGCTTTCAGGGAAGGAGTGAGTGCAGCATCTCCCAGTTTGCAGAACTCTGTGCACAAGTGTCCCTGGCTCTTGTAAATGTGTTAAAAAATAAAACCCTTTAAGAGCTTCCAGATGTTCTGTTTATGTTGTGGTGTTACCCAGCTCCATCTCCGGAGGCCAATACACAGCCTGATGCAATGGCAGCAGCCGGGGGAAGGCAGAGGGGAGCAAGGAGGTCCAAACTCTTTTCCTCCCCTTTCCCCCAACTTCTCCTGTTAACTCCCATGCTGCTGGGAAACATGCTGAGAGCAGCTGCAAATCCTGCTTCCTGCTCCGAGCATCTCCCTGCCTCAGAAGCATCACCGAGGTTTGCAAGGCACTAATCCCAAATTCCCAGGCTCCAAGAGCACTGTCCAGTGGGATCTGGGACAGGCAGGGAGCTGAAATACTGATACTGCCATCCCAGAGGCACCCAGTGCCCACCAAGAAGGTCCAGAGGGTCCAAGCCCACCGCATCCAATCTACACCCACCTCAGTGGGGCACGAAGGTCCACCAAAGCGTGGGGGGTGAGGATGTGACGGGCTGAGCCTGGGTGTGCCCGCACACGGCCGTGTGTGTGCCCAGCCCGCCCGGCACTCTTTGCACAGGGCGTTGCGGCTCCGGCGCTGCTTTTGAAGTCGCCCCGAGCGAGCTGCGTGCTCGGGAGCAATCAGAGCTCCATAAAGCGCGATAGGGCAGCGCTGGGCGCAGGCTCTGATCTGTTATCTGCCGGCCCCGGCGGGGCAGGCAGCTCTGCGGCTCAGTTCAAAGCCTGGCGGTGCCCGCACATCAAAGGCGCTTCCTGATGCCTCCGGCCCGGCCGAGCCTTTGGGCCAGGTCGGTCCCTGCCGGGATGCAGCGGGAGAAGGGATGGGGCAGGAAGCACCGCTGCAGGGATAGAATCATAGAATCATGGGATCGATTGGGTTGGAAAAGAGATCATCAAGCCCAACCCTTGGGCCAACTCCAGTCCCTTTACCAGATCGTGGCACTCAATGCCACGGCCAATCTCAGTTTAAAAACCTCCAGGGATGGGGAATCCACCCCCTCTCTGGGCAGCCCATTCCAATCCCTGAGCACTCTCTCTGCAAAGAATTTTTTTCTGATATCCAACTTAAATTTCCCCTGGCAGAGCTTGAGCCCCCCTTGTCCTATTGCTGAGTGCCTGGGAGAAGAGACCAACCCCCATCTGGCCAGAACTTCCAAGAGGAGCGATGCATCCAGCCCGGGGGCTGCTGCAGGATGTGCCCCTGCCCGTGTTGGGGACAGCAGCGTGTCCTTAACGCATAGATCAGGTACACTGCAACCCTTCAGTGGGGAAAGGAGCCCGGGCAGTTTGAGTGCCATGTGGGTGTCCCAGTAACTCCTCACCACAGGACACAGCACATCGTTTTATCCCAAAGACACCCCCACTGAAGGACCATCCTCCCCAGACCTCACTGACCTGGACAAACCCCCTCCTTCCCCACCACTGGACATTCTCCAGCACTAAAACCTCCACAGACAGCAAGATCTCAGGTGCAATTTATTTTTTCCCTGAGCCTTTGCCTTCCACATTCCCCACACTCCCCAGTGAGGCATCATCTGCTTCCCTGTGCCCTGGACTGCTCCAGCCCTGGGAGCAGCAGCACAGCCAGGCCACACACCACGAGCCCCGAGGCCACCGGTGTCTCCTGGACAGCAGCCCCCGTGTTGTTGTGCTCTCCATGAGCCCCCCACAACATCCCGGGAGAGCAGGGGGGAGGCGGCAGGCGCTGGAACAAGGGCTTGAGCTGCCTCCACGCTCAGCAGCATCCCGGGAAAGGGAGTGCATCCATGCAGAGCACACAGAGCAGGTGCTGAGTCTGCAGCAGGAAGGTGGATGGGCTACACATTTTGAGATGGGGATCTGCCTCCTGCCCCATCCCCCCAAACATGTGTTGTCCGGGAGCAGAGCAAAGCATAGGAATAGAAATGGGACTTTTGGCTGCAGAGGACGGAGCATCACATCTACAGACAGCACAAGCACAGACTGTGTGGGCAGCAAAGGCAAACAGGAAAGGAAACAACAGGCAGGGAAACGATCCTGGCAGTGCTCCCATCATGGCTCACACACCTCCCTGCTGCTCCCTCTCCCGGGTGTCCCTCTCTCAGACCCCTCGCCCTGCTCAGACATGCTCCAGTTCCACTTTTACTGTCAAAATGCTTCCCATCCAAAGGGCTGGATTTAGAAAAATGCAGCCAGAGAGCTACAGCCTGTTTGCAGGAACCGGTCCCAGCACAGCTGCATTAGCCCCTCGTGGCACTGTCCCTGCACACACACCCAGGCAGGGCTCAGCCTGGCCCCAAACCAGGGAAAAGGAAAGGGAAGCCCTCACAAGTCCCAGACTGTGGGGGGAAACTGGGACCTGGACACATTAAGGAACGTGCAAAGGGATGGGACTTCCCACCTGCACATGCTGGTTGGCCTTATCCCTTCCAAAGGTGGAGCAGGACAGGCTGGAGGTGAGGGGCAGCAGGAGGAACACCTGGGGTCGTGCTGTACCTGTCACATGCAGACAGGATTTGATCCCAGCTTTAAAGCGATTCACGTTTAGAGACGCAGGTTTATTCACATGCCCTGACGTGCTTAATGACCAAAGTGCTCCTCAGTGAACCCAGAGATGGATTGTAAAATAAAGTCAAATAAAGTCAATGAGGCAAGTGGATTAAAGCAAAGTGAAAAACCAAAAGATCTGAGAGATGAAACATCCCCACTGAGTCACAGCCTGTGCCTGCCAACACATGGTGTCCTCCCAAGCCTCCTGCAAAGGGTCTCCTGCCACCACTGTCCCCTCAATACAGGCAGCTGCCTGGGCAGGTCGGGGCAGGGTGTGACCCTTGTGCTGCTGAGGGGACCAATCCATCATTCTCTGCTTGTTCCCACCACTCTCTGCTTGTTCACACGTGTCCCATCTCACCTGGGGCTCCTCACAACTCCTTCCTCCCCTCCTCCCTCCTGCCCAGCCAGCTGCTCCACCACAGGCAGAACCCCACACCATGGGCCAGCTCATGTCCACAGCCCAACCAGGAGCTCACCTGGGTGGGAATCTGGGATCCTTGGGGAAAATATTCTTGATGTGCTGCCTGTTCCATCACCAGTGCTGTGAGATGTGCTGCATCACAGAATCATGAAATGGTTGGGTTGAAAGGCACCTTAGAAATTCCACCCCCCTGCCATGGGCAGGGACACCTTCCACTAGACCAGGCTGCTCTATGTCCTGTCCAACCTGCCCTTGAACACTTCCAGGGATGGGGCATCCACAGCTTCTCTGGGTGAGGTCAGGGGGTCCTGAGCTTTGCTGGATGATCTATAGTGGTGTGCCAGGGTTGGAGTCTCACTGCATGAGGCTTTAACCTGGCTACAAGGGAACCCCTGGACTCAGGGCAGCCCTTTGACACCACTGCAACACCACTGAGCCTCCTCCTTGAACCACCAGGCTCTGCTGCCAGAGCCAACCTAATGCCCAGAGTTTCAATCCAAAGCCATTCTCTCCATTTACCAAGCTAAGCATGACACACAGCAGCCCTGCCAAAATCCCAGACAGCCTCAGGAGAAGTGTCATTAAACCTCCTCAGAGAGAGGAAGCAAAGCAAGTGGTTTGTTCCCATGCCGCCCTTTCTGGTAAAGTGTTAATAACTAACCGTGGCCCAGACAGGTGCTGTCAGCTCTGAGTCACCGACCTGCCCCACTGCAGCTGGCCCTGAGTCATGGACACGCCGTCCCTTCCTCCAAACACCCACCCTGGGCCCTACAGGGGCAGAGGGGTGCTCAGTGCCAGGCAAGCTGGGGGGCAGACTGTGGGAGACCTCCTCAGTCCTGGCTCTTTAACCCAAAAATAGCACAGGGTATTCCAGAGCTCCCTCTAAGAACTGACACCTGGAGAAAACCTGCAGGGTTGAGGTGCAGCAGGGAGAGTTTGCAGGAAGGGTCCCCCGGCCCCCACAGCAGCATCCTGCACTCCAGGGATATGGAAGGGAATAGCTGGGATGGCCAGGGCACCCTGGCTGCATCCCAGAGGATGGGGGTCCAGGAGAGATGCCAGGGAGGCAGGTGCCCACAGGTGAGCACTGGCAGTGGCTCAGCCCCACTGAGATGCAGTTGGAGCACAGCACCTGCTGCTCCCAAAGCATCACTCCCTGCACCAGCTGCATCTTCCTCCTCAAAACCAGTCCTGACCAACTCACCCAGACCCGAGCACAGATGCTCACCCTAAGGAAGACTGAAAATAGAACTTTAAAGCCCTCCAACAGAAACACCCTCGAGGACTTTCTTGCTCCCACACTCCAACCTGTTCTGCGTGCACCGCCTCCCTCTCCGGCTCTTTCGAGCAATTTTTCCCCCTCCTTCCCCGCAGGAAAAGGCCATGCTCTTTCTTGAACGCCATGTGTCACCTGGAGACAGACAGGCAGGTGAAGGAATGAAGAAAGTCCCATTCTCCTTCATTTTTGCGGCGTGGTGATAAGCACAGAGCGATGTCAGGGTGGGCCAGCGCAGACTCCGGGAGTGGCTGGTTTCGGGAAGGCTCTGGCACCCCATGACAGTTCTGCTGCTTTATTAAAAGCATCCCCACGGTGATAACCCTCTGTCAGGCTGATGGATGGGCCCAAGAAGCAAAATTATGTTCCCTGAGCATGAACTTTGTTTCTATCCCAGCATTTTTGCTCCTCCTGCCAGAACTCCAGCAGCCCCTGCTGTGGGCAGATGAGCAGCAACCCTTGGTTTCTGTCATCAGCAGGAGTCCTGATGATCCATTTGATCCCTGGGCTCTTCCAAAATGAGCTGGAGGGCTCTTCCCCCTCCTCACCAACAGGGAGAACTCCACCTGCTTCCTGCTCCATCAGATGCTCTGCAGCACCTCCTGCATCCAAGAAAAGGTCAGCAGGGATGGATCCCCAGGATAAAAAGGATTAAAGGATCCTCATTCCCACACCTCTCTCTGCTCCCAGCCTGGTGCAGCAATGCACTGGCTCACAGGATGGAAATAGCACTGCAAAACCTCCATGTCTGGCTCCAGGGAGGTGATGGGTTTGGCCATGCATCCCACAGGGTCCCATCGAGGGAGGAGCTCTGCTTCCCATGTCCTGGGAATGCCCGAAGTCCTCACATCTGGGTCAAGGTGTTTTCTGGAAAGTTTTGAATCAGGGAGTGATCCCAAACAAGGATGCAGAAGCCACACTGGAGTCCTGCCCTGTCACCACCCCTGCGCTCTGAGACCAGCACCACCAGGGATGGGAGGGAGAGAGGGAGGGAGGGAGGAAAAACCATCTGTCTGCACATTTATTTTCCAGCTTTGAGCTGATTTCTATCCCAGGGGATTACCAATTTAAGCAGTGTTTTTTCCTGTTCTGACCCTAAGCTGATTAATTCCCTGTGCCCCCCTTCTCCCCTCTCTCCCTTCCTTCTTTTTCATGAAAAATGAGGATATGAATGCCAGTGAATGCCAAGGCAGAGCTGGGAGCAGCCACACTGCGAGCAGAGCCGAGGCAGATGCTCCCCCAGCCCCACAGGATGGATCCTGCCTCCCCTTCAGAGCTTCAAACCACAGTTTTAAGATCTTTATCTTCTTATCCAAAAGGAACCGATATCCCTGAGCCAGGGGAGAAACCTCCATGATCCCAGTTGGTCAGGGTGAGTGAGGCCCATCAGCACCAGCAACTCTCTCCCAGTGCAGTGGAAACTGCTGATTCCACAGACACTGGTGGGACTCATCCAGGAGCTGCACAACTTGCCCTGGCACGATCCAGCCGTGCTTCCCAAGTGGAGGAGCCTCCTTTTCCAAGTGGAGGAGCCTCCTTTTCCAAGGGCCATCACTCCCAGCAGCCCAGCCATGCACCCCCAGCACACCAGGGTTTGCTGCTCCTTAAGAGAGGAACTGGGGAGGCTCAGGATTAGGGGATGCAAAAAATGAGACTCCTGGGGAGTCTCCAGGGCACCTCCATCCCTCAAACGCCAGTTAATTGTCCAAAATCCCAGAGCAAAGCCAGCACAGAGCCAGGTGTGCCAGAACAGCTCCCACCCAGGCACAGCCACCGCAGGAAAGCCCGAACACACCCATCCCTATAAAAAGATAATTATACAATCCACGGCGGGAAATTAGCACAGCAAAACACTGTTTAATTCTCACAATGCACCTCAACGCAGGATCAAGAGGTACAATTACCTCTCACCTGCAGTGAGATGGGCCCTCAGGTCAGGATTAGGGCTCAGTGCTGAGGAAGGGTGGGAACCTTCAGCAACTGCCCTCACCCGAAATGTGGAGTTCAGAGAGGGGCAAATTTGGGCTGTTTGCCCCTTCTGGGTCCTTGAAACTGGAAAGCAACAACAAAAATCTTTTATGTGCATAAGTCAAGCCATGAGTTTGCACTATAGACTCACTGGTCTTTTGTTTGCACATTGTAAGGCATAAAAACCCAGAGATTTAAAAAAATCACTACTTTTAAATAACTTCCCTTTAAGTGGAACAGAAAAACGGGATAAAACAACCAAGTCTCTCAGTTGGTCCATTCCAACCCAAGGAAAAGAAGCTGAAAGCATAAAATAACCCTCCATGAACCAAACCCTTCACACAACCCAAACCCATCCTCATCTGACAGGAATCAGGGCAGAGCCTTCATCCCACGAGGAGCACAGCTCCAGGCTCTCCTCATTCCCTCCTGATCTCAGCCTCAGACTCAGGGTGACCACAGACACGGATCTCCCACCTCCTGCCCTGCAGGGCGTCAAGCGAAAGGGAACAAGCAGAAGAAAAACGTCTTTGTTTTCACTCAAATTTGCTGAAAGTGGGGAAAAGCAACTTTTCCAAAAATAATTTTAATCAACTTAAAAAAAAAAAAGGTTTCATTGCAGGCTCACTCCCACAGACATACTGCTGATCATTCTGGAAGTCAAACTTATCCATGCGTGGCCACGTTTGGGTTGGCACCACCTGGGGACACGGGGTCACGTTCCTCAGGGGTCACCCCAACATCCACCCACCTACCAGACCTCAGCAGAGACAACATGGGATGGGCTCAGGAATTCCATCCTGAGATGGGCAAGGGTGAAGGTGAGGGTTTGGTGCCCACAGGACCATTCCCAGCCGGAGGGGGAGGATGCAGCACCAGCCGTGCCATAACCTCTGCGGAGGGCACGGAGAAATGTACCTTCAGCCCAGCAATTCCTAGAATTAATCAGGAATTTTTTGAAACTGTTACTGGCTGCGAAATGCCAGTGGGTTGAAACTTAAAACTTGATGCAGGAACATGAAAAAATGTAGGTCAGGAAAAAAAGCACCCAAGTGAAAAGCTCCTTGTTCCTCGGCGCAACGCCTCGGGCTGCCCGGCCCCACGGTGCCATCCCTGGGTGAGAGGCTTGGGAAGGGCTCAGAGGTGGGATGTGCACCTGGCACACAGCTCAGACCTCAGGGGTTTCGGGGGCACAGCAGCCGTTCCTGCGGTGCCTGCGGCCGGAGGACACCGGCGGTGCCGCCACGCCGGAGCTCCTGCTGCCAGGGCACGCTCAGCCTGCCCTGCCCTGCCCTCAGCCACAGGGCACACACGGATTCTGTGCCATCCCCATGTTTTTTCCCACTCGTTCCAGGTATTCTGCTGTTTAGTTTAAAGCTTGAACTGCAGGAGAGCCATAAATGCCTGTTCCCATCATGGCACAAAATCACTGCAGTTTTCAACGTGCCCTGGGGCACGGGGAGGGGAAAGTCAAAAGGCAGAGATTTCCCGACACAAACATGGAATAATTAAGGTTGGGAAGGACCTTCAAGATCATCAAGTCGAACCATTAACCCAGCAGTGCCAAGGCCACCAGTAAACCATGTCCCCAGCAACAGTAAAAACAACCAGGGCAGTGCTACCACTCCTCCAACAGCATCCTGATGTTTGATCCCAAAAACCTGCCAGCTGGGATATAAAGCCAGGGAGTTTCATGGGTCCCATTAAAGAGCCTCAAAACACACCAGGGACAAACAGGATTTGTTCAGGACAGGGATACACCAGAGTATCTGTCATGCAAAACCTGTGGGATAAATCCCTTCGGCTCAATCTGCCCACCCTCACAAGCATCTTCTTCCCCTCACTGATGTCAACATAAGATCTGCAAAGAGCTGGATTTTTGGAGAAAATCCACCTTCCAGAAGAAATGGGCACTCCCAGCCGTCTCCCCTCCCGAGCTGGGGAACAGCTGATCCCTTTTCAACACCTCCAGGTATCAGAGCTCTGATTTACGGAGCTCATTTCAGCAGCAGCACCCTGAGCTCAGCCCTGCAGTGCCCACACCAGCCCCCGCCTGCAGAGGGGTTTTTCTTTGCTTTAATTGAGGAAAAAGAAAAATAGAAAGAAGAAAACCTCTTTTCCAAAGCCCCTGGTTTCATTTTTCAGGTGCCTTGATTTATTGACTTGCCCATTCCCTTTTAATAGGCTCTCCCTGCTGGAGCCAGGGGGTTTCCTGCAGGAGGGCTGCTCTCACTTCAGCTCAAGGAGGTCCTGCCATGTCCATCCCAGGTTAGGGTCTCTCCTGCTCCCAAAAATGACTCTTAGTCTCCAACATCATCACTTTGATTTGAGGAGGAAAGCTGGATGCAGCTGCATCCGACCCTGCTGGAGCCGTCCCTCCCATCCCTCCAGCCCCAGCAGGCCCCATTCCAACCCTGCCTGTCCACCTTCCCAACACCTTCCAGCTCTCTGCTCCCAGTTCCCAGCACTCCAGAGACACCAAAAGCAAGTCTACAGCAAAGAAAGCTTCCAAGAAAGATACTTTCATGGGGTAATAACAGGATTGCAAGCACAAAATCTGGTTTTTGCCAAGGTACACCCACTTCTGTGCTCCCTCCATCATCCTGGCTGTGGTTTTATGGCTGAAGCCACCAAGGTGGGATTTGGGAAGGGTTGAACAGCTTCATCCCAGCCCCATCCTTAGGGCAGGTGAAGGGAAAACCTGGCCAGGGCTGGAGGAAAGCAAAAGGAGCCCAGCACTGCCCAGCCTTCCTCCCTCCACCCTCCTCCTCCCCCAGCTCCCTTTGTTGCCTTGGCCATGATCCAGGGCATGGTGCCACAAGGAGAACTCCCAGTGGATGAGATCTACATCTCATTTAATTAAATTTTTCCTCTTAGATTAAATAAGAGGCCTCTGCCCAGTCAAGGGCTGGAGGAGCAAAGCTGACCAGACACCCAGCCCTGAGCCCAGTTGGTTTTCCCTCCCAGAGTGGATGCAGAAGCTGGAGCAGAGGTTGGTCCAGCACCTAGGAGGGTGCTCAGAGGAGGTGGGGACCTTTGGATATGTGGCCAGGGATGACAGGTGAAAACACATCCCTTAGAGATGGAGATCCATGTGCAACCCAACTAATCCATCCCACGTCTGGGGTTGCTGAGGGCAGGGAAGGACTCAGTGAAAAGAGCCTGACAGAGAGGAGGTTTAGATTAGATATAAGGAATAATTTCTCCCCTGTGAGGGTGATGAGGCCCTGGCACAGGTTTCTCAGAGAAGCCGTGGCTGCCCCATCCCTGGAAGTGTCCAAGACCAGGTTGGACAGGGCTTGGAGCAACCTGGTTTAGTGGAAGGCATCCCTGTCCACAGCAGAGGGGTTGGAACAAGATGATCTTTAAGGTCCCTTCCAACCCAAACCATTGTATAATTCCATGCTCTGCACTTACAGAAGGAATTATCCTGCTCCCACATTGCTCTCCATCCTGCAGAAGGAGCACAGAAAGATTCCTACCTGCAAAAACTTCACAAGCAGGTGCAGCAATCCAGGCTGTGCCAACGCTTGCCAAGCTGTTTCAGAGCCTCATGTTTCCCCACCCTTTCTCCCTCTATCTGCATTTTCCCTCCAACCCTTCATTCTCAAGCTGGCAGCTTCCAGAGGGTTAACAAGGTGTGTGCCCCTGCAGGGCTGGGCTCCCCTCCCTCCTCGCCCCTCTCTTCCCGGCATGGACTTGGAGACCGGAGGCTCTCCAGATTTAATCTCCAAGATAAACATTCTGTAGCTGGGGCCTGCTCCATGTGCACTTAAAGCACAGATATTAAAGAGCACAGCCAGGCTCAGGCCTCTGCCCACCCCTCGTGGGGTCCCCCCTCACCTCTGCCACGCGCCCTGTGCCAAGGAGGTGTCACCAGGTTTGCACTGAAGCTGAGAGGGATGGTTTGTATCTGGGAGTGAAGAAATACCCACCACAAGACCCACCACATCTCTGAGTGGGTCTTTACAAAAGGGGAGAAGGTGGATCTTGCACAGTGTCCCCTCTGCCCCACTGAGCCACAGGCATGGCCAGAGGGATGTGGGGAGGAGCAGAGGAGCAGCATCAAAACACCCAACATGACCATGAGTGTGGCTCAAGGGTTCAGTGATTTTCACAATCAAAGTGGTTCATCTCTGAGAAGTCACCATTTTATTGCCTTTCCTCCTGAGATCCTGATGTGGTACCAACAAGCACCTGGAGGAGGAGGTTTGAGACCTGCCAGAAGACACCAGACACAAGGCAGTGGTTTGTACATCGTTCAAGGTCCTTGTTATTGTGATGAAGGTGTAAATCTCACGTGTCAAGTCCAGCACCACCCACAGATGCAGGTTACACCTCCTGCTCTTGCTCAGAGAAGGAAGGAAAGGGTCTCCAGGCTATTTGGCAACGGGAGCCTTCCAGTAAATCCTTATCTCACATCTTGTGTTGCAGTCGGAAGTTGAGAGATTTGGTTCATTTTCCACAGGGATGGGAGAGGCAAATGTGCCAGCAGAGAGTTGGGCCCAGCCCCACAGCTGTGCTACAGTAAGGGCTGGGCAACACCAAAACCCACCTTCCATCCTTAAAACCTCCAGGCAAAAACGTGATGGGCAGGAAATCCATCTGGTTCACTCCATGCTCCGACTTGCTGGACTTTTAACTTAGTTCATCACCGAGAAATGTCTTTTCCTCTGACACTGTGGGATGTCCAGGAGAGAGTAACTCCTCCAACCAAGCTTACAGCCTCCACTACAGCCTGGAAAACTGAATTAGGATGAAAAGTTTGAGATCAGCCTGGAGTTGGCCTGGGAGAGCCCCGGGAAGGGCCAGTGGCAGTTGGATCCCAGCACCGCGTGCCCCTGCCCGACACCCAGCTGTAAAACTGCTCTCTGAAGGTGGTGGCTGGGTTAATTGCACACAGACACACACACTCTGATGTTTTCATGAAAAAGGCCATTCTATAAAATTGTGGGAGCAATAAAAATATAAATAGTCCTCAAGGCACCACAAAATGCTGCCATTTTAAGTGCATTTATTTTTTCCTTGAAATCTGTGGGGCGGTATTTAAAGATGAAGGGAGGAGGACGAATATGTGCTGCTCTGTCCAAATGCCAAACGCCCCACGGAGCTCTGGTGGTCTCCCAGAGCCAGCCAGGGCCTCCAGGTCCACAATTAATGACCTCTCCACACCTTTCATGTGCCACCCACTGGAACACATCAAGCATTTCATCCTGGCTGCAGCCAGTGCGGTGGCTCCCAGCACCCCAGAAATGCCCATTCAAGCTCCCCCCACCCAAAATTTCTCAATATTTGCCTTTGAGATATCTTTTGATATCAAAAGGTGGCCACAGCCCAGTTCCTGAGGTGCTCAGCAACTCGCTGGTGGTCCCTAAATAAGCAGCCAGATGATCTCACACCAAACACCCCCAGGTCCTTGCGGGCAGCCCCGGTGCTGACCACAAAACCTTCAAACAAGCCCAGAGAACAGGGAGGCTCAGTTCCCTCTGGCCACTGAGCTCCTCCAGCCTGGTCCACCCAGGGGGACCTTCCTCAAAGTAAACTCAGTGTTCTTGGGGTTCACCCAAAATATGAGCCCAGCAGGACAGGCAGACGTTGGGAAGGCAAGCAAGAGAGAGAGAAGGAAAACCCACAAGTCCTGTGGCTCCATCCAAGTCACGAGTTCAGTGAGTTCCCTGTGGTTTGGTCAAGGGGAAGAGGATTTTTCCTGGATGGTACAATCTCCTGCTCACATCTCCAAGAGAAGGACAAAGGGGACACTGTCCCTTCACTCCCACCTCTCCAGGAAAGGAGGACACCCCAAGCACCTCTGACACCCCACCAGCAGCGCCCTGGGGACAGGGGAGTCCCTCATTTATAGATCAAAAAGCTCCTGTGGGTTTTGCACCCTCTTTGGGATTGAGCCACCCATATCCACAGGCTCCAAGAGGATGGACTTGAGGAAATGAAAGCAATTGCATCTCCTGCAGCCACAGCGATGATAAGCAAGTGCTGAGGTATCCTTGGTTCAGGTCAGCAAGGAGGTACCACCAGCCAGGATGAGGGAAAGCGCCTGGAAACTGCTGTGCAGCCCAAAAATGGCCAAAGCCCTTGGGCTTTTACTGTGTCCCAGTTAATTACTGCTGGAAAAGTCATCAGCAGACCCTGCAAGTCGTTTGCCTGTTTATCCTGGCACGTGGAGCACCCTGGGCTGAGGTGGCCAAGCTGCTCACACGAGTGGCACGAGGAGCATGGAAAGCCATCAGCAATGTCCATCTCCATGTCAGGAGAGCACAGTGAAGAGCCTGTTCTTGCCTCCACCCCACAAGTGGAGAGCACATCTCAGGATGGAGTTTCACTCTCCACACCTTTGCATCGGGCTGAGGGTCCCCGAGCTGCCACCGAGGGGTGGCCTGTCAGGAAGAATTGAATCCCAGCCCAGTAGCTCTCATGCTTTAAGAGGTGGTACAGCAAAAACCCTTTTCTCTCACCCATGGGTTTGTTTGCTTCCAAAACATTCAGTCCAGCTTTTTACTTCTTTGCACCTTCTTCTGCTGTCACTGAATTCCCAGGTTTTCACTTGCACAAGAATAAAACTGCAGCTCCTCTCACTGCTTTAGGAAGCAGCAGCATCACTGTCCACGCCACACAAACGGGGACACGGCAGCACAAGGAAGTGCTCAACTCCAGAAGTGGTCAACTCCAGGGTCTTTTCCCTAAATAGACCCCTAAAGACTGCAGGGCCATCACTCAGCCTTCCACAGCCCCAGCCATGCTCATTCCAGGGGAAGGGCTGCCAGGATCAGGGACCTGCTCTACTCAAACTCCCACAGGCAGACCCAGGGACCTCCCTAAAGCAAACAGCTCCAAGGAACAGCATCGCCCCTTGCACACAGGAGGTGTTTACCAGCTGTGCTGGAGATGGAGAATTTTTAAGGCCAAGATAACAACACACTAAGCTGCTTTTTTCATATGAAGTCTCAGGAACCAACAATCTGGGGAGGAAGTTCCACGCTGGACAGAGGGGACAGCTCTGCGGTCTGGGAACATCTGGTTTGCAACACCCAGGAGCCTGTTTTGGCTGACAGCCCCATGGCTGGAGCACGGGGGGTCTTAAAGATGCAGCAGCTGCTGGAAGAGCCTGGCTGAGCTCCTGGCATCCCACACTGCTCCAGGATCCTCAGCAAACCTGCACAGGGAGCCCCAGATGCCACCACAGTTAGCCCTGGTTACCTGAGAGCCAGGCTGCCTTTCCTTGCCTCTGTTTGCACACTGAAGTGATGGCAGGTAACAGCACCTGATCCTCTTTACTGAGCACAGCCCTGGGCTGGGGCGAAGCAGCAGTGGGAGCCTCATCCCTGTCCATTCCTGTCCAGGAACTCCAGGGGTTTGGCTCAGGAGCCACCTGGCAGCAGGGGAACACAGAACAGCCCATGCAGTGGGACCCATCAGTGCGTCCAGGGTGTCTCATCAAATCAAAGAAGCCTCACCATCCCTTGCACCAGCTCCCATGCCCTGAGCTGGTGATTTCAGCAGGACTTGATACCATTCAGGCACTGGAATACACTGTCACTGCTGGAAATATAGAAAAACTTCAGCCCACAAGGCAGAAACACACCCAAAAGTCAGATCATCCTGAGATGTCACTGTCCCACATCCCTCAGGCTTAGTAACTTCAGTCCTGCTCCATCCTGGCCTGGGGACAAAGTGGAGATGGATCTGCAGATCCAGCCACTTTCCCTCCTCACTTCAGGGAACTCGCATGAATTTTAAAATTTCCTGCCAAGTATCAATTGTGCAGATGTTGAATTCTTGGCAGGGACCTCGAAGGGCTCCCTGAGGTACTAAGGAAAACCCTCTGGAGCACAGGCTCTGGCTGAGCACTGCCCTGCAGCCCTGTGCCCACAGCAGTCCATGCAGGAACCCCGTGCATGGGGGCAACACCCAAGGGGGAAAGCAGCCCAAATCCTTCTGCCCACAGAATTTCCATCACAGTACACTTTGCTTTCCTCTTTGCTAATTCCTTTGGTCTTGGCCCCACACGAGCAGGGATGAGCCAGAGCCAGAGCATCACTTCCAGGGCCCCAGCTGCCTGAAATCCATCACACGCCAGACAGTAAGGATAATCCAGGCAGAAACCATCGGAAATGGGCACAGGGAGGCATGGCCATGACACATCTTCCCACTGCAGACCAGCCCTGGCTGACAAGAAACCATGGGAATGATAAGAGAAGGGCTCTACAGCAACACAACCTGCTTGGCAAGCCAACTTAAGTCTGCGTGAGCACAGCTGGTTTTCCTGGAAAAACAGCATGAAAACCAAGAGGAGCATGAAAACCAAGAGAGCAGAGGTATGAGAGATGCTGGGGCTGGGGCTGAACTCAGTGAGGGTGCTGAGCTGTGGGACCCTCTGCTGCCCAGGGCTCATCCTGCCCCTCCCGGCACTCCCGAGCTCCCCGCAGCCCCTCGCAGCGCTGGGAAGGGCAGAACACGATCCTCTCGCTATGTCAAGCTCTTGGCAAGCTCCCCCCGACGCATCCTGTTCGCCGCTTCGCATCCGGCTTGGGAATTCCAGGAACATCTGCGCGCCTCCCGCGCCCAACCGCACAGCTGCGTGTCGGTACCTGCCGCGCCCCCGCCCGCCGGCGCGGTGCCCTCCCCGCCGTGCCCCCAGCCCACATCCCACCCTCACCCACGCTGGAAAAAGCAGCCAACCCTTCCAAACATCACCCTGACACCCCTAAGAGTCAAAATGTTTTGTCCCCGGGAAGTCCCCGTGGGTAAATAAATAAACTGGGTATGTCCAAACCATCGCTCCTCGTGGTGAAAAGTTTGGAGAGGGAGAGGAAAAGCACACGTGGCCGTGTGTGCAGCATCTTCCCATCTCCTGAGCATAAGCTGGTTCTCTCCAGGAGAGTGTCAGCAAGAACAGGAGCACCACTGTGATCACAAGAAGGAACAGACAGAGACAATGCAGCTGGGCATGCAGTGCACCCGGGATGCTCACAGCTCACATCAGAGCAGGGATTTGGGAAAGGGAGCCTGTGAGACACCGCTAATCCTGCCCTGAGTGCTTCAGGGCATAGCAGGGAGAGCAGGAGGGCTCTGCAACCACTGCCAGTGTGCCAGGAGAAAGCTGGGGAACACTCTCCTCTGTCACCAGCTCCTGTCCCCCCATCCTGGTCCTCGTGCTAGGTGGGAAAAGCTTCAGGGAGCAGGAGAAGCTTCAGGGAGCTGGCAAAGCTGCAGGGAGCAGGCAAAGCTGCAGGGAGCACGGCAGCACCATCCCAGGCTCCAGTGACAATGGGACTACCAGGATGGCACCTACAAGCTCCCTTGGAAAAGCTGGATGCTCCAGGGTTGACACAGGGACAGCAACCAGATCAGTGCACAGCACACTAAAGACCTTCAAGCTCCTTCCCAAGCCTGTCTTTACAGTTTCACACTTGGAATTATAGAATGGTTTGGGTTGGAAGGGATCTTAAAGCTCAACCAGTTCCACCCCTGCCATGGGCAGGGGCACCTTCCACCAGCCCAGGTTGCTCCAAGCCCCATCCAACCTGGCCTTCAACACTTCCAGGGATAGAGCAGACACAACTTCTTTCTTCCCACCACATGAACCACACTCCAGCAGCCAAGGAGCATCGGGGCTGCCCACAGGCATCATCCTCGTCCTCATCCCCATCCCATCAACTTAGACCTGTACCGGGGATGGGCATGGAAAGCTGGGTTTGGTTCCCAAGAGGGCAAGGAAGGTTTGCCATGTGGCAGGTCTGCAACAACGAATGAGGCTTCTCATTTCAGAGCTCATTTGGCTGCTGCAGGTAAATTCAGGGGAGTGGGGAGATAAGAGGGAGAGGAAGGGACACACAGCCCTGTGCCCCTGTTTCCCCCGGGCACCGCTGCCCCATGGGAGGGGCAACGCCCAGTCCTGTGCTTCAGGAATGAGATGGAGAGAGGAAGACAAAAGAGACGCTTTGTGGAGAGGCTGAATTAATTCAGCTTCATGCAAAAGGAAATTTGTTCCCTCTGCCAGAAAGAAAACAAAATGGAGCAAGCAGGGAAAGGAGCGGTTGGGCACGGCTGGGCTCGGCGTTCCGAAGGCAAATCACCACCTCCTGCTGCTGCAGCCAGCACTGACCCTGTGCACCACGCCAGGGGCACCGTGTGCCCCCCAGCCCACAGGGCAGCACCTCCAATTAGGATGCCAGGGGACAGGGAATGAAAGGGAAGAGCAATTCTGCTTAATTGAGAGACTGCAGCCAGGCCCTGCTCGCCCAAGATTATCCAGAGGAATGCAAGTCTCCTTTACAGCGGGTTCATTCGCTCGAGACAGAAATGAATAGAGCAGACTCCAGGCGGGAGAGGAAAAGAAAAATAAAGATTCATATGACCTGGATTTAGGGTTGGGATGAGATCTGGTGACTGCCCGAAGACCAGAGAGCGGTTGCACGCTCCTGCCCTTGGTGTCTTCCTCCAAAAGCACCAATCCCAACCACGAAACCTGCTCCACAAAACCTGCTCCATCAGGAGCACCAGGCTCCTCACAGCCCCCCAGGGACTGCCATTAACAGCCCCCTGCTCCTGCAGCAGCTGCCAACCTGCAGGGGCCTCCTGGCCACCCAGAAGCAGGCCATGTCCTTTCTCCCTGGTCCATAAGTTTGGACAGTCAGCAGCTGGAAGGAGCCAGCTCAGGCAGGGTCGGGCCCCCCAGTCAGCTCCCAGAGCAAAGGGACACACATCTGTGCCTGTCCTGCTGCAAGGAGAAGGCAAAAAGCATCTTCCAGCCAGTTTTACCCAGGTCCCATTCCAGTCAGAAAGCTGAGAGCCCTCAGCCATCCCACATTTCCTTACGGTGCTCCAACAGTCCAGGGGGCACTGGCTTAGTCCTGCATCCATTTAATCTCTGCTGGTTTATTCCCATGGGGGGAAATCCCTCCTTGGCATGGACACGGCACAGAGCATCTTCAGAAGACACTACTCTGACCACACCTGCCAACAACCACCACCTGTACCCACGGGCTGGACCCTCAAAACCAGGGAGGCTCAAAGCTCCTCCTTCACTGCTTGAGCTCCCAAGGAAACCAGTGAGCTGCAAAGGTCACAAACCCTTCTGTGCATCTTGGAGGAAGGGACTGTTACAGTGGCCCAGACTTGGCAGCTACAAAAAGTCCATTTCTGCTGGATGTTCCCATCCAGCTCCCATGGAGTTTTCCCACCTCTACCTGCCCTCTATACCATTAAAAACCATTCTGTTTTCTATCAGAAAGTGAATTGGCAGAGCTTCCCCATCCCACAAACCTCCTCACCAACAAGACTCCAGCTCCAAAGAAAGCATCCATTTTTATCCACAACCCTTCTGTTCCTTCTCAGATTTCTAATCCATTAGGTTTTTCTTTCCTTCAGAAAAAAACAATCTTCAGAGAGCAAGGGAGCAGCACACAGGAGGGTGTGAAGGAACAGCAGCACCAAAATCTTGCAAAACTGCATTTCACAGAATCATGGAATGGTTTGGGTTGGAAGGGATCTTAAAGCTCATCTCATTCCCCCCCCTGCCATGGGCAGGGACAGCTTACACCAGACCAGGTTGCTCCAAACCCCATCAAGGGAATTGTGTCAGGAACAGAGTGAGTTCAGCCCCCAGAGGAGCCCTGCCCTACCCTGGCCCATTCCACTCTAAAGCACATCCTGTGCTAACGTCACCTGCACCAGGATAAAGGCACTCTGTGCAACACACACATCTCTCAACACATTCCCATATGGAATTTGATCAAATTGGATTTATCTCAGCAGAGCTTTGAAATCCCCCCTGCTCCTGACACAACCACAGATGCCATTAAAGGGAGGATGGGACACCAGCAGCCCGGGCACTGCCACAGAGAGTGAGAAATCATCATCACAGAGCCATGGACTGGGTTGGGCTGGAAAGGACCTGAAAGCTCACCCAGTGCCATCCCCTGCCACAGGCAGGGGCACCTCCCACCAGCCCAGGTTGCTCCAAGCCCTGTCCAACCTGGCCTTGGACTCTTCCAGGGATGGGGCAGCCACAGCTGCTCTGGTCAACTTGTCTTGTTGCATGAAAGATTAAATAAACTCAGCTTAACCTCGTGGTCAGGGGCAAGACAATGCCACAGAAATGAGCAGGACCTCAGCTTGGGATGGGCACCTTCAGGGCCATGGTGGCCTCGTGGCTGTCATCCCCAGGGCACTGGGCTTCCCCTGGTGTCCCAGGCACACACCTCCCTCCACCCAGAGCAGCAGGGATTAGCCCTCAGCCTCACTCAGATAAGCACCTTCACATCAAAGGATCTCAAAATATCATCCACCCCTTCCCAAAGCTCCTCCTATCCCTCCTCCTCCTCCAGGACCTGCTCTGCAGGGACCTTGAGGTGCTCACAATAAATGTGGTGGCTTAAAGATTCACCAGGATCCAAGGAAAAGAAATAAAAGGTTAAACAAGCAGAGAAAGCAATTGCAGGTCCATCCAAGAGCAACATCGTTTGGCAACTTTGTTTGGAAAAATTAATAATTCTGCAAAATTTCAAGAGGAGGGAAGGGGATAGGTAGAGGGAGAGAAAAGGCAGCCTGGAAACCCAGAAACTCCTTTCAACTTTTGAAGCACAACCAAAGCAAGGGTGGGAAATAAGGAGCAACACAATATGTTGTTGATGACTTTTCCATTAAATACTCACGTTTAAACCCCTTCTTTGTATTCCAGCCTTTGCTTGCAGCCTCAGCAGGCCCCACTTCTTTTTTTCCCTCCTCCCCTCCCTCTTTTTTAATAATAATAAAAAAAAGTTATATGACTTTAATTAAATGCACTTATTAAAAGGGTGAAATATTTGGAGAGGCTGTTTTTACGCTGGAGGCACATTTTCCAGCATGCTGCAGAGTGTCTGCATCCGCCCGCCCCAGGCCACTTTTAATGCACAAATAAATCCCCACCTGAAGTGCTGACAGGTTATTATGCAGTGTGGCAGCCAACTAAAGTAAACACAGGGGCACAGTTTTAACCTCTTGCAGTCGCAGAGCCTCTCCCCCACCGAGGAGGGCTCAGGTGTAAATGACCAGCAGCAAAAGCATCGTCCGCTTGTTCCCCCCTCAGCCTCACTGGAAAGGATCCAGGGGAACCCTCAGCTGGGACAGGGCAGGGCAGTGTTGGAGCATCCAGCATGTGCCAACCTCTGCCAGCCTTGTCAGCTGATGGACCAACCCACAGGAATCAGTAAATAGGAGTAAATTAATATTAATGAAGTCATAAGGTCACAAAGATGCTCCAAGGGCTGGAGCCCCTCTGCTCTGGAGCCAGGCTGGGAGAGCTCGGGGTGCTCACCTGGAGAGGAGCAGGATCTGGGGAGACCTGAGAGCCCCTTCCAGTGCCTAAAGGGAGCTTATTAAAAAGAGGGAAAGCAGCTTGTTGTACAGGCAGATAATGATATAAAAAGGAGGAACTGTTTTAAAATAAAAAGGGGAGATTTAGATGAGATGTGAGGAGGAGATTGTTCTCTGTGAGGGTGGGCAGGCCCTGGCACAGGGTGCTCCATCACTGGAAGTGTCCAAGGCCAGGCTGGAGTAACCTGGGCTGGTGGGAGGTGTCCATGCCCATGACAGGGGGTGGAACTGGATGGGTTTTAAGGTCCCTTCCAACCCAAACTATTCCCTGATTCTGGGATAACAGGAAAGGACTGCCTGTCTCAGCTGGAATGCAAAGCTGGAGAGGTGTCATCTGATAGAAGACATCCTTTCCTGGGGATGCTTCCCAACACCAGCCCTGAGGGTTTGAGTGCCTGGGATGCCAGGCTGGTAGACCTGACTCTCTGCGTGGTGGAGACACCCCCACATCAACCCCAGTGGATTTGCATCCACGTTTCAAAAGCCAAGCCCGGGGTTTGCATATTCCTTTGTCAGTGGTGAAGCAAAGATGGAGCAGATAATGGACAAACTACAAACAAATATAGGGCGGAAGGAACCAACCTACAAAGTCCCTGCTTTTTAAAATCATGGCAGCTCCCCCAGTCCTGTGCTGGACACGTCCCTGCCCACTCGGGAGACACGGGAGTTTCACCAGAGCTCCTGCATTTGGAAACAGTGACTTTGAATTCCAGGCATCTCTGTCCAGGCACCAAACTGTGCCCAACTCCCAGACCTACCACTGCAATTAACAGCCACTAATGACTCTGCGCACTCAGGTCCTGCCAAAGCCAAACCTTTTGGGCATCCTCGAAGCTCAGCTGCCAAAGCCAGCACCTCCCAAAGCCAGGGGCCACCTCTGCCAGGCTGCAGAAGATGCTTGAAGCTCTTCTTCCCTGGGGATGCAAGGAGGCTGAAGACATCTCCCTTTCCAAGGAGACAGAAGACCTCGATACCAAGAGCAGCATCTCAATGTCTTCCACATTGTACGAGGAATTGTCTCCTAAAACAAGTGATTTCCCCAGAAGAGCTGGCGCTGAAGGAGCCTCTTCATCCACCCAGAGGGCTGCTGGGCATCACAACCACACACAGCCCCAGAGCACCAGCTTGTCCTCCTCACATGGGACAAGGGATCTCAGCCCCTTCCAGCCCGTGGGTCACTTGGCCAGCACGTGGCAGGGACAGGCTCCAACAGAAACATCCCTCTTGTCTTAAAAAATTAAGGCCTCCGCTTTGCTTCCACATCTGACAAGACGCCGCATGCTTTGCTAATCCTTGGAGGAGATTAACTTTTTATTTAGAATTCCTTCCTCTAAATGTGGCAATTATGAAGGGTGGTTTTTTTTCCTTCTTTAAGCTGTTGGCAAGGGAACACTTTCTCCAAGTTGGCTGCAAGGGGTTAGTTAAAAGTGGGTCTCCTCTTCCTTCCTCTCTCTGATCCATCCCACGGGGGCCTCTTTCACAGGGCGATGCCCCTTGTCCCATCCATCACCACAGTTTGATGCCATCCATGTGAAGATCCAGAGGTACTGTCCATGTTCAGAGGAGGAAGGGAGAAGCTGTCCCAGTCCTGGGAGAAGGTTTGGTCCACGAATCCAACGCTGTGGAACCAATTTGCTGCTGGCAGATCCTCATCCAAGGCAGTGTAACTGCACCTCCTCTGCTGGCTCAGGAAGCAGCAAAGTGCCACGTTTCACCCCAAAATGGCTGCAGGAAGCCAGGCCTGGAGCATCCACAGGGAGAGGAAGCTGAAGAGCTACTGGTGCTGAATTAGAGGCCCCACCACAACACCACTAACACAGACCCACATGGCATGAACCAGGGTCAACCAGCCTGAGGACAACCACCAGTGCTGAGGAGACCTCAGGGCACAGGGAAATTTAGACTGAACTCAGCCAGCTCACCACTTTCACAACACAAAAATTCAACCTAAAGCAAAACATGTTAGGATATAAATGTTAAAACTCAAGGGGACAATTTTTGCATGGAAGCACCAGGCTGAACCCATGCAGATCCCAGCCCTGAGCTCCAGGGCAGCTGTTCCCACTCCACAGCCACAAAGCAGCACCAGCAGCTGTGGAGCAGCTTATGGGAAACTCAAGGAAGGATGACCCAAACAGAGTATAGACAACCCTTACTGTACACTGAGAAAAGGAAAAAAAGAAAAAAAAGAGGGGGAAAATGTATCAAGTGCATGTAGCTGTCAGAAACCATTTCTGCAGCTTTAGCAAGACAGACACAACTAATTTAGTGTGGCCTGGCTGAGGTATATTAAGCTGTCAGTCCGGATGATACGAATTTAATCACTGGGAGCAGATCAAAGCTCGGCAGCACTGTCGGTGGTGGGCTGGACACAGGGAGCAGCAGAGCAGGGATGTGCAAGGACTCAGAGCAGCAGGAAAAGCCTGTACGATGGGAACAGCCCCACTGTGCTCCCAGGACCTGCCCCAAGGGACTGTCCCCCCCCAGGATGCAGGATCACTGCCGCGCCGCAGGGAGCTGGAGCTGGGCAGTCCCTGCTGGGACCAACTCCATCAGCTGGGCTTAGGGCTGGATCCAAGGGAGGAAATGCCAGTGGAGAGGGAGGATGAGCCACCAGCACTCCCCTGGGGAAGGCTCAGGACTGCAGAGGCCTCTGCACCCCAACTCTCCATCACAGGAGGAAATCCTTCCCTATGAGGGTGTGGAGGCCCTGGCACAGAGAAGCTGTGGCTGCCTCCTCCCTGGAAGTGTCCAAGGCCAGGTTGGATGGGGCTGACAATCTCCATCCCACCTCTCCACAGGAGCTCAGGCTCTCTTTCTGAATCCCACTGAGCTGTCACAGGGCCAGTGACTTCTCCTGTCACCACAGTGCCAACAACGTCCCTTTGTGCCACCCTCCTTCACTGGCAGAGGAGGGAGAACAGCAACTGGAGAGGCAAAGGGAAAATTCACAATTCCATCACAGCTGGGAGAAAAGTCCCACTGCTGCAGGGATTTAATCTGCATGTCCCTGGGATGTCTTAGCCTTAGGCTGCCCCAGTAAAGTTTACTGAGGTTTGCTGGGCAATTTTTACCAGGGTTTGTTTGGTGGGAGGCACCAGTGGGGCCATCCAGGTGCTGCACGCTGCCTATCCAGGTGGGAAACAGCATCTCCTGTGGGATCTGATCATAGCTGGGCTCCAGCAAAGTCCAGACCTCGCTTCTGGAGGGATAACCACTCAGATACTCTCTGGTGCAGACCCCTGTTCCTGAGACACAGGCAGAGGATGTGATGCTGAGCAGGGACAGCACAGCCAGGGAGCCACAGCCTCTGCTCTCCCAAGAGCCCCAGGAAAAGAGGTCTGTGATACCAGACAAAAAGGCAGGAACATGGTGGGATTCTTGGAGTTGCCCTGTACACGGCCAAGAGTTGGATGATCCTTGTGAGTCCCTTCCAGCTCAGGGTACCCAGGGATTCTGCGACACCTCCAGTCTCAGCCACAAGTGGAAAACAGCAGGAGCTCGATGGCTCAGCACATGTCTCAACACTTCCAGAAGCAATGCTTTGCAATGCTATTTTTAATCTCTTTTTTTTTCTAATTTGCAGAAGTTCAGCCCAGACTTCAGCAGCTCCAAAGGCCACCAGAGCCCCCAGCGTGCTTCCCAATTACCCACTGCAGCCCCTGCCCGATTACCGAGCGCCGTTACATAAACCTAATTAGCAGGGCTCCACTTTCAGCATGGCAAATGGCTCCACTAATCCGGGATTTGTTCTCCTAGAAACTAATTTAATCATACAGTGCCAGCCAGGCTGCTCACGTGGCCGAGGGCGAGAGCAGCCCCCAAATCTCTCTGCCCCCAGTAATGAGCCATTAGAGGTAAGCCAAGCCTCGCCGCCGTCCCGCTCCGCAGCGGAGCTCTTGGGGACCCTAATCCTCTAAAACAGCCCCAGACAGGATCTACTACTTAAAAAAATAATGAAAAAAATACCTTAAGAGAGATTTCAGGAGAAAGGTTGTGATTAGGCTGGAGCAAACCTGCAGCCTTCAATGGTGCCCATGTCAGCAAGCAAGGACCCAGCACTGACAGCGCCTGCTTGGGATGGTGAAGAGGTTATGGCCCCTCTGATGGACATGTCACCTCTGATGGTACATGGCATCTCATCCCAGAAGAGGCAGCATCTCTGCTGAAACCTTCAAAAGTCCTTCCAAACAACTTTTAAGCCTGTAGTGTATGAAAGGGAAGGTCACGTGCTGCCAACTTCAGCAGAAGCAGCTCTTACTTTAATCTTAATTAAGGATCTCCAGGATAACCCAACATCAATAGCAGGATTCCCCAGGCACAGGAGGACAGCCCAGCACATGGGAATTGTATCACTCCTCAGGCTCAGTGCTCTTTGAAAATCTGGACTATCTAAAAAATAAAATAATCCTGAGATTGGAACATAAAGAAAATTTCAATTCTATCCCCTTCTATTTGCTTCTGGCTTTGGAAACCTCAGGGTTGTGTTACCACACAGACACAGCTCCAGGTCCTCATGCTGAGCCCAGCCAAGCCCAGCCCAGGGAGCAGAGCAGGCCCAGCTACGTGATGGGTTTCACAGGGCGCCTGCTCGGCGTTTCACTGCTGACACTCCTGTCTCTGGCCAAGGGGAAGAGTTTTTCCCTGTGCTGTGGAAAGGTGAAGCAAGGACATCTGCAGCCAAGCAGCATCCAGCCTTCCAGAGCTCTGGCAGCAGCATTAGCTCTGCAGCAACTTTAATTTATAACACACTCACAGTAACTTGGAGAAAGGCAGAAATTGGACTCCTAATCCCTAAAATTAAAGAGAATCCAGAAATCACAATTTGGGAGTTTTCTTCCTTCTGAGCTTTCCACTAGACAACTTGTTTCTGGCTTAAGAAAGTTGGCTTTCCCAGACAGCCTTAAATAAGTATTAAATCCAACACTGACATATGGCTTCATCATCCCAGAGGATCCCAGAACGCCTTTTGCAGGGGAAACTCCACCTCCTGGGCAGGCTGTGTGGACTGAGCTCAGAGCTCCTGGAACTTCCAACCTGACCTGCCTGTTCACTTAAACCTCTTTGTGCTTCAAGCACGATGTTCTCCAGGGTAAAACAGAGCCAGGGGCACCTGGACCAGGGGAAGGGACCACGGGCACAGCAGCCCTGCCCCTTCCCCCAGGTGAGTCTTATCACCTGCGGCACCACAAACGGGCCATAAAGGGCCCCGCGGTTGGGAGGGGACAGCTGTGCTCCAGGTGTGCCCCAGGTGGGGCGGCTCCCTTTCATCTCAGACCCACGTTCAGCTCAAACCCTGGCAGAGACTTGGGTGCCACAGTAAAAAAACAGGACAGGCTTTCAGGCTGATGGAGTCCTTGGGAATCTTTTTCCTCCCCGGCATCTGTTGGGCACTGGAAGGCAAGCTGGGCTCTGCTGGCACATGCCCCACTTCCCAGCCTTGCCCAGAGAAGCTGTGACTACCCCATCCCTGGAAGTGTCCAAGGCCAGGTTGGACAGGGCTTGGAGCAACCCTGGGCTGGTGGAAGATGTCCTTGCCCATGGCAGGGGGTGGCACTGGATGGGCTTTAATTTCCCTTCCAACCCAAACCATTCCATGATTCTATGATGGATGTTTGGTCTCTGCTTCCTCCATTCCAAGCCAACCGTGTCCCCATTCCCAGCCCAGCGTGGGCAGGGGGACAGCAGCACTGGGTCAGCTCTCCTGTCCTAGGCTTGGATGAGCATCTACCAACACCCTCAAGCTTCAGCAAAAGAAAAACACTAAAATTCAAACAGAACCTTAGAACAAGCAAGGAAAAAAATATAAAAAGTGGGAAATATAAAAATGTAAGAAGTGGAATCTCCTTTTATGGCCAGACCTTCCCTTGGACCAAGCTTTCTGAAGACACAGCAAGGTTGGTATTTAACTAATTATAGCAGGAGCACATGCAAAGGGCAGAGGTTGCCCCAGCCTTATCCCTTTCAAGCACCGGCTGCAGGTGCCAGCCCTGCCCCGTGGGAAGGGCTCTGCCAGCACAGCCAGATGTCACACACACCCCATGGGCAGGGGACTGGCCCTGGCTGGGCAGGAGCTGCCCACGTCCTTGGGCTGCAGCGAGCAAACAGCAAACACCGGGTTATCTCCCCTTGGCAAACAACTGGGTCATTAAGTGACTGGCTCAGACAATATTTAATTACCTCGATCGTGGGAAGGGGGCAGCAAGGGGGAGGCAGAAACTGCAGGGGAAATTCCAGAGCCGGAGATGAAACGGAGCTGCAGAGCTGCTGACAGGTGAGCAGACAGGTAATATCCCAGCCCTGTTTGCTCAGCCAGGAGAGCTCCCCACAGCCCCCAGGAAGGGCACACGCCGCGTCCCAATGGCCACGAGCTCCAACCCCAAGATGTTTCTCCTTTGCCAGCCAGGGAGCTGTGTAGGTCCAGGACTCACCTCCTGGGAAGTGGGAGCTCCAGGCTGGAGCAGGGTCTGCTTCTACATCAACTTGGTGGATCCAGAAACCTCCAGCACTGGATCCCCATCACAGTGGGGCCAACCAAAGGCCTTCCTCGCACCTGCCCTTTGAAGTGTTTGTTGATATCCTAAAACCTCTCCCAGAATCATCTCCATTCCCAGGGGAGAGCAGAGCATGAGGAGGGCACAAGGGCTGCAGGGCCTCCCTGTCCTTCATGTGCCCTGCTGAGACCTTCCAGGTCCCACAGGGAGTTTGGGAACCTGGCACAGCAGGTCCACGGGCACCATCCCAGCCACATTCCCAGCAGGAGCTAGCGAGTGATTAATCAAGGTTACAGGGCTGCATCAGACAGACAGGAATGTGCCATGAGGGGCAAGGAGCACATCAGCAAAAGGTGTTAAAGAGCCCGGCAGGTTGTTTATAACCCGCCATGAACAACTGATTAACCATTAATCCTCTGTTAGTGCTGCAGCAACAGCTACAACAGAGCAAGAAGCGACTGCCCAGCAAAGACAAGGCAGGTGCCCCCCAAAGCTCTGCAAACACAGAGCTCCAGAGCTGATCCTTTGCCTCCAAGACGTGTCACCACTGTGAGGAACCTGCTCCCCACCTGCTCATGGATTGGCCTGAACTTTGTTTTCAAGGATTTGCTTATCATCCCCGTCCCACAGCTTCTCCCCATCCCAGCTCAGTCACAGGACAAACATCAGTAAATAAAACCAAAAATGGAAATGTCACCAGGCAAAACTCAGGGAGAAAGGAGCTGTGCTCCAAAAATACTTTAAGGGGTTCATAATCATTGTGATGCCTCGGTGACTGCTGCTGGAGAGCTGGGGTGTACTGGACTGTCATAGAGCCTGAGCTCATTATCCTGCTCCAGCCAGGAATTTCACACATGGGGTCTTGAGTAACTTAAGTGACTTGCAAGTCCCAGTCTTCTTAACCAGGAGGCTTTAGAAAATCCCAGCCCTAATCCTCCTGTGCTGTATGAGCCGCCCTTCCCGTCTGTAAAAAGGGGATAATATCTTCCTGCCCCACAGGAATATCCCTCACACCGGCTTCAGGCTGCTCAGACACTGCCCTGAGAAGAGCCTGGAGCCAGCTGGGCACGGAACTGTCCCCCAAACACAGCTCCTGCAGCACCTTTGCTGGGATCCCCTTCCCCAGCAGCTACAGCGCTCATGGAAATGGGAAAACATCCAGAGATACCTGTGTGCTCTCCTCAGCACCAGGAAGAGCAACCCAAGGTCACGGTTCTGCCCCTCTGTCCCCAACACAGCACAGGGCAATGACAAGGAGCAGAGGCACCAGCTCAGCCATGCCAAGACAGATGGCACAGTCTCCACCATTCCCTGCATGAGTTGGGATAAGTTACTCCATCCTCAAGAGCCTGAGTTTCCCCTCCTGAATAATGAAACAGAAGCAAACTCACTTCACTTGCCTGCCCAGAGGGGGTACCAGCCCCAGAGAGCCAGTGGGCTATAAAATCCTTGGAAACCAGGCAGAGAAAGCGTGAGAAAAGCCGGAGCCACCGTGGTTGTTTATATGATGAAGAAACTCGGGCTGAGTCACGGAGTGGAAGCCGCGTGTTCCCAGGGGCAGGAGCTCACACAGCAGACACCCAACCAACCGGCTGGCACAGAGATGCGGGAGCTGATCCCGAACAACGGCACAGGACTAATGGGGACACTGCATCCTGACATCCCACCAGCATGGAAGAGCTGGAAGGGAATGCCAAGCCACCCTCTGCAGGCAGCTGGGATGCTCAGGGTACACACACCCCTCAAAGAGTTTCCCAGAGAAGCATTTCCAGCCCATACTCCAAAGGAGTTACTTTATCACACGGGTGCCTCCTGCAACAAGAGGAGGGAACAGCTTGGCTCATCCCTGCAGAGAGTGTTGCCCGTGGGGAACACACAGTTCTCTTGCCCTTTAAATCACTCTTCTCCCTCCCTCCTGCCCACACCCACTCATTCAGCGATATTTATTATCGCTACCGATTTCCTAATCGCCAGCACATGATGCAAGAACAAAACTCAGCACAATGTTGCACATGAGAACCCAGCCACAAACTAGAGATGTGGGAAAGCGCTTCCCTGCACAATAAAGTGAGTTGGAAGAGCGGGATGAGGGCAGCAGCTCATCCCCCCGGGCAGGAGCATTGGCAGCAGGCACAGGCCGCACTCCTGGGGAAGGATGTTGGAGGTGAAAGGAAAACAAGTTGCTTTTCTCTGTTTCCCCAGGGACTCAAATGAGTCACTGTCCCAAGACAGAGCCAGCAGCCCCACAGAACTCCCAGGATTCCATCCTTTCACAATTTTACTGGAGACAAAGTTTAGAGGATGCTGGGGCAGACAGAGGAGTTCCCACTGAGTACAGCAAAACTAAACTGCATCTCAGCCCCATCCCTTGCACCCTTTAGTCTTTTATAGCCTGTGCAAGTCTGATCCAAATGCCAGCCTGCACTTTCACCCTGGGAAAGGGAATTCCCCTGCAGCCAGGCCAGCCAAGGCTCCTTCCTAAGAGCAGAAAAAGGTCTGGAAGCAAAGGAACTGCAGAAGAGCAGGTCACTGAAAGCCTTTAGAGCTGCAAGTGCAGCAAAGCTTCAAATGGAAAAGCAAGTGCTGGAGATTCACAGAATCCCAGAATGGTTTGGGCTGGAAAGGACCTTAAAGATCATCCAGTTCCAACCCCCTGCCATGGATTTGGTGGCCAAAAGCCACCAGCAGCCCTGGAAGAATGAGAGAAAACAAAGCAGGCAAAACAGGGAGGGAGGGGGCAAGGGGGACAGACAGGAGGGCAAAGGATGGAAAAGAGGGAAGGATTTGCTTCAAGCAAGATCTACAGCCTGTTCCTGAAACTTCCCACTTGTGTGCCAGGCACTCCCGAATACTAATCAGAAGTGAAAAAATATCAAACAATTAGGAAGGAAAGTCTCTTGGCAGGGTTTCTCCTGGAGACGTCGGGCTGGTTTTGTTTATGAGCTGGAGGAAGTGGTAACCGCTCCTGTTTGTTCTTCGGAAGAAAAGAGAAAGCTCCAGTGTTTTAATTTCTCCGCTGAAAACCCTGGAGATTTGGCCTGAAATGGATCAGAATGGCTGATCTAGATTCACCCCCAGCCTTTTGTTACAAGAAAATATTTTAGTCATTTTCTCCCTCCCCTTCTGCGTGGGGAAAGAAAGGGGCAGTGGATACAAAGCAGGCATTTTTGTTCCCAGAAAATATCAATGAAAAGAGCATTCCAGAGGCCAAGGGCGCAGCGCAGCTCCCAGGGCACAGGAGATGTCCTTGCTGGGCAGATGCACCCTGAGCAAGGGCAAAGAGACAAACTGAGAAACTCCTTTTCTTTTAAAAGGCAGGTGAGGCAACACATGGAAAGCCTAAATAAAGATTTTTAGCACGATTTTGGCCTCTCAGTGACACACACAAGGCTGGGAGGGGGAGAGATCCTGGCTGGACACACAGACTTCATCTACCTGAAGGTGCAACTCTGAACTCTTCAAATGCAAAGTCCCTGTAAAAACATTTCATTTGGGTTTGACACGGGAGGGTTGAAATAGCACCTTGGCAAATTAAACCAGGTTTACTGTGGTTTGTAAAAGCAAGCAGAAGGAGCTTGGAAAGGGCACAGCATGGCAGGAACAGGTCCTGGCATGAGGAAAAGCAGGTCCCAGGGCAGACCCACACCTAAGCACCCCAGAGAGGGGTGTTGGAGCCCAGAGCAGTGGGAGAACAGAGCTGGTGGGTCTGCCCCCAAGGCACCAGCTCTGCTGGGCAAGCAGCTCATCCCTCCAAGGGGGCAGCCAGAGGATGGACAAACCATCACACTCCCAGCTAAAAACTTCCCAAAAACTCCAGGCTTTGAGGTGCAGAACCCAAATGCATTCACCATGGAAACCCAGCCCTGGGGCTGGTAGTGCTGGTGGAATCTGCAGTTGGCTCCAGCCATTGAAGAGGGAGCCTGGACAGTGAAACCTTTCAGCGTGAGTGGTGCCGACCAAGTAGTCTGGGACTGCTCTGGAAGTGCTTTTCAAGGCAGCCAAACACACTGGTTTATCCAGCAATAACTCACCCGCTTCCAGACAGAGCCATGTGGAAGCAGAGCCAGACAACACTCCCAGCCCCTCTTGTCCTGGGGGAGTTGGAGAAGGGAGGGGAAGGCCAGTAGGGAAGAGAGAGGCAGAGCGGGAGCTTTCCAAGCTTTTCTTTGGGAGAAGACAGCACATTGACACCGGGATGGCTAAACCTCCCAGCTCCAGAAATGCCATGTAGGTGACCTGCCTGGAGCGTGCAGGAGACAGCAGGGACAGCAGATGCCTCTGGATCACATTCCAAGGCAATTCTCACCCAAACACCAGCCTGCTGCTCTCCCAGTGTCCTCCTGCCACTGCCCACACTCCCCAGTTCCCAAGCACCCACATTTCCAGGTCACACTCATGGATCAGGAGCTCTTCAGGTCCAGTGCAACAGTTTTCCTCAATGCAGATCCATAAATACCATGTTTATCATCCCAGACCCACTCCCTCCCCAGCCTCATCCCTTATTGCCTTGACACCCTGGGGAGTCAGGACTCAGATTCTGACTTTAGAACCATGGAACATCCAGAGTCAGAAAGGACTCACAAGGATCATCGAGTCCAACCCTGAACAAATCCTTGCTGTTGGGTCTGTACCTCCACAAGCATCCCAGGAGGTCGGGAATGGCTCTTTCTTTATGGGATAGCAGCGCCCACTCCCAGAGGGTTCGGATCCCTCTCCCCAGCCCGGCCGCTCCGGGCGGGCGGTGAAAGCCACCGGCGAAGCGGAGCGCAGGGGGAGCGGGAATGCTGCGGGGCTGGGATGCTGCGGGGCAGGGATCCCGCGGGGCTCAGAGCAGAGCGGGGATGCTGCGGGGCTGGGATGCCGAGGGGCTCGGAGCGGAGCGGGAATGCTGCGGGGCTGGGATGCTGCGGGGCTCGGAGCGGAGCGGGAATGCTGCGGGGCTGGGATCCCGCGGGGCTCGGAGCGGAGCGGGAATGCTGCGGGGCTGGGATCCCGCGGGGCTCGGAGCGGAGCGGGAATGCTGCGGGGCTGGGATCCCGCGGGGCTCGGAGCGGAGCGGGAATGCCGCGGGAATGCCTTGGGTCTGGGATCCTGCGGAGCTCCGCTGCCATCCAGCGGCCGCGGGAGCAGCGCTCGGGGCAGCGCCCGCCCCGTCGGTTCCCCGAGAAGCCGCTGAAATCCCCCCGCGATTTTTCACACAGCAAACACCAATTTCACTGTTTTCCTCCTGAATTCCACCTCATCTGCCTGGTGCCGGAGCAGCCCTGCCTGTTGAACTGCCGCTCCCAGGGATACTGGTTGCTCCCGGGGAGTCTCCATACCTTTCTCCCCAGCTTTTCCAGCTCTGAAACAGAGGGCTGGAGCAGCTCTGCCACGGAGCCAGGCTGGGAGAGCTGGGGGTGTTCAGCTGGGACAAGAGAAGGCTGCGGGGAGACCTGAGAACCCCTTCCAGTGCCTAAAGGGGCTCCAAAATGCTGGAGAGGGACTTGGGACAAGGGCCTGGAGAGAGAGAACAAGGGGGAATGGCTTCCCACTGCCAGAGGGCAGGGTTAGATGGGATATCGGGAAGGAATTCATCTCTGTGAGGGTGGGCAGGCCCTGGCACAGGTTGGGCAGAGAAGCTGTGGCTGCCCCATCCCTGGAAGTGTCCAAGGCCAGGCTGGACAGGACTTGGAGTAACCTGGGCTGGTGGGAGGTGTCCCTGCCCATGGCAGGGGTGGCACTGGATGGGCTCTAAGTCCCTCCCAACCCCACCCATTCCATGGGATGATCCCGCAGGATCCCATCCCGGGCTGCCCCCGCGCGCCCCCTGCGGGCCCCGCCCGGTACTGCCGGCCCTGCCCGCGGCTGCCGCCAGGTGTCAGCGCGCGCCCACGAGCGATCCCGGGGCACCCGAGCGGATCGCGCCGGAATGGGCATCCCTCTGGGATGGGCATTCCCGGATCCAGATGGTGCTCCTGAGCCCCACCCAGGATCCAGCACCCCCTGCCCACGGCGGTCACGCCGTCCCGGGAGCGCAGAGCGAAGTGAACTGCCCTCCAAAAGGGTGTGTGCCCCCAAATCCCAAATACTGAGCAAGGGAGAAAGCCATGGGAAACTGCCCTTCCTAGGGGGGCATGTGGCATTTGGGGACATGGTTTAGGAGTGGCCTTGGCAGTGCTGGAGGAATGGTTGGACTCAATGACCTCAGAGAGCTTTTCCAACAGAAATGATTCTGTGATTCCATGAGATGCCACAGGGCAAGGGGCAGAGCAGGGACAGTCAGTCCCTGAAGCATTTTGGCCATTTGCCTGAGGGTTTCCCTCTGCCCAAACCTCAGTGCCCCCAGCAGCTTTGGGCTTCCCTGGAGCATCCTTTAGACCAGTCCTACTGGGCCACATTCTGCTCTGGGGTGTCCAGGGCCATTGCTGTGCATGGAGCAAATAAAGGTGAGAAAGCCTGTGCTAAATATTTCACAGACCAGAGGCTCTATGAGGGATTGCTAAAGATCATGATAAAAAGCTTTTGGTGCCTGCAGCCAGAGGTGAGGATCTCTGCAGCTGGATGGCAGTCCAAGGCCAGGTTGCACAGGGTTTGGAGCTACCTGCTCTAGTGGAAGGTGTCCCTGCCCATGGTAAGAGCTGGAACAAGGTGAGCTTTAAGGTCCCTTCCAAGCCAAACCATTCCATGATTCTGTGATCCAGTCAGAAATACAGCACCAAAACAGGACCCACCCACCAGAGTCTGCCTGACCCAGCAGACACCTCAGCAGCAGCCCCTGCACCAGGGCCCAGCCCCCAACAACCACAGGGCTCCTCTCAACAAAACAGGAAAGATGACAAAAAGCAAACCCAACTCCAGGTCCCAGCCTGGCACCAGAGGCTGGTGCAGAGGAGCCAGGCAGGTCTGGGCTGATTTACAACAGCTCAAGGTATAAAGTTTCTGCCTTCCCCCAGCACAGGGAGCTCAGCACTCAGAAATGTGCACATGATCATGCTGGTAGTTCCACAATCTCATCCCTCCTGCCTGCACCTCGGAGGCAGGCACAGGACAGGCAGCCAGAGGCTCATGTTGTAAGGGGATGAAGCCAAGTACTGGGTATATTCATACCATCATCAGGGAAAAACCACAATCCCGAGGGTTTGGGAAGAGACTGAGCTGTACCAGCACCAGTCAGACACTGACAAGGGGAGGAAATTAGAACATCCCAGCTCTGTTCAAACAGTTGGGAGTTTGCAGCACAGAAGAATCTTCAGCCTCTCAGCTCTTAAGGTCTGGATCTGCCATCTCCATCCATCCCAAGAGCACCCAGCTGGCAGAGCCATCTCTGGGAAGAGCAAACATCAGACCTTCCTGGACTTGTGTTCAATAAAAGGGAAGAGCAGCTGCTTTAAAAGTCTTTTCTGTTCCCCTGTAATCACCCTGGCACAGTCCCCTGCAGGATGTGCCCACAGCCCCACTGAGCCCAGATGGACACCAGAACAGAATTCACATCCCTGCCAGGCTGTCTCAGCCTCCTTGGACCGACTGACCACCAGCAAACAAGAACAGATGAGCCCTAACCAAAAGCAGACTTGTATTTTTAAAAGCCAAGTCTTTCCCAGCAGCAGTTTTCCCTTTATTCACATTTCTCAGTCATTTTCCCAAAGAAAAGATCACTACAAAACACCCACACCTGAGAAAGCAGCCTGGGCAAGGTGAAACACAGCACCTCCCCAGGTGAAAGGGTCAGTTCTGCTCCTTGGGCCAAGACCCAGCTGGACCCTCCCCAGTTCAGAGCAAAGGGCCATTAGAGCCTTCCCTGGGACCAGGGATGGAGGGGAATGTCCTCCCCAAAGCACGTGGGACCATAGAAGCCAAGTGTCACTGCAAGCCAATCCCAAGAGGCACCATAAAGGGCTGGTGGGGGCAAACTCCCTCTGCCCTGGCACAGGGATCACCAGCTCATTCCCCACCCAAGCAGAAACCCCCCATTTTTAACCTTCCCAGCCGCTCCTGACAGCCCCTTGGGCACCTCTCCCAACATCACACCAGGATGTCAACACCAGTGTAAGTCCCCTCAAAATTCAAGTGCCTGGCATCATTTTCTAGCAGGAAAGTGGATTTTCCATCACAAAGAGGCTCACACCACCCTCCCCTCCAAAGGGAACCTTTCAGCTCATCCCCTGCATCCATCAAGAGCCCCGTGGTGCCCTCAGGACAAGCAACACATTGTTCCCAGTGAGCCTGACCAGGCTCCCATGGAGCCACCACCACTGGTTCCACAGGCTTAGAAGTGTGGAAAACCAGCAGGGTTCCCCTCAGCAGGGAATGAAAGGGAAGCCTGCTGGGGAGCTGCAGCCTTTAACCCCTTTGTTCATTACTCAGCAATAAAACTCCAGGAAGTAAACGGTTAGTAGGGTTTTCAGGCTCAAACGGTACTGAAATGTTCTGATTAAAGCAGGCAGGGGAAGGCAGTTCAGCTGGCAGAAACAAGCCTGTCTGCTCCCCCCTTCCCTTGGAGCAGCTCACTGGATTTGGCAAGGTTTTCTCAAAGGAGGGAAAATACAATTTCATAGAAGTCCCACAGAAAGGTGCTTTAAAAATTTTTTTAAAAAAAAAAAGAGAGAAAAATACATCTTCTTGACTCACCTAAACCCAGCAGGATTTGTCCTACACACGACTCCTCCCTCCTCCAGAGCCACGATGCTCAGAGTAGCCCAGAAAAAAGGAGGGACCTGCAGCACTGGGAATTAACTGCTGCTTTTCCACATCTGACCATTGGGATGTTTCATGTATCAAAGCCAGTTCCTCCAGAATGATGCCCAAAGCAGTAATCCACTGGATGGGAGAGGAGCAGGTGCCTGCAGCCTCCTGGCTGTGCCATTCCCAGTTACAAACAGAAGGGAGCATCCAACACCCAGTCCAGGAGGGTTTATGACATCAGAGATCCCAGTGCAGAGGAAGCATCCAGAGACAAATCCTCTTGGCTCAGGACCTTGATGGAGGGGGACAGGTCCCAGTCCTGCCCACAGTCAGGCTCTGGTCTCCTTGCTTCCAGCACAAGGACAGTCCTGTGGCTGTTGTGCCCGATGGAATTTGTCACTCCTGAAGCAGCAGGTGCCAAAAACTGTGGAGAAACAAATGTCAGGATGAGGGAGCAGGAGTGACCTTGGTCACTACAGCATGGCCAGAGCTGCACCTTCTTCCCCTGTTCCCCTGTCAGCCACAGCCCTGAGCACACCCCATGGAACAACACTGCAAGATAGTCCCAAATTCAGCACTAGAATGCCAGGGTTGTGCCAAAAGGCAGGACCAAGCAGGAGTTTTCTTGCTGCTGCTGCTGAGCAGAGGCACTGGCCATGCTGGTGGCCACATCCCCAGGGAGCAGAGGGCACCAGGCAGTTCCTTGCCTAGGGGTTACTGCCCCAGTTGGTCAGTACTGGTCACACTGGTTTCTGACATGTAGAATTCCTGTTTAAATCCATCCACAGAAAAGAGACAGAGATCTCTTTGCAGAGCAACACGTCTCCTCCACACAGAGCAGTGACAAACACAGCACAGGACTCAAAAAGGTGACAATTCCCAAGATGAATTCCCTCCTGCAAGAGCCTCCTGATGAAACCAGCACCTGCAGCAGTGCTGAGCCCCTCAGGGCTTAAAGGATCTGCTGAAGATGTGTCCAAACATGCTCTCCCTTACCTTTGGTGACAACCTCAGCAGAGCACCCAGGACAGAACCAGCATCTTCCTCCCTGCATCCCTCTAAACCAAACCCATGGAGGTCACTGACCCGCTGGCAGAGGGAGCAGGGACCCCTCTGCCCAGAAGGCAGCGGGCACAAGGATGGCCAGCACCTCTTGGGGAGGGTTTTGCTTTCCTGCTCTGTGCCAGGTCCCTGCACACCCCCTCACGTGTGCTGTGGCCACACAGTGTTCTGGGATGCACATTAGCACAGCCCCTGCCCTGCCTCGTTAGGGCGCCGCTGCTCACCAGCACAAAGTGCGTATTTGTTTCCCTGCAGGGGTGGAAATAAAGGGGGTTTTGTATTTTCTTCCTCTTCTCTTTGCAGGCTGGAGTGAGTTTATTTGACACTCCAGCACTCTTTGTGAGCTGAGTGCCCGAGGATAAATGCTACCCTTAAGAGTTACTTGGCGTTAGACAGAGGGACCCTCTTCAGAGGAGAATGGGGGCTTGTTGGGCCGGGGTGGNGGGCAGCCCTCATAGAAGGGTCTCTGTCCTGGGCTCACAATGGAACGAATTCTTAAAGATACCGGGAGCTGAAAGGAAGGAAGGAACTTTCCTCCTTTTAAAAAGGATTTTCAGGAACAATTGAAGAAGCTATAAAAAGAGGATCATTATTTCCCATCCAGTCGGTGGGGCTGGGAAGCTCTGCCTGCCTCCCTCCCTCCCCCCTGAGCCCTGGGCTGGCAGATCTGACATAGTCCATTTGGACAGACTGAGGGTGGATGATGGGCACTGCCAGTTTATTGAGGAACTGCCCAGACCCTGCGAGCAGGGGATGCCTCATCCTTCCCCTCCCTCCCACAGGTACCACTTCCATGAGCCACCTTCTCCTCCCCAGGACCAGCTGCTTCCAGGTCCTCCTGCCTCAGAAGGAACACAGTGCAGAGGAGGGATTATCCCAGGAACACTGGCTCAAATATCCACCGATGGGATAGGATGGCACTACCCACCCTGCCAGGGATGCAAGAACAACTGTCCCCCAGAGACAAACCATACCCATGCAGAGAGAGGATGGCATGCCCAGGGAAAACAGGGGTGTAGAGAGACCTGCCAGCCTTCTCCAGGTGAGCAGCTCTTCCTCCCCAGCTGATGGAGAGTTTTCTGCACACACTTGGTCTCCCACAGCCCAGAAAGAGGAGTTAAACCAAAGCAGTTTGGCTGCTGAGCTTCACCTCCAGCTTAGCACCACCACAGATCCCAACCACTTCCAGGGTGACTCCTACCAGCTCCCACCACCCTCGTGCCCATTGGTGACAGAGGTGTCCCCAAGCCCAGCCCAGCAGGCCCCTCCTGCACACACACCCCACAGGCTGCACTGCAGCATGTGTCACCTCACAGCAGCCACAGCCCAGGTGCCAACGTTGTTCCACCCCCAAACTGAGCCCTGCTCATCACACCATCACTCCAGAGGTGTTGAGGACCTCACTCCATGGGCTCCCTCATTCCCTCTTCACTTTCACTTGCTGAGGAGATGCTGGAAACAACTCCAAAACCGAACCCACAGCAGTGCTGGCCATGAGGAAATGTGGTGGAGCTCATCCACCCCTCCAGCAGGGAAGGGACCTGCTCTCCATAGTCTGAAGTGCAGAGAAGCCCCTGTGAGCTTTAATTCCCAGAGTTCACTCCCAAGTTCATCACACCCCTGACCATCCAGAGCGAGTCAAGCTGCCTCGTGGTGTCACTGGCAAGCCAGGTCCCAGATGGCAGCAGCAGGTTCCTGTCCCTCCAGACACCCTGCCTGGACATGTGCCAGTCCCAGCACTGAGTTTATCTGCAGGGAACAAGGACGGGCAGGGGAGAACGTCACCCAACAGAAACACCCTCATCGGTCAGCCCACAAAGCCTAAAGGGACCTTCCTTGCTCCTCCTGCCTGCCAGGGAGAGCCCCCACACCACAGCTGTGTTTTCTCACACCAATTCAGGAAGAACTTCCAAAATTCTGAGACATCCTGGCCTGAAAGCAGAGTTTAAAGGACCAGCAGCAGGAGCTGAAGCAAACCCCAATGAGAGCAGTGAAGGGCCAGCCATCCCAGCCTGGGGATGGTGTGACACTGGTCCCAGAGCACCTTCCTCCACCTGACCCTGGACAGGACCCAGTCAGAAGTCCAGAGCAGCACTTCAAAGCCAGTCTGAACTCCTTTAAGGCACCAGGCAGAAACCTGCTGGCCCTGGTGATCAAGTCATGCTGCCAGAGAGGTTCAAGGCTGCCTTAGGCTGAGCCTTACTCAGCACTGAGCCATCTCTGCTCCATCACAAGACCACAGAAGGTTTTCCTACAGCCATCCAAGACAGATGACAGCTCTGATCTGCTCCCAGGGAGAAAAAGCAAGAATAAATCCCCAGAGGAATAAGCTATACAAAAATCCTGACTAGACAACATTTGCTCCTGATACAAAACCCATTCTGAAGGAGGTTGGTTTTTTTTTTTTCAGGAAAGCTGCACAACCACCCAGGGATCAAACACATTTATTTAAAGGCTTAGGTTTTAGCCCTCAAAAAACATTTGTGGCTTGGCAGAAAGAGGAGCCAATTGAATTTAAAAAATGTTACCTTCTTAGGGCATGGGTGCAGCATAACCCTGGGGCCGAGGTCTCCACACCTCATCAGCTCTGTGTGGGAGAATCACACCTACAGAGGAACCGAGGTGAGAACAACCTCCCTGACCACACTCACTCCCCTCCTCCTCGCGGGTGCTGGTCCAGGAAAGCGCTGCCTGCAATTCAGATGCTGCCACAGAGGGGGAAATACCCAAGAGCAATCAAGGGGCAAACCCTGGAGCTCTGAGAAGGCTGAGAGCAGGACACAGAGCCACACTGAGCATGGCTCTGTCCCCAGGGACTAATAAGGCAGCACACTGTAAACCCTAATCCTCTGTTAAGAGCTTTCATCAAAAAGGAACAGTATTTATTAGGGAGTTATAGGAGGCAATAAAAGTGTTTTCATGCAGTGTTTACACTAACATGGGGGACTTTCTGCTAGCATTCGCCCCTTCATTTTTGTTTTAAATACATCTTTCTGATGAAATAAGCCCTCCTGAACAAGGCCACCCTTTGTAAAGCAGTTCTAAGTTTCTGGCCGGCCGCGGTAACTGGCAGAGCCCTGGGCTTTTCTTGCCCTCTCTTTTGTTGCTTTGCTTTGCTGTTCAAAGTTCAAACAAGCCAAAAAGCCCCCCAGCACGCTGCATTGTGCTCCTGGCATTGTCCCCTCGGTGTCCAGGGCTCAGGAAGCCAGAGGGAGGGCAGCGGGTGTGGCCCAAAACATTTCACGTCCAAAAAATTTCAGGCACTCGGATCACTTCTTGTACAGAAGAACCCCCCAGACAGAGGAACCCGAGTCCAAAACTGTCCAGACCTGAGCCAGCTGCTACTAAAAATACCCATCACCAAGGAGAAGTGATGCTGCTGGATCAAATAGATGTAAAACCAGGCACAGGAGGAAGGCAGGCCAAAATCCAGCCTTCAGAAAAGCCAAATTGGCTCCCAGGTGTCACAGCTGGGCTTCACTGCAGGCAGAAACATCCCAAAACGCAGTCAGGACTCAGCCCCAGGTCCCAACATCCCCCGAGTCCTCTCTGCTCTGCACCTGGAACACTGAGCCCGAGCCAGGCAGGTGAGATGGCACCTGAGTCTGATCAGACCACTGAACCCTCACAACATGTAGTTCCATTTACAGCTGGTCCTCAAACAGTTGGTGATTTCCACTGCTGGTGACAGGGTGCCCATGCACTATCCCAGCCTGCCTTTTCCAGCCCAGAAGAGGTGAATCCACCTTCCCCAGGTCATGGCTCCAGCACAGCCATTCCAAAGGGCTCTGGGGGGTCTTTGCCCAAGGGGACCAGCCCAGGAGCAGCCCCAGTTCAGCCTCCAAACTGGGTCCTGACAACCTCCCAGAGCTGTGGATGGAGCCCCTTTGGGTTGTTTCCCCCACGGCTCCTACAGCCCTGTCCCTGCAGGCAGGAGGATCCATTCTGGCCGCTGACAGCACAGATTTCCTGGCTCAGCAGAGGCAGCTGAGCAGGGACACACTCCTGCTCCCCGTTCCTTGGGCAGGAGGAGCCCCTGCAGCACCAGCACCTCCAGCTCCTGTAATTGAATCTGCCAGAGCACCTGAGTCCCACAGAGAGACCCAGCAGTGCCTGCTGCCCCAACACCAACACCTCACCCTGCCCACCGCAGCCTTCCCCAGGGCTGAGCATCCCTCCCAGCCTGGGAGACACCAGCACAGGGACACTCCTGGCCATGGAGAGACTTTACCTCCTCCTGCCAGCATGAAAAGTCGATCACATTTCTCCGCACATACATTGTGCTTGCAAAGCACCTTCACCTCGGCTGGGAGCCTCTTCCCACCAAAAAACTGGTGTCCCCACTGCCAGAGGGGCTGCAGAACGACCCCACAGCCTTCAACAACACCCCAAAAAGGGTTATCACTGACTCGTCAAGTGAAGCTTGAAGGGTGCCACATCTCAGACCACTTTTTGTTTGAGACACCTGAACATGGAAACATGTGGGAAACTCTCAGAGAAAGCAAGTCCCAGCAGATCTGGCTCTTTTTGCAGCAAAGCCTTTGAAAAGGAGAGCACAAAAACACTGCAGCTCCCTCTGCCCCATAATGGCTCTGTATCAGGGGCTCCAACAACTGTTGAATTCCACCTGTGAGAGGGATTGAGGGGAACCAGGAAGAATTTTATCCCCCCAATCAAATTCTGCAGGGAAATGAGAAAGCTGATGTCCTGAAAACATCACCTGCCTGACAGCAGAGAAGGACAGTGTCCTGGTGAAGCCTGTTCCAGCCTCCAAGCTGGAATCTCCCCTTCACAACACCAGGCAAACCAAGATGCAGCTTCTTCCCAATGCCTGAGTCACCAGCCCTCTCCCCCCGCATCCCTCCCACCAGCTGTGACCGTGATTATAAAAAGATGTCTCAATTAGCAAGAGCTGAGCAATTCCTCCAGTCTCCAAACCCTTCAGAGGAAACACATTCCGAGCCAGCAAAGAGCAACACTAACAATGTCTGGGCAATAAAAGCTTCTCTTGTTTGTATCAAAGTAACCTCAAACATCCTTTCCCCAAACAGGCATCCCTGGCCCTCCGTCCCACTCAGCGGGCTCACACGCTGCAAGGGCTGGTGTTCTCCTCCTGCCGGGTCCCTGCGAGCAGACAGCACTAATTTCTGTGTGTGTTATTGGTTGCAGGTCTAGACTGGTGTGGTCTTTTTGTTGTAGCGAGCAGAATAAGGGAGTCATTCATATTTTTCCAGAGTTCACACAGAAGTGCCCTTGTGCATCACAGATACCCTGAATCACCAGCCTCGATCAAGTGTCCCTCGCTCCCGGACTCACACGGGTCAGCACCGAGGCCGGGGAGACCCCCCGGATCCCAGCAGAGGAGAGGAGGGGGCTACGAGGGGCTTTAGATGTTGCCCATCGTCCTTGCTGGGCACCTGCCCAGGGGCGAGACTTTTGGGGAAGGTATTCCCACGGTCGGGGAAGGGGAAAGCCGTGTGTGCGTCCCTAAACAAACCGCCAAAACCCCACCGAAACCAAAACAAAAAAACCCAAACAAACAAATCAAAATACCAAAAACAACGAAGAAAAATACCAGCCACGGGGTTTTCCTCAGTGAGAACGGGACCCCTCCCCGTTCCCCAGGACCGGGCGCGCTCGGCCCCCGAACGAGGAGCATCCCCCGGCCAGAGCCCCCTCGCCCCGGGGCTGGGGAACGACGGGACGCGGTGGGACACGAAGGCGACGGGACGAGGGGACCCAGCGGGGGCCACCACCGGGGCCAGCCCCGCGCCCAGCTCAGCCCCGCCACGCCGGGACCCCTGAGGGCACCCGCAGCCCCCGGGGCCGCACCGCGTAACGGGACCGGCAGGAGCAAGTCTGGGGCGGAGGAGCCCCGGGCAGACGCCCGAGCCGAGCGGGGCACCCACCTCGGCCTCCGGAACACCCCCGGCGCTGCGGGTCCCTCGGCGCGGGAGCGGCAGCATCCTCATCCCCTTTCTCCATATCCTCCTCCTCCTCCTCCATAGCCACATCCCGCTCCGAGGGGCCGTGCCCACTCCCATCTCCCGGCGGGAACACCCCCGGCGGTGCCGGTGCAGAGCCCGGGATGCGGGACCGGACCGTCTCCGCCGCGCCCAGGGATGCTCCGAGGGCGGCTGCCGAGCCATTCCCCCTTATATAGCCCCGGGGGGCGGCGGGCGGGCGGCGCGGCTTCTCGGGGCTTGTAG
>VWZD01006345.1:1093710-1190489 GCA_013396695.1 Sakesphorus luctuosus
CCGGAGCCGCCTCCCTCCGTCGTTCCGTCCCTCCCTCCCTCCCTCCGTCCGCCCGGCCCGCGAGGGGAGGGAGGGAGCGAGGGCGGGAGTGGTGGGGCAGGATCGGGGGGTTCGCTCTGCACCGGCACTCGGCGCTCTCCACCATCCCTGGGGGGGAAGAGGCGGTGCGTTTGCCTGGTAGTTTTTCCTGGTAGTTTTTCCCGGGACTCGGAGTCGCATCCCTGGCACAGCCCAACCGGCCCAGTGCAGAATCCGGCGCCTAAACTGTAAATGAGTAACTGCACCAAAACACCGGCACGGAGACCGAGCGCTTCAATTGTCCCGCGTATTGGTTATTGTTTAGTTTAATTATTGTCCCAATTATTAATTTAACTTAATTATTAACCCATCCGTGGAATGAATGAGCAATTAACTGTGCTGCTAACTGAGGGGCTCATTTAAAGCCCGTTCTTCCAAGCACATTCAATCCAGACAAAGTCACCTGGCAGGACAGAGCCTTGTCCCACAGGTTTCCCTGCTCCTCCAGGAACCCCCACGTGCTTTGGGAAATGTCCTAAAGGGGCCACAGGGCACAAGGAGGGTGGCAGCCACTGTGCCCAGTGCCCCCTCCAGTCACAGCCCCTCTGCCACAGGGACAGCTGAATTGTGGCAGGGCAGGGGGTGCAGAAGGTGCTGGGAGGGGAGGGGATGATCCTGCACAACCCTCATCCAGTTGGATGGTGGGCTTGGCTCCATGTGGGCAATGTCCCACCCCACCAGCTGTGCAGGGACAGGGACATGGATCCAGTGTCTTCCCACCTGCACCAGGTCAGGATTTACCCTCCCACGCTCAGAAGAGCTGAGGAAGTGAAACCACAGAAGTTTTCTAGGACAAGTGAGCAAGGGGGGCTGAGGCAGCAACAGGGAAAGTGGAGGGGAAGGAAAAAAACCCTCCTGGCAGGTTTTCAGGGCCCGAAGCCGGAGTGGAAATGCTTCCCTTCCCTTAATTGCTTCGAGACCAGATGAATTTCTTGAAGAAACCGCAACTGAAACGCTGCACAAATCACATTGTTGTGCTTGTGTTGGCTGCCTGCTGAAGGAGGGAAAAGGTCATCGTTTATGGTATATAAAATAGAAAAAAAGCCATATTTGAGCACTGTGGAGGAGGGGGTTGTGCTGCCTTTTCATACCCACATTCTGGAAATGAAAACCTGTTTGGCAAGAGCCGGAACACGACTCAGAGCAAAAAGCAGAGCTGGGGAAATGCACTGATGGGGGGCTCTGCTGCAGCCCCCAGGTGTCCCCCAAGCCACCCCAGCCTGGCCCTGCCCCTTGGCTGGTGGGGTGATGCCACGTGGAGGAGCAGGGCTCCAGGTGCTGCTCCCATGGAATTCACCATCCCTCGGGGGCCACTGATGCCAGTCCAGTGCCAGCGTGGCACTGCTCTGCTGCAAGTCTCTGCAGCTTCAGAGCCTGAGAGGGTGAAGCACCATCTGACAATCCTTCCCTATTGGAAGTGGCAGGAAAGTCCTGATTCCAGCTTCTGGGAGATCCACTGGTTTTATGCAAACACAGAAATTTGGCTGCTCACTTTTTCTCCCTTTTCTCATCCATCAGTAAAATGGAGTTTATTTTGCCCCATCCCTGGAAGTGTTCCAGGCCGCGTTGGAGCAACCTGGTCTAGTGGAAGGTGTCTCTGCCCATGGCAAGGGAGTGGAATGAGATGAGCTTTAAGGTCCCCTCCAACCCAAACCATAATAGTTTGCACTGAAATTGGCAGATGCCAGTTTGGGGTTTGTAGTGGGGAGGGAGGTGCTGGACATGCTGAGGTCCAGCATAAAGCACCTCAGACCACAAAGCCAGGACTGGGATGCAGATGGACAGACAGGCAGAGGGATGCAGAAGTGGCCCAGCTGCCCTGCAGCAAAGACTCATTGTGCTGAGTGGGATGGGAGCATTTGGCCCCGGGATGCTCCTGGGCAGGATGAGACCCAAAGCTCACTGGAGCCAATGGAAAGGCTCTTGCTGATCCAACACCACCTGAACAAGGTCTCCAAAGGGCTCTTAAGGACAGTCAGAACTGTGTGGTTAGATGGTCTGGGATTTCAGAAGGCAAATCATCATTTTTATAAGTTAATTAAGAAGTTTTACTCCCTTTTTTAGTGGGATTTCCTTCAGAGCCACATGCCCACAGGACACAGAGCTGTTAGACATTGTCACCCCAAACAACCTGCAGCTCTCTAAGGCTGTGCCATGGCTCCAGGGGCTCTTGGGCCAACCCCTGACTGGTGTAAAGCACCTGGGTGCTGGTCAGGTCCCCCTGCACTGCCCAGACACCCCCAGCAGGCTCTGAGACCGGTCTGAGGAAGGCACTGCAATGGAAAGCTGCACTGCTCCCTCCCAGAACAGCTTGACACTGATTTATGAGATGCTCCCAGCCCCGGTTTTGCAAGACTATGACGTGCTGGTGGAAGGTGTTGGAAGATGCCACAAGGGCCGTGGGTGCCAGGGGAGGCAGCAGGAGCCCTGCACACACAGCCACGGCTGCAGGGGCTGCAAACACAAACACACAGACATTGGTTTGAAGTGACAGCTGTGCCCCCCCTTCCCAGATCCCTGTGAGAGGAGAGCATTCCTGTCTCGCATTCCTCAGCCACTGCTGAGATGGGGAGGGGAGTCCTGAGCCAGAGGAGAAAGCACAAAGTTTTAATGAGGAGTGTGGGCCGGGCACAGGAGTGTTGGGGTGGGTGGTGTGGGCAGGGAGGGGGCAGGATTGCCCACAAAGCAAGATAAAATGTGTGTGGATCAGGGAATAGGGGTAATTGCACAAGAGCCTGTGGATGTAAGAATGTCAACCAGATGTTTCCAAGGCACAGAAAACCAGTAGTTTCCCAACAGATCCGCTTGGAGCAGCTCAAAGCATCCTTTATCCCTCAAGGGCAGGGACCTGCAGTGCTCTGTGGAGAGGAGGATGGGGTGGTTCAGGCCAAGGGCTGCTCAACACAGAATCACAGGATCATTTAGGTTGGAAAACACCTCCAAGATGACAGAATCCAACCTTTAAATATCAACTCCAGCATAGCACAGGACTGTGGCCACTGGATCCGCTGGCTCTGAGGCTCCATGTCACAGCTACACTGCCTTAGGGGGTGAGAGACCACCAGGAGGATGAACAGGCACCGGTTCTTCTCCAGAAGAATATCCTTGAGATACAGAATTCCCAATGGCCAGAATTTGTCAGGGGGGAAGGACTGGGTTGCTGACTCCTGCAGGCAAACAGGGAAAGGACCAGGAAGCAATGGGAGCCCTGCCCTGCCCCACAGCAGCACAGGGAGGGGGAGCCACAAAAACTGCTCATTGCTGGAAAAGCTGTGTTGGTACAAACACCTTCGTGGGAGCACAGTTGGGTTCACAGCCCCGGGTCAGGTTGCTTTTACCACACCAGCTCAGGAATGGCACATCTATAAAATTCACTGTGGAATTTGCTGTAGATTTTTACCAGAAACAACAACAACAAAAAAAGCATTTAGTGATGGGCACCAGCACTGGCAAAATAAAGAGAGTGGGGAAGGGTGAGCTGGGAATGAGTTCCCACAGGACGGCTGTTCCCAGGGCCTGGCCAGCACAGTAACCTCTGAAAGTCTTCTGACCTTCAAATACCCTCCCCAAACCAGTTAAATATATATAAATATATTGAAATATGGAAACAAAAAGCTTTTCATTTCGTGTGCTGAGAGTGCCAAGAGCCTGCAGGAGCCAATAAAGAACTGTTGCTCCAGGGAATGGGGAGCTGCGTGTCAGGTAAAACACAAACAACCTGAATCTTTACCCAAAGCTTGAGCCAATCCCCAAATTTTAAAAAAACAACAACCAAAAGCAAAAGCTGAGGTTTTGTAAAGGAGGAGGAAAAGTGTGGTTACATGTTTTTAGTTTTTGCCCCAGTGCTGGATCAGAGCCTGGACCACAGGCGTGTGCCGGCCGGTCCCTGGGAAGGACGGGCTGCTCCGGCTGCAAGAGCAGAGGGGAACATCCTCAGAGGGGCCTGGAGCAAAGCTGAGAGGCTGCAGGGATGGCAAACCCTTGGGAAGCACTGCTGGCCCCTCCACAGGCTGCTTTACCCAGGGGCTGAGGGCTGTGAGGGGCACTGGGGCAGTGCAGGGGCACAGCACATGGAGGGGTTTGTCCCAGAGCAGGAATCTCCCACCACAGCCCCTGAGGGGCTCACCTGCCACGAGAAACCCCAAGACTGACATTCCAAGATAACCAGGAACAATTTGGTAACTGCTCCCACAACTCTCTGCCTGCTCCCGACATCCTTTCCACCCTCCATGGAAAAGAAGGAGAGGAAAAAGCCACAGAGGCTGTGAGGAAAAAGGCACATCCGTCACCTGTTTGCTCAGTGACACAAGCAGAGCAGGGAAGAGCTGTAAGTGCCACCACCAAGGTCACCCAGGACTCTGGGACACCAGGACTCACCCACTCCATGGCATGCAGCTCCTGTAGCCTGGCCCATCAGCCAAGCATCCTGGGGAAGGGAAAACAGCCTTAACCCCATTGGAAAATATCAGAAAACCCCCAAAATCTCCATAAAACAAAAGCAAAGGAAGGGAACAGGTAAAATTATGAACCATAAGAGCCAAATCTGCTCTACAGTGGGACAAGGACAAAGAAAACTCCCACTCCTGCAACACCAACCCCATGGCAGGGTCTATATGGGCTGTGTATTTTATCCTTAAGTTACTTAAAAAGACCTTTAAAGCCAAAACGCTGTTAAAAAGTACATTGTGTTCTCTGCTGGGAAGATAAATTCATTATTTCAACTTGCAAAGGTGACTCATCTAACATCTATTCTAAACAGGCATAAAAACACACACACGCAGCGAGATTTTCGAGGAGGGCAGTGATTTAGTGTCTCTTTCTTTCTCTCCCCACACTTCTTGCCTCCTGCACAAGGATCTATTGAGAAGCTGCAGAACAAACGTTCCCTTATGCAGCTCCAAAAAAGTCTCCGTCAGTTTGTCTGAGACAGCTGCCTCGGAGCACACTATGGTTACTCATTAACCAGGGCTCCCAGGGCAGGGGAAGAAGGAATAAACTTAATAGACCCTAAACCAGAGGCAAGGAAAAAAAAAACAGCAAAGCAAATAAATACATCAGGTGTCCTGGAAAATAAAGTGGAAAAAACAGGTGGCACCGGGAGCACCTCCAAGGCAGAGGGTCTGGCTGTGATGGGCTGTGGCAGCAGGAGGGGACAATGACATGGGGGACACGTATGGGGACAAAAGAGAAAGATTATTAAAAGGAAAGAGAAGAAAGAGAGGGGACAGAGAGGCACTTGTGTTCTGCTGTGCTTTATATGCTCGGGGTGCTGGGGAGGGATTACTTCACTTCATTCCGGCAAAGTTGCCCTGCTCTGCTCCCCTCTGGAGGGAGTCACTCCCTCCCCCCACACATTTTGCATGAGAATGAGGGGCTGCTTTGGCTGGGCAGCATTTTCCAGGGGTCACTCCACTCCCCAGGCCTCTCTGCTGCCAGGAGAGCCGGTGGGTGAAGTGTCCTGGCAGGAGAGGGGGGAGAGTTCTCCTGCCTCCTCCTTGGGTTCCCACTCCCAGCCCTGATGAGTGATGCTTGTGCTCCCACTGGATCTCAAAGATGAGAGGCCTCCTCCAGCCCAAGGGTGGGTTGGGTTCTGCCCGGGCCAGGGGGGACCAGGTGCTCCCCTGGCCATCACCACCCCCTTCCACTGCTCCCTCCACAGAAAATACATCCCCAGGAGACCCAGGCATGGCTGCACCTTGTGCCTTCATTCCTCACCTTCCCCAGACACAGATTTTGGGGAGAAAGACATCCCAGTAGTCATAGAATGGTTTAGGTTGCAAAAGCTTTCTAAGATCCTCAAGTTCAACCATTCCCTGTCCCCATGGACCACTCACCCACGTCCCCAGGTGCCACATCCACAAAGCTTTTGAATCCTTCCAGGGATGGGGACTCACCACTGCCCTGGGCAGCTGTGCCAAGGCTGGACAACCCTTCCCATGAAGAAATTTTTCCTAATATGCAATCTAAATCTCCCATGGCACACCTTGAGGCTGTTTCCACGTGTCCTGTCACTTGTTACCTGGGAGCAGACACCGATTCCCACATGGCTCCAAACTCCTGCCAGGGATTTGTAGAGCTCACGGGCTCATCTGCAGGGCAGGTCCATGGCAGGGCAGGGGCTCACTGCCTGCTGAGAGCCAGCATGGCCCCAAACTGTGTCCCCAAATGCTTGGGGACACTGGGCAGCATCACTGTCCCTCCTCTGCCAAGGAGCCCTCCCTGCCCAGCCCTCGGCCCACAGGAGAGGGAACGTCTGGTGCCACCTGACATCTCCAAGAGATCCTGATGGAGAAGGATAATTACAGTCATAATAAAAAGCTGATAGAGCTGTGAACAGGGGCAGGAAATGAGCCCTGCCTGCCCTGCAGAGCTCCAGAGCTCCTCTGTGGGATTAATCCTGTTTTCTGTTTGCCCAACACGCTCTCTCCCAAGATAAGGGGGGGCAAGGGCCTGTAATTATCTCCCTGCCTTTTGTCATGTGCTTTTTGGGAACAATTAAAGGATTGCAGTCAAAGGAATGAGGTGGGGATGGAGCAAAGCCAGGACATCACTCTCCCACAGGACCACAATCCTCAGGACTTTATGGGATCCACCTCAAGCTGACAGTACAATCCTGGGGTCACCTTGTCCTGGAGCAGCCCAGCCCTGTGGCAGCAGGGAGAGGGCAGGGACACAGGGATTCCTGTGCAGCCTCAGCATAGGCAGGACCAAAGCCAGGGAGCAGCTGGACACCCAAGGCTGTCCCAGAGCCCTTGGGACCACTTGGACCTGCAGATCCCTGTCCCTGGAGCCAACAAAGGGTTGGCTGACAGGACAAGGGGACATGGCTTCCCACTGCCAGAGGGCAGGGTTAGATGGGATATTGGGAAGGAATTCATCTCTGTGAGGGTGAGGAGGCCTTGGCACAAGTTGCCTAAAGAAGCTGTGGCTGTCCCATCCCTGGAAGTGTATCCAAGGCCAGGTTGGACAGGGCTTGGAACAACCTCGGATAGTGGAAAGTGTCCCTGTCCAAGGCAGGGATGGAACTGGATGGGCTTTAAGGTCCCTTCTGACCCAAACCATCCTGTGATTTCCATGATTCTATGAACAAAATCTCTGTTGTGACTCCTCCCAGCTCCCCTCTGAGGAGCTGCTCTTGCTGAGGCAGCATCTCCCATCCTGCTCTGTGTGGGACACCCCATTCCCTGCACCCCAAACGAGGGAGCACCAACAGGGAGCTGCACCAACCTGTGAGTACTCCAGGCACCATCTGCTCTCCCAAGGGCTGGGATCTGCCCACAGCTGCCAGTGGAAGGGAAGGAGAAGGCTGGGAGGCAGCTCCATCCCCATCCAGGTCAGCTGGTGCTCCAGTGAAACAGGTACCTTGTGCTTGAGTTTTTGTGAGATGTGAAACATCTGGAGCTCGGCAGCACAAGGCAGCCTTTGTGCAGCTGGGAAACGAGCAGCAATAAACCAGCACTTGTTTGGGAGAGCTTCAGGGAGAGGGGGAGGGAGGGAAAAGACCTGGAGAAGGAATCTCAGCCTCTTGTCGCGTCTCAGCAGCGTTTTCCACCCTCACTGTGCTAAGGGCAGCCCCAGACCCTGCACAGCCCCCTCAGTGGCCACTGCACCCCATTCCAGATGGGAATATCTCGGCCCAGCCTGGCTGTGTCCAAGCTGAGGCACACAGGGCTCAGCAGCTCAGTGGAGCTGGTTCTGGCTGTATTAAATAATAAAATTAAATAATTGTTATTAAATACTCAGCATTTGACTCTGAAAGAAGCGCTGTCCCTTCCTGGCTCGCAGGCTTGGCACAGAAATTGGTGTTTCCTGTTGGTATTACAAGATACATTGACTTGAGAAGCGCTGACCGACTAATAATTAAAAGGACCTGAAGGGCTGATATCCCTAAGAAATGACTTTCCAGTCAGAACTGCCCAGTCAGTGCCAGGCACAGGACTTGAGAAAAGCAAAGCTGGGGGTCCCTGTGCCCATGGAGGCTCCCAGTCCCTCCTGCAGCTCCACAGCATCCAACACTGGTGCTTCACCTTAGCAGTTACCTTGTCTGAGCCAGCTGACCCCGGGAACGGGGAGGCAGCAGAGTTCAGGAATTCTACACCTTTGCTTGGCTAAAGGAAAGGCACAGCAGCCCCTCCTCTGTTTCCCTCTGGAGCAGTGGGAGGTTTGGATACCCCACACAGGTGATTTGGAGGTGGGCTCTGCTCAGCTTTTCAGACGAGAAAAAGGTTAACATAAGGAAAAATTAAATATTCCTATTACCTCTTTGCAGCCTGTGGAAGCAGGGAGAGACCAGGCTGCTGTTAGAAGCCACAGACTGTGAGCCTGTGTCTATTCAAAGAACTGGATCCCACTGGGGAGGACTGGGGAGCTCTCACCCACCCCAAGGGGCAGGGACAGCACAGCCCCTGCTGACCCAGAGCATCCCATGGGCATTCCAGCCCAGGCTCCTGCTCTCAGCAAGGCTGAGTGTCCACAAAGCCAAACGGGGCTGGAGCTGTCACCAAGGGAGGAAAAATCCCCCAAAATCTCTTTGCCTTCCACCCACCAGTGCTGCCTTTGCAATTACCGAGGCCCCGGGGATTTCACACCCAGTCACCTGGGCCTCCTTCTTCTAAACAACTTAATTTGTTTAATGATTTGGGAGGCCCCGAGGGGTCCTTGTTGTCGGGATTCCTTTTCTTGGTCTCCAAAGGGTTTTTCTCCCCACCCAGAACTGAGGGCACTGGAGGGATTTTGTGAAATCTTCACCAAGCCAAGATTTAAGACATCTCCCAGGGGTCTCTGACCTGCAGGGACACTCCAGCCGTGCTGCATTCAGGGGGCAGTACCTGCAGCCCCCAGAGAGGCTTTGTCCATCCACTGGCAGAGCTGAGCTGGGACAAACTATGTCCTGGAAAGAAAGAAGAAAAAAAACCATGTTGTGAGATGCTGATTTGTGATCAAAATCCAGCCTTACTCCTGCCCCTGCTGCCCAGACCGAAACACCAGACTGGGATAAAGTGGGATGCTCCAGCCCTCGCTGTCCTAACATTGGGAAAGAGAGGGATCTCAAAAGGGTTGGAATGCTGATGCTGTTGGTCTGTCCTGCACAGAGCTGGGGGAGCAGTGCTGGGGACTGGGGATGGCAGAGGTGGAGCTGGGGTCCCCAATGGAATTGGGGTCCTGGGGGACATGGGGGTCCCAGTGGAGGTGGGTCCTGGAGGAGATGGGGGTCCTGATGGAGTTGGGGTCCCAGCAGAGGGAGGTCCCAGCAGAGGGAGGTCCCAGCAGAGGTGGGATCCCAGCAGAGGGGGGTCCCAGCAGAGGTGGGATCCCAGCAGAGGGAGGGTCCCAGCAGAGGGGGGTCCCAGCAGAGGTGGGGTCCCAGCAGAGGGGGGGTCCCTGGGTGCTGTGGGGTGTCCCACACCCCGGCCGTTACCAGCACCTCCCTCCATTGTTTCCCAACCAGCATTTTTCCCTATGACCTAATCTTCCCTTGGCTCACGCTGGTGATTTTATGGCAGGGAAATTATTTTGCAGTAAAAGCAAAGCAGATCCAGGCTGTTCTCTTCCCTCCTATTTCCACCCGGGCTCTGGAGCAGTGGGGTTGTTTCTGCTCCAGGCACAGCAGAAGGATCGTGCCAGACGAGCTGGGAGCGAGCGTGTGTCGGGTCGGGAACACTTTCCTTGTTCCTGTGAGAACACAAGAAGGCAACAGCCAGAGAGAGATTTAAACAACTCCCCACACAAACCGGCTCTGGACAAAAAGCTTTTTAGTTATCATCAGCATTTTGTAAGATTATATTAAAATAAACCTTCAGGCTCAGTTTCCTGCTCCCAAGATCCCCCTTGTAGGATTATAAGGCACAAAAACATTTCCCAGAAATCTCAACCAAGGACATACTAAAAATATTTTCTCCCTGTTCTTGCACAAACCCTCACACTGTAAAAGCCTTAAAACAAGAAGAGAGGCACTAAATGGGAGCTGTGCAAACTGCAGATCCCACAGTGTGTAATTTTAGTTTTTTCCCATTGGGAACAACCTTCTGGATTGAAGAATTCACATCAGATCTGTTCCTGGATTGATGGCACTTCACCCTCACATCAACATTTCCCACCTCACACAACACCCAAGAAACCACATGGAGAACATCCCGCTGAGATGGCAGAGAGGAACCTTTCCACAGTCACCACCCAGGTGCTGATCAGTGAGAGTCTTCCAAGAAAAACAACCAGCAAAGAGGCAACCAGGAGCTCATCCATGAGCTGCAGTCCTGGACAGAAGCAAGCAGCTTTCCAAGCACTGGCTGACCAGGCAAGACTAAATACACCCACTTAGAAAGTGCCACTAAATACCTGAAAAATAGACTGGTATTAAATTAAAAGTTGTGAGTGTTCAGTCTGGAGAAGCTTCCAGACTTCCCCTCCTAAAGAGGCTCCAGGAGAGCTGGAGAGGGATTTTGGACAAAGGCTTAGAATGACATGACATGGGAATGGCTTCCCATTGCCAGAGGGGAGGGTTAGATGGGATATTGGGAAGGAATTTCTCCTTGTGAGGGTGGGCAGGCCCTGGCACAGGTGCCCAGAGAAGCTGTGGCTGCCCCATCCCTGGGAGTGTCCAAGGCCAGGTTGGATGGGGCTTGGAGAAACCTGGGCTGGTGGAAGGTGTCCCTGCCCATGGCAGGGGGTGGCACTGGATCATCTTTAAGGTCCCTTCCAACCCAAACCTTTCTGGTATTCCGTGTAATCTCACTAACCCCATAATCTCTGCCCTGGGGAAAGGGCACCATGAGCTGAAATTTCTTGTCTTCCCTCCCACCCCCAAACCCAGGCTTGTTCCTGAGGTGGGGGGGGTCCACTCTGGGACTGAAGCAAGGCAATGTGGCACCTGCAGGGCCAGCAGGATGGGCTTGGGAGCGGGCAGAGGATTCCAGCTCTGCTCCGGAGCCTGCGGGCTGAGCGTGAGCGCCTCGGCTGTAATTGCTGCCTCGCTGCCAAGTACAACAAAGGCCGTGCACAAAGAATAGAAGTCATTTTGTCTCCAGGTTTGAATTGTTTCTTTCCTAAGGGGAGGGGAGGGAGGTGAAATCCATCCCTTTATAAGCAATGACTCAGGTGCCACGATCCACCCCGGGCGCGCATCTCGCACGCCCGAGAGCCGCTCCGCGCCGTGTTTGCTTTGACGCTGCCGTGGGGCCTCATAATGGGATTATTGTTCCTTTGCGTGCAAAGCCCTCGCTCGGGGTTTTGTGTCCCCGCCCGGCGCTGCAAACCGCAGCCGCCTGCGCCTCCCCCAGCCCCCGGCACGGGCTGGCGAGCGCCCGGCAATGCCGAGCCATTCCTGCGCCCTGAGTCACGGCGGAGCGGGTGCGGAGGGTGCGCTCCCATGGCATCAGCACGGGACCAGGGAACAGCTGGGAGGGACCCACACGGGTCATGGAGTCCAACTGCTGGTCCTGCACAGGACACCCCGGCCATCCCACCTGTCCCTCCAAAGGCTCCTGGAGCTCTGGCAGCCTGCGGAGCCTGGTTAGTGCCCAACCACCCTCTGGAGGAAGAACCCTCTCCTGAGATCCAACCTGAACCTCCTCTGATGCAGCTCCAGCCATTCCCTCTGGTCCTGTCAGTGGTCACAGAGAGCAGAGACCCCCTCCACCGACCCAATGAGGAAGTTTCCCTGCCCTGGTTGCACAGCCATAACCATGGCCTTTTCCCATGCCTATTCCAGCTGGGAGCAAGCCAAGCTGGGCCAGCAGGAGCTGATGAAGAGGGAAGAGCAGCATCTGACCAGGTGTTGTGCTGTGGTGCCAACCTCCATGTCTGCCACGTGCCACTCGAGTAACCACCAGGAGCTGCCTGGCATTGCATGGAAACAGGGAGAAAGGTGGGATTTGCCTGGAGCAAAGGGGACAGGCTTTCTCCTCACACCACTGCTCCAATCAGGATGGATGAGCTGCATCCCAAGTGGGATGGATCACAGAATCATAGAATCATGAAATAGTTTGGGTTGGAAGGGACTTTAAAGCTCATCTCATTCCCACCCCGTACCCTGGGCAGGGACACCTTGCTCTATCCCAGGTTGCTCCAAGCCCTGTCCAACCTGGCCTTGGACACTCCCAGGGCTGGGGCAGCCACAGGTTCCCTGGGCAACCTGTGCCAGGGCCTGCCCACCCTCCCTGGGAAGGATTTCTTCCCAATATCCCATTTAAATCTACTCTCTTTCACCTTCAGACCATCAGCCACACCACGGGAGGGAGAAGCCCAAAGCTCTGCATTACACACTCACCACCACACGTAATCCCCTCTCCAAAGCCCTAATCCCTGGACAAACACAGGGACTGTGCCATGCTCTGAGCTATCAGCAGCCTCTCCATCCTCCACTTGTTTCTAAGCACAGCCCAGCACTCACCCTGGGCACCTCTTGGTTGCAGAGGAGTTTCTTGTGGGTTCCTCCACTGCCTCTCACCAGCTCAGTCTGGCACTTTGCCCATCCTGCTCCCGGACATCATCTCCATGGTTCAGCCTCCGAAAGTGAAAAAAACACAAGAAAAGCAGGAAAACACACTCAGCCCTGCACTCCAAGCCCTGGGAGCCCCAGCCCCACACCAGGACACATTTGTTTGCACACGCAGTGCTGAACCACCTCCAAGCTTTGCCCATGCCAAGCACAGCCACCTCCAGGGCTGGAGGAGTTGGGGAAATTTCCCATTCTCAGCTAAACCCTCGGGTCAGCCCCTGCATCATCAGGGCTTGCAAAACCCCAAAACATCCACAAAAGCATCAGCAAGGAGGCCACCAACTCATACTGGGGGGTTTGGGTGAGTTTTAACCCCCCTTGCAAAAGCACCTACAGGGGCTGTTTAGAAAAAGCTCTTTATCTTTACAAGTTTGAGACTTTTAGATGGAGACAAGTCACAGTTTAAGTTTTCCCCCAGCCAATGCAAAGATTTATTATTATTTATAAACCCTAAGAATTTCAAGGGTTTGAATTTTACTGAAAAATTAGTAGGGGGAGGAGAAATCACCAGCTGGAAGTCGTGTTATGCTTGTAAGGACCTCAAAGGATATTTTGGTTCAAACCCTCCAAAGGCTCAGTGCCTCCCAAGGAAAGAATGGAAAGAGGGAAACCCCTCCCTCTGTGCTCACCATTAGCATGGGTGCTGTGGGCCAGGGGCCCTCCCCATTTTCCAGAGGCAGAGACACAGGATGGGGGTTCAGTGGCCATTGCCTGGGATGGGGAGGGACCACACCAGTCCCTCAGCTGCATCCTGACACTCATCCAAGCACAGATTTGAGACCAAGAATACCCCAGGACCCCAGAACCCATCTCCAGCCATGGGATAACTTCCTTCATTTCCCTCCAGCCTGGTCTCTTCACTATTCCCAGCTCCTCCATCCAAGGACCAGATCCCATCTCCCCTTGGCAGGCCTTGGCTGAGTGTTTATATTCCCTTTGCTCCAAACTCCCCCTTTTCATTGACACTTACTGTTTCCACAGGTAATTTCAGGCCTGGTCCCCTGCCAGCTTTTCAATCACACCAAGGAACAGAGAAATAATTTCATTTTCCCCCAGGGGACAAACAGAAAAGACAGATTTTCCTACGTGCTTTCTGCATCACCCTCCCCACTCGCTCCCTACGGCTCCGATGTGCATCAGCATCATCTGGCCTGGCTACATCCAAGCAGGATTAAATGCTTTCCTTGATATTATCTCGCAGCAATCTGATTACAAGGCTGCCTTTAACTGTATAATGTGGTTTTTGTACCAGCTTACACCACATGCCAGGAATCAAACCAGAAAATATCACTGACAGGCTGGAGCAATCCCGACCCCTGGACACCACAGGGCATTTTAAGGATTTTAAGGTTGAAAACAGAGGGCTAAAAGCTTTACAGACACTTCTAGTGTGTCTGGAAAGCAGGTGAAGAGCAGTGGGAGATGGTGCAGCCTGTCCACCAGTGGCACTGGGAAGGAGACACTCTGATTCCCAGCCATGCCAGGTCCCTTCCTTCTCCTACCCCAAGATGGCAGGGACAGACAACACCTGCTGCTTTTTAAAAAGGGGTCCTGACACCCCGTGCTTTTCCTGCAGAGGGTCACAATCCCAAATTTTCCCTGTGCCTGGACATACCTGGCTCACCTCTGCAGCCCCAGGGTCCCCAGGGATACACACTCACAGGTGTCTGGATGAGGCACTGCTAAACTGCCTTTCCTTGGCTTTTTTCCCCCCTATTTTTCATTCCCAAAGCAGCTGCCTTCCTGGCCAAGAGGCAGGGCCTTGGACAAGTCAGGAACAATTCAGATGAAGAAAAGAAATGCAGCAGAATGGAGGGAGGAAAAGCAAAGCTACAGCTTTACAGCATGAAAACAAAGCAGTGCAAACTCTCAATTTCCCATTTATTGAAACCAATCACAGTTGAAAGGTCAAATCCATTGGCAAACAGTAGTTTTGTATCATCCAGAGTGACCCACAAATGAAGTACAAATGAAATCCAACCAAAAAAAAGAAGCAAATGAAAATGCCCAGCTCCGACTCAGTTTACTCAAACCTGTTCCCTTTGGCTGCCACTCCAGTGGGACCGGAGGGTGATCCGTGACATCCCAGCCCCACATCCAGAGGGCCTGAGCAGCAGGAGGCAGCCAGATGATCCAGTTATTCCCACTGGAGGCTCTAAGGAAGCCCTTTGTGCTGAAAGGGAAGCATCCCTAGTGACAGGGAGCTGGGATTTGCAGCACCCTTCCAGCCTTGGGGATTCCCTCCTCGCCTGAGCGTGTGCTGGGCACAGGGATGGGCAGGATTCACTCCTCAGCCTGGAAGGGATCAGTCCTGCAGGAAGAGCCATTCCACAAGAGATGCTTGGAAAGTATCAGGTGAAGAGGCAGGTACCCACAGTGCGTGTTTCTGGCTCTTCAGGTGGGATAATTAATTCATCCTGATGAATTCATTCATCCCGATGCTGCTCAGGAAGACAAGGGCTCCCCAGCACACGGAGGTGCTGACTCAGCTCCAGGCTCTTCTGCAGGTGAAGTGTGACCAGGACCAGCACCAGCATAAACCTGTGTTGGCTCTTCAGGGAGTTTTGGCCCACTGGAACCAGCAGCTGTAAACCAGCAATGCCTTGGGAGGGCCAAACACAGGTCCACATGGAATTGTATCCGGCTGTACAGCATCAGGCAGCACATCAGCAACTGTGTGGAGAACCACACCTTGCTTTGTCAAAGAGTGTGTGCTGAAAAACACTAAAATTCTTCTTTCCTGTTTTTTTTTTCCATAGGAAACCCTGGAACATTGGACACAACGCATCGGAACAGTGCCTCGCTTAGAAAAACTTAGGAATAAATGACATTTCCCTCTTGCAGACGTCCCAAGAAAATTCATTTTTATTTGTCTGGACTATTTGCATCCATCAGAACAAATTCCCTGAAGCATTCCAAGGACCAGCAGGATACAGGAGACCTGTGATCCCACGGCGTGTTGTATGTGTTATCGTAGCTCTAACGCCTTCCACCTGGCTTCCCAAAAAAGGGTGGAATTCGAGACTCCCCAAGGAGTTTACTCCATTCCAATGCCTCAGTACTTAACCACAGACCAGCTTCAACACAGGACAGAGAATTTCTAACCTTCTACAGAACAAAGATGATCAAAATCCCAAGTGACCTGACTCAGAGAAACCAGCCCAGCATCGTCCAACAACCCTCCTGAGAGGAAAGGGAGGCGAAAGGAAAGCAGGATCTGGGAGGAACCACCCATATTTGTGCTTTGAAAACCATCAACATGACATTAGGGGGCAGGGAGAGATATAAAATTATAGGAAATCAACACCAAACCAGATCCAGAAAAGATATGTACAAAAACAGTCCGGAGGATAACGCATGTCCTGTTCCAAACGCCGCACACGCAGCTCTCGAGTCTTCCCTGGGATCGGAGCGCTGCCCTACCCGAGCCCAACGTCCAGGGACATCATCACCACAAATCCCAGGATGGAGGTCCAGGATGCCAGCTTCCCATTGCCACTGCAGGGAGAGAGGGCAGATGTGAGCTCCAAGGAGCCAGGAACAATGTTTGGGAGGAGAGAAGCGCTGCTTGTCTCTCACCCAGGCAAGGGAAGGGACATTCCGGAGTCCTCTGTGCTTCTCCCTGCCCACCCACCTGCCTGGAGTGGTGTCTCCAGGGGGTCTCACCTGGTCTGTGCCTCGGGAATGATGTCATCCATCACCACATAGACCATGGCTCCAGCGGCAAAGCCCAGGGCGTAGGGAAGGAGAGGCTCTGCCACCACCACGGCGAAGGCTCCGAACACGCCGGCCAAGGGCTCCACCATTCCACTGAGCTGCCCATACCTGCCAAACACCCACACTAAGAGCCCCTGGGCATCTGGAGCCAGGGGTGGCACAGCCATCCCGATGGGATGACGGGGCCCAACCTCCCCATGCCCATTGTCCCCCCATTGCCCATTTCCGAAGGCCACCATGGCCCGGAGGAGGTTGGACACCAGCCATGCCAAGCCAAGTCACCTGGATTATTTTAAATAGGTTATAATTAGACCTAAGCTGTCTGCATGACCCAATTCCTTCCCCCAACAGCTCTATGGGCTTGGGGATCGAGTTCCCAGGCAAGGAAATATTTCCAACCAGCATAACTCAGTCCCAAAGAGGTGAGGTTGTGAACCCACATCTGGCCACAGCCTCAACCAGGATAAAATCATGTTCTTCCCACTCATTTTCTTTCCCTCTAGGACTGTATGAACTCTCTGGGCCATGGGAACTCCCTTCCCAGCAGCAGCAATCCTGGTGCAAGTCCCAGCACTGGCTGCACTTACGGGCTGGGTGGGAGGAAAAGAAAACAAAGCTTTGGTGGGAGCAGTTTTGGAGTTTCCCCCTGCCCTCCCATCCATCACCCAGCCAGGTGAACACAGCCTTGCACTCCCAAGGTTCATGCCCTTGGCTTTTTCACCTCAGTGAAGAAGGGAAAAAGAATAACAGTGGGTTTGAAATCCAGCCTGGAGAGAAAAAATGAAATAAAATAAAAATTGGAAAAAAAAAAAGAAAAATGTTTAGTGCAGGATCTGAGAGCTCACAACAGGTACTGCAGCAGGATGTGGCTACCTTTTGGGATCATGGATGCATCCCCAGGGAGCTGAGGGCTCAGATCTGAGCCCAGGGAGTTTGGAGGGAGCAGGACAGAGCTCACCACACTTACTCAGCACTGGAAACCAGCAGCACTCCCAGCACCAGCTCCCCGTGATTCCATGTCAGATATGGAGCGAGCCCATTCCAAAGGCAGCTCCAGGATGGACTAACACAATGGATACAGGAGGAAATCAATGGGCAGGAGGTGCTGCTGGAGGGCTCTTGTTTCCCTGGGAGAAGAGGAGCTCAGCTTACCAGAATGCTTTCCACGTGGAAAATCCAGCCCCTCGCAAAGGCAGGCTGACAGCCAGGCCCTCCGGGAAATTCTGGATCCCAATCCCAATGGCTAAGTTCCTACCACACAGAAAAAGCACAAATGCATAGATATATTAACATACATGTCAGGTAGAAAGCACAGCCTGGGGCAGGCTGCTGGGAGCCAGGGAAAAAGAGACAGGAGTAAGGATTCAGTGGAGATGAAAAATCAGGGCCAAAACCAGCAAGGAGAGCTGGACTGTCCATCTGTCATAGAGTCATGGAATGGTTTGGGTTGGAAGGGACACCTTCCACTATCCCAGGTTGCTCAACCTGGCATTGGACAGTTCCAGGGATGGGGCAGCCACAGCTTCTCTGGTCCCTTCCAGCTCAGCAGGAGTTTTGGATTTTTGGGGAAAACCAGGAAATCAGGATATGGAGTTTTCTCCTTCACTAAAGGAACAAGAATGTTTCAAGCACCAAATGGGGTTCATGTTTATGGTGTGGGCTCCTTGGGGTCCATGAATGTCACTTCTTCCAGAGGTGGAGATCATCTCCATCATGTCTGTGCTGCTGTGTTAGTGGGACTGGCCATGGCCTGTCCTTGGGGGACACCAAGAGAGGGACCATCCTGGGGGGCTCAGAGCTGCAGCAGTGAGGGGCTGGGCCCCAGGAGGGACCCCAGTGCCTCTCCACAGGGTCACTTCTTCCTCTGCCAGCAGCTCCAAGCTCCCTTTGCTGCCTCAAACACTTGTTTCCTATTAGTAAAATAAGACTGGTGAGAAAAATCTCTGTGGGTTGTTTAAACTTCTACCAGGGTTTACAGAAGAGGGGAGAGGAAGGGGGAGAGGCTGCGGGTTTCCCTAACCAGGACAGACTATTACAATCAAAAACATTATTCAAGGGAAAGAGAGAGAGGATGGAGGGGGAAAACCATCCCTGTTTGAAAACACTGGGGCCGCTGTCTGTGCGCCGGTTTTTTTCCTCCTTCCCTCGCCTTCGCACAAAGCAGCTTTTACTGGCCCTGACCACAACAAATTAATGGAGAGGGAGAGGGAGGTGTGAATGGAGGGGTCTGTACGGGAAGGGTGGCAAGTCTCCCCCTCGCCCCCAGTCCCACCGGGAGGAGGGAACCCCACGCTGACCCCTGGTCCTGCAGCAGCCCCAAGGGCAGGAGGAAGGGGATGTAACCCAGGGGAAAATCCAGAAGTCCATCATCAGATGGGTTTGTCCTTGTTCTTTTCCTCCTCTCCTTCCCACACAACCCTGGCACAACCAATCAGGGTTCCCTCAAGAACTGGCCCCAGCCTTACAAACTGGGGCATCTCCACAGCAGTGCCAGATGCCCAGTGGGTCTGGCACGTGCCAGGGTTAGGGATGGGGATGGGAACAGGGCTACAGGTGGCACAGCAAGCAGTGGGCTGCAGTGCCCACCATGCCACATGCCACAGTACATACACCCCATGGCAAACACGTGCAATGGGTCATGGTGAGCTCAACACCTACAGGAACCCACTGGGGCCAGCCCACCCACATCCCCCAGCCCTCATCAGGAAGGCAGCAATGAGTGCCCCATCCCAGGTCAGGAGTTTAACTGTTTTCCCAAGAAATGCCCACTGCATGGACACTGGCAGCCAGGGCAGCTTCAGTGAGGGATGTGGCCAGAGACAGAGGCCACCAGAGACCCAGTGCAGGGTGTCCCTGCAAGAGGAGTTTCTTCCTCCTGTCTTGGGACAGAAAGCACCTTCTGGACTCAGCACCAAGCTGAGGAGGTCCCCATGACATCTCTTGGCCTCCAGTCACTCCATGTCCCCATAAAAGTCTTCTGCTCACCCAGAAGACACTCCCCTTCATTCCTTCAATGCCTCCTCCCACCACAGCTCTGCCTGAACATTTCTTGGACTTTGGGGCCTTCTGAGCCTTTCCCAGGGACACTGATCTCATCAGGATGAGGATAACTCCGTGACAACATGGAGCCCAGGAACACATAAGCCTTGCTATTTGCTTTGCCTCGGTTCACCACACAGAGGGAACCCCAGGGGCCACCTCTGTTTGCCCAGCACCGCGTCTCGGGAGGTGTCCAGGTGCTGAGGCAAAGGAGAGGAGGACTCCCTGTGCTCCAACTGTGGAACAAAACCATCCCAGGGGACACTCCTGTCCCTCTTGGCCACCGAGCCGGGCACCACTCACACCTTCTGGGCAGCTCCCGTGTGGAGCTGACGGCAATGCGGGCGCTGAGGAGGGACGGAATCAAAGCTGCTTTGTGTTCGAGGGGAACAAAGGCGCCTTAGTGCGGAAATAGGTGGGGATTCTTGGAAGGCTTCCCCCGACTGCAAAGGAATACATTGTAAAACACAAGTACAAAGAAGGACCAGAGCAGCCTGGCCCAGGGGAGCCGACCCTCGGAGTGCCCACGGGGAGATGCGGACACAGCGGAGATGGAAACAGGCAGATGAGCCAAGACAGCCAGAGGGACAGTCCTTGGGATGGGAAGTGTAGGGTCTCTAAAGAGAGGAAGGCAGGGGATAACTGGGAGAGAGGTGGTAGAAGCAGATCCCATGTGGTTGGATTTCTGCCCGGGGGGTTTGGCATCCCCGTGCCTGGAGGGGTCCAAGGAACAACTGGATGTGGCACTCCAGTGGTCTGGGCTGGGTGACAAGATGGGGATGGGTCACAGGTTGGACTCGATGATTTTGGAGGTCTTTTCCAACCTCAATGATTCTGTGATTCTGTGGAGGGGTAACCTGTGTCCAGCTAGACAAGGAGGACAACCTGTGGCTCATCCCCAGCCTACAAATGGGAGTTGGTCCAAAGGAAGCACATCCCAGAGGAAAGCACACTGGACTGCCTTGGGATGTGTGTGTCCCATTAGTGGCTCTGCCACCAGCACCCTGGCCAGCATGGGAATGTCACTTGAGTGTCTCTTCCTTTGGGCACAGTGGACTCAGGTGTCCTTGGAAGCATCAAGGAGCCAACATGCATGGGACATGTTACCTTTCCCAGCTCTGCCTCAGCTTCCCATCTGTAAAATGGGGGTGATGACAGTGATGTCCTCCATCACCTCCTCAATCTGGGAACAGAAACACCACCAGGACACGTGTCACCTACATGCAGCTCTGCAGAGAGCCAGCGGTGCTGGGATGGCTCTGCCCTGGCCTTGGCTGACCCTCCTCTGCAGCAGGGCCCAGTGCTGCAGTTTTAAGGAAGAAAAGGTAAACCTGTGGCATCCTGGTGAGGCTCCACTGAGGACCAGCTCAATAGAAAGACTCCATGTCCCCCGGGAACATACCAGGGCTGGACCTCCTACCCCCAGCTCGCCTGCCAACTGCTATGGCACCACGCTGGGAGACTCCAAGTTCACTTTCAAAAAAAAGTTGGCATCTCTGCATATTTGCAAGGTCAAGGCACAGAAAGCCTTCTATAAGCCTAAACCCTTGTTTTCAAGGGCCTATTCTTTTACAAACTGATTATGAAAGCAGGCTACATATTCTTAACAAGCCCCTTTTCACTCCGGCTTTCAATTCCCTCCAGTGTATAATGTGCATGTGTATTCTTGCATGGCAGGCCCTTACATACTGTTTTGATTGTTATCGTCTTGCCATGAAAGGGCCGATTGTTTTGGGTTCCCAAGATTACATCATGGCTCCCACTCGGCCGCCGTGGAGGTGTTTGATCAGGGCTCGCAGGTGGGAACGGGAAGGAGCTCCGCGGGGCCCTCGGCGTTTCCCGTACCTGCCCTACCTGTTCGGCACAGCCGCCGGCACGGGAGCCTCTCACGCGAGGGCTGCGGGGAGCCGGGGGGCAGCTGGCCCTGCCACCACCCCTGGACCACACTCCCACCCTGGGCAGCAGCCTGACCCATCCACGGGCACACAGGGCTCCTGGTAACGCCATGGTGCTCACCATTCCAAAGGCCCAACCCACAAAGGCAGGTGGATGTCGCACCTGCAGATACGTCCTTCGATAATGCAGGATTTTTCATCTCAAACATTTCAAACTTATAAAAACCACCAGGATATAAACCTACTGTGCCTCCTGCTCTTGAGAGGAGCCACCAGCCCCATTACCCACAGGGACACAGAAATGCGTGGAACAAGCTGTGCCCTCATTCCAGGCAGGGGATGGAACAGGTACCCCCACCTTGGGTTGGGAGGGACCTTAAAGCTCATCCAGTCCCACCCCTGCCATGGGCAGGGACACCTCCCACCAGCCCAGGTTGCTCCAAGCCCCGTCCAGCCTGGCCTGGGACATTTCCAGGGATGGAGCATCCACAGCTTCCTGGGCAATCTGTGCCAGGGCCTGCCCATCCTCACAGGGAAGGATTTTGTCCTCATGGGGAAGAATTTCTTCCATGAGAAGCTCCCACTGAGTCTCTGCTGGAGCCATGTGTGGCATATCCCAGTGGAACAACATCTGCTCTCCTGAGACCTGGCCCTTCCAGTGCTGCTCCTCAGTAGCCACTTCCATCCCTCTTCCCACCCATCTCCTGGGCTGGGAGCTGTGCCTCCTGCTCTGTGCCACATCTGCTGCCTGGCCCCCTGCCAGCCTTGCCCCCCCTCTGCCCTGCATCCACATGCTATAAACATTTACAATTTTAGGAAATTTTACCCTTAATTCATCCCAAAGGCACATAAACTCAGATTGAAGTCGTAAAACCTGCTCTCCCCTCTGACTGCAGCAGCTGGGATGTGAACTTCATCTGAAGAGCATGGAACCCTCCAGCTTTCCCAGCACAAATCCCCACCAGTACTGGGTCAGTCCAGGATGGGGCTGCCACCCACCTCCCCTCTCCAGCAAACCTCAGCTCAGTGTTCTCCCACTTTCATCTCAAAAATGAAAGGCCTCCTCCAGCCCAAGGGTGGGGCGGGTTCTGCCCTGTCCAGGTGCTCCCCTGGCCATCACCACCCCCTTTCCACTGCTCCCTCCACCATCATTCTCCACAGAAAATACACTGCCAAGGACTCAGGGCTGGCTGCACTGTGTACTCTCATTCCTCACCTTCCATGGCTGTGGGGTTTGAGGAGAAAGCCATCCCAGGAACACAGAATCATGGCATTGTTTTAAGGAAAAGACCCTTAAGGCTGTCAGGTCTAACCTGTCACTGCCAAGGCCACCACTCACCCACATTTCCAGGTGCCACATCCACAAGGCTTTTAAATCCCCCCAGGGATGGGGACTCCACCACTGCCCTGGCAGTGTCAGGGCTGCCAGCCCTTCCATGAAGAAATTTTCCCTAATATCCAATCTAAAGCTTCCCTGGCATAACTTGAGACCATTTCTCTTTGCCTTGTCACTTGTTTCTTGGGAGAAGAGACTGCCCCCCACCTGGCTCAGCACCCCCTTCCAGAGCAAGAGCAAGGTCAAAACCTCAGTGTTGGCCAACAGGAGACAGAAACTGGAGGTCATTCCCTGGGAGAGCAGATGTGTATCCACCTCCAGATCCCACGGACTGGTCCCATTGTCTTGGGACTATTTATTCCTCTGGAGTTTGAAAATCTTTATTCTTATCTGCCTGGTTATTTATGTAACTGTTTGATTTATGAGTCAGACTCACGCACAGGGTAAAAGTTCACATCTCCCCGATCTGGGAAGCACAAAGACACATTTCATGAGCACCACACGTTCCTTTTGCCATGTTTTGACCCTGCTGAGCAGCAGGAAAGGCTCAGGGAGCCTTGACACCTTCTCCTGCTGCTGGACAAGAGTGTGAACTTGGCCTGTGAGCACAGGACCTGAGTCCTGCTGAGTCTCACCAGGCTCTGGCTCTGCAGGGCTGGTACCTACAAAAGGAGCAGGAGACATGACCAAGCCCTGGAGTCACTTCTGAAAACCCACCTTTGCAGGAGATGGAAGCCATGAGGAATCCATCAAACAGACAAATTTGTATTTGCACAGTTATGGTCTACCCAGCTAAAATCTCACAGGTACCTGTAAGTGATACAATCACGGAATGGTTTGGGTTGGAAGACTCCTAAAAGCTCATGTCATTCCACCCCCTGCCATGGGCAGGGACACCTTCCACTGGACCACTGTCCAACCTGGCTTTGAGCATTCCCAGGGATGGGACATAAATGGATAAGGACACCAGAACTGCCCATTCTCAGCATGGTTTCCCCATCATGTTTACTGGGGTTCATTTGTGCCCAAGGAAAGGGACCAACACAAGACCCAAATATTCCCAGATCTGACAGCACTGACACCACCCACTCACAGAAGGGCTCCCCTTGGGCAGCCCCCAGCTCTGGTGGGGACCTGGCTCTGGCTGCAGAGGGGTGGGTGAGCATGAAGAGCTGCAGGACCCCCATCACTGCTGTTCTTCCCAACATCTTTCCTTTCCCAGAAGCAGATTCAGCATCATCAGGTGCCACCCCAAGCCCTGCAGAGGCCCAGCTTGGACCAACCCAGGAAATCTCTCCAAACTGCTACAAGAGAACAGCAACAACCATAAAAAGAAGAATCTGTGGCTCTCCCACCTCATCAGAGCTGGCTCCTGACAGGAATGTCTCCATTTTCAAGCAGAAACCAAGAACATCCTTCCCTGGCAGCCACTGAGCCGCAGACAGCACCTTCCAAACCCAACCATCACCAGGAGGTTTCACTTAAGACCCTACACACCTATTTTTAAATACCTTCAGACAACCCTCATGTGAGACCTCGTTAATTCTATTTTAAACAGTGTCACCCTGGAAGTAATTTCAATTTTTACATATTCATACAGGCACACCCCTAAATAAAGCAGGATTTAATGATGTGGCTGCATTGATCTTGGGTAGGGCTGGAGCTGGAGGGAGAGACAGAACCTTAGAAAGGTTATTAAAAAAATTAAACACACAGAGAAGCTGGGTGGTCTGAAAGCAGGGCTGGGATTATGGCCCACCTATAAAAATTCCCAATTAATGTTTATGGCTTCATGCAAAAATGCCAATTCTCTCTTTTTTGTATGAATCTTCGAACTGGAAGCTCATTTCACATTGAAAATTACTTTATATACCATGCAACTCTCAGTGTAAATAACATGCTGGGGTGGGGGAAATGGTTGAAGGGGAATTTTGTAGAGATTTATTGCCTTGTCCTCCAGATCACCAGCCCCATCATGGCCCCATCACTTGGGGGAAACAAAAGTAAGGCAAAGAGGATGAGTATGGTTAATAAAGACCCTGTTCCTCTGTCCTGTTAAAGGGTGGAAAGAACCCACAGGGAATCAAAGCCCAGGTATAAACGTATATAAAAATAGGGATGTGTTTCACTCATCCTCTCTCAGGTGCCTCAGGCCGTGGTGATGGAGCTCAGCATCCCACCACAAACAGGGCTCACTGTGCCAGGGTGGCATCGAGGGGCTCACACACAATTCCCACTGCCCACGTTTGCATCCTGCTGGGAATCATTAGCCAAGAGCAAAATTAAAAGCACAGCAATGATTTCTCCTCTCCCCTTGCAGCAGCATCGCTGTTAAACGGGCTGGGGACCGTGAAAGCAGCGGAGCAGCTCCTTTGTGCAGCCTCAAAACCTGGAACCAAACAATTTCCTTACAGCTGTAGCTCTAAAAGGGCCCATTATCGCCCCGTGTTCTGCCACAATGTCTTCATTCAATTTGTTTCCCCTCTCCAAGGGTTCGTTTTTAAACCAGGCTGCAAAGAGAGGATGGGGCCAGTGGGGCTGCACAGCCACCCTGGGGCTCAGAGTGAGCTTTGTTGGCATTACCTGGGTGAGGCAATCCCAGATAATGCCTTTGGCTTGCTCTGCTTTTCACCTTGTCCTTTCTTTTATTTTAAGGTGAACAGGAAGCAAACACTTTGCAGATCAAAGCTGGGCAGGAGAGACCTTTGTGGCGAGGTCCTGGAGAACCTCATCCTATGGCAATGGGGACCAAGGTCACGGATGGACACATCCCACCCCCTGCCATGGGCAGGGACACCTCCCACCAGCCCAGGTTGCTCCAAGCCCTGTCCAACCTGGCCTTGGACACTTCAGGGATGGGGCAGCCACAGCTTCTCTGCCCAACCAGTGCCAGGGCCTGCCCACCCTCACAGGGAAGGATTTCCTGCCAGCATCTAACTTGAATTTTCCACCATGGGTTGCTGGGCCATTGCAGGACCCACCCAGTCTTCCACAAACCATTCACTTGTCCAACCAACAGCACCCAGGGAAAGGGCTGGGCAGCTGTCCCAAAGCCCCCTCAGAGAGGTGAGAAGCCAAAGAGCTTCTCCTGGAATTCCCTGTCTTCCAAGTTGTATCACCACAGGAGGAGAAGGACACAACAATTACACAGACTTTCCACCAAGCCAGATGTTGTCTGGGAGACCAGCTGTCCCTCCTGAGCACTACAAATCAATCAAAACCCCTCCTTGCTCTAGACACTGGAGTAAAGGATGAGGAAGGAGTGAGAGGGAAGAGAGGAGACTATTTACACAGTGATGTAAAGGCAAAGAGCCAGTGAGGGATTGGCAGCCGAGAGCCCGGCTCCCAGCCAGGCTTTGGAGACCTCCCTGCTCACTTGGGGTCTCCTTCTCCTCCAACCAGGCAGTAAGTGCAGGCTGCAGCACCCATCCAACCCCAGGAGCCACTGTGGGCTTTCAATCCAACTGTCTTGGACAAGAGACAGGAAAGTGAAGAAGAATGAATGTTGTCACCAAGCCTGCTGGGACCAATGTGGTCAAAGAGCACGTGGGCACAAGCCATAGAGCCTGAGGGATTCCTCCCCAAGGGATTCCTCCCAGCCTGGCTCCACCACGGGCTGCACCACTTTGGACAAGTTTCCCCTCTGAGTGCCTTGAATTTTAGTTCCTGGATTTCAGGAAAGCTCAAAGCACCTGTTGTCTCTAACAGCCTCCCACCTCCTGCAGTTGGCCTGCTTTTGGAAGACACTCCTTATCTCCCTCTCTCCCTGCCCAGACCTCCAGAGGATCCAGCAGCCACAGCTCTGCTTCACAGTTCCCTCTTCAGCACCTCCACAGGCTCCCCAGCAGCGTGGCCAGCTGGGACTGACCTGGGACTGCCTCAGGAAGAGCATCTGCCCTGAAACACAGCCATGGAATGGAAACCAGCCCAGGCAGCCAAGTGACCGTTCCCAGGAATTGAAGAGCAAAAAGAGCCTGCTCCAAAAGCACCATGCACGTGGGGCTGGGACATCTGCATCAGGGGGTCCTGGTGGGAAGGTGCAGGAACCTCCTCACCTCTCCCTCTCCTCCTCCTGTCCATCTCTCCACTCACCTCTGCTGAGATTCAATCAAGATTAGAAATGCAACAATCCTGGTTTGTGGCTCAAGCCCTTCCAGCCCAATTTCTGCTCCAGAGCCGTGTTGACAAAACACCCTGGTACCATCCCCACCCTTCCCAAAGCAAAGCCCTGCAGGAACCTATTACTCTCAGTAATAAACATCCACCTTCAGGACTGGCTAATTAAAAGGTGCTGAATAAGCATCTTCCCGCAGCTTTGTTTTGTACCCAGGGGCAGTGCTGGGCTTTGTTCTGCACCCATTTGCCTGGGATCCCAGGAAAGGTGGAAATCCCCCTCACCTCATCACTAGGGGTTTTTTCAGTGAGGTGTTTGTGTGACCTGATAAAGAGGTCAGGATTCAACCCCACATTTTGATGCTTTCCCTTTATTAGCTCCACTGTGGATCTATTCATAAGCAAGAGACGGGATCTCATGTGTGTGAAGGAGAGAAAAAGCCAGTGTGTCTTCTGCTGTCTCCCAGACCACAATGATTTCCATTCATTCAAGGAAAACACAGTATAAAATTTTTGCCTGGTTTCAATCTCCGTACATTAATCAAGCCCTTTTTTTTTCCAGCCTGAGAGACACAGCGTGGGAGGCACAGGCTGTCCCATGAAATAATATTTTCCAAGCCATAGTCAAAGTCTGCCTGTCAACTCGAAGCCTCTCTTCTGTCTGTTTTACCAAAGCTGGACAGGAAACAATCTGTGGGCACAACAGATCAAAACAAGGCCAGCATTCCCAGCAAAAGGGTGGATGAATGGGAGCCATTGTGCTGTGCTGGAGGAAACACCACCAGCATCATCGAGGGGGGGAAGATAGATCTGTTTACATCACTGCCCCACTCCCACCCTCTCCTCCCCCAGACACCCCAGAGAGGAGATGTCATTGAGGAAACAGTGGGGCAGGTGGCATGAGGGTGGGACATGCAGAACCACTGTGTGCTGCTCCACCAACACCAAAAGCAGCTCGAGCTGGGCAATCCAAGCTAAACATTATTCCCACAAAAGCCACTTTTCCCTTTCCCTTGCCTCCCCAGCAAGCCAGGATCAAACCCTCGATCAAATCCCTGGCAGAAAGGGGTGCAGCAAACTCCTTGATGATGGGATTTGGGGGTGCTGAATGGGAGAAGGGATCCATCCCTGCCCCATCCCCAGAGTTTAGGGGGGAAAAGCTCACCAGCCATAGATCCACCTTGTGTGGAGGATCCCAGCCCAGCAGTGCTCTGCCCAGGAAAAGAGGGTGCTGAGGGGGTGACACCACAGGGGGGTCTCCAGGGGCTCCCCTGCCTCCAGCTCACCCTGCAGCTGCTGAAGGGGATCCACATGAACCCCCAAGAACAGCTCCCACCTGTGAACAAACCCTCCCCAAATCCCTCTGCTTTAAACCAAAGGCAACAACCAACACCCCACTCCCCCTCAAAAACATACTCGGTTTCATCCTAAGGCAGAGCTGTGCCAAAAATTTGTCTACACCATTTTAACCTCCCTAAATTATCTGTATCCACAGTACCCAATGAGGACCTGGTGCCCAGACCACCCATGGCTTAAGAAAACATCTCACTTTATTTTTCAAACTTCCAGTCCTTTCTATATATCATCTTTCCAAGTAATTTACGGCATTTAACTGGATATTGGCTCCACTTACTTGAACCTCCTCTCGCCTTGGGAAGAGCAGCCCCTTGCTAGGGGCTTTGCCAGGGAAAAAGCCACATCTGGGAATCCCATTAGCTCCAGGGTTTGCCCTGCAGCCCTGGGAGACCAGGCAGCAGGCCCAGACCTGTGAGAAGAGGCTGATAGGAACATGGATGTTACCACCTAGTGTCAGCTGGGAGAGGAGCAGCACCCGGGCTGGGACTGGGACTGGGACTGGGATGGGAACACCAGCCCAGCCACCTCTGCCTCCCTGGCCATCCACAGGGACAGGAGCTTTGTTTCCCTGTAACAGGGATGGCCTTGAAACCACCAATTCCATGTTCTTTTGGGGAGGAAGAGTGCAGGAAAGTCCATCCGTGTTTCATCCCAACTTTTCAGTTTGAGTTGGACTTGCAGGTATTTTTGCCTGCAACCAGCCAAGCTATTCAGTGTACCAGACCCACAGTGCCCTGCTCCATCTTTCTTTCTGATGGAAGAATTAGAGAAGCAGCTGTGCCCCATCCATGCCAGCACCACAGGGAATGTGCCCAAGGACCCTGCAGGGGAGAAGGGAGGGCACCTGAGCAAAGAGCACCATTGCAACATGTCCTTCCCAAGATCCAAGCAAAAAAGTGCACTAAAAATTGTCTTTCCAGCATTTCCCAGTAGCTACAGGCTTGATTTGCCAGCCTTGATAACAACATTTTATCAGGTTTTTTTAAATTATCCCAAGTGATATTAAAGTAACACTGAGGCTGCAGGATGGAGCTTCACCCACACAGCCCCCAGTCCCTGTGCTCAGGGGGGAACCAGCACACAGAGGTATTTCCACTGGAAGAGCATCAGCCTTCACATCCCAGCTGGAAAACAGCTCAGCCAGAGGAGAAGCACAGCCATGAGCCAGAGCATAGCCTGCTGCCTGTGCTGCCAGCCAGTGGTGCAGTGAATATCCCTCCTGCTGGAATCACTGGGATTCCTGTCAGAGGAGCAGATTGGCCAGAGAGGGATTGGCAGAGAAAATCCAGATGGTTCAAAGCTAATTGTGCAACAGATTCCCTTTTGCTCCTCGGATTAGCCAGCCAAGGTCCAGGCACTGCTCACCACACACGACCTCAGCCAATGTCACTGTCACCCCACACGCCCATCCGTCCCCAGCACTCTCCATCCTCCTCCTCAGGGCAGTGGATGGCTCAAAGACATTCCCAAATCCTTCTCCTGTTAAAGGCAGAGTCACTGGCACAGGTATTTGATGGTAGTTTTCTGCTTACTCTACAGGCACACTCCAGAGTTCTGCCATCCTGAGCACGGAAATTCATTTTATGGTGAATTTCTACTTGACAGAAAAAAATCTGCAGGAAGCAGCAACGCTCCATAGGAAAAGGGATTTGGCTTTTGTGTGCTCACACACAGCAGAGGCACAGGCTGCAGAAAGCAAACAGCACACGGAGGATTTGTCAGGGGAGAGCAGCAGAACACGTCCTGCATCCCCATTATCCTCCCATGCGCCCCCCAGGCCCAGACATCACACCTTGGTGGTGGGTGGGATGGGGAGAGGGATAACCAGCCCTTCGTGCTGATTCTCAAAGGAAGAGTCTCTGATGAGGAAGGGGGGGTAAAAGGGGTCCACAAGGGCCCCACCTCCCCTCCAACCTTGTGCTTCCAGCCAAGGGACAAGTTCCCTCATGGGATGCAGGAGGGGAGATGCTGCACGTTCCTGGGTGCTAACATGGGACCCCCTCCCTGCCAGTCCTAGACCCCACCTCCGAGCTGCCCAGCATCCCAGCCCATGGAATGAGGGGCATAGGGTCACCTCAGGGATCACTGGTGGCTGCTTCCATCCCCTAAAAGACACATCTGAGACTTGGGGAGAGGGAGAACACCCGACACGAGACGTGCAGAGCATGGACAGCAATGGGGAGCCGTGCTGGTCCCTCTGCTCCTACATCCAGCCTTGGGAAAGCCACTGACAAAGTGGATCAGCATCAGGCAGCCCTGCCTGGCCCCCTGCCTGTACCTCTGCCTGCCCCCCTGCCCACTCTGCACCCCCAGAGCAGCCGAGGGACACTCAAATTCCACCCATCCTGGTCTGGGCAGCCCCAGCCCCATCTGGTTCCTGTTAAATCAGCCACACAGCACGGGAGAGCTCCCTCCCCCCACGCTCCATGTGTAAGGAGGGGAGGTAGAACAGCTTTTTTAAGACATGGCTGCCCTTCTCTTTACCTTCCTGCCTGGAAGGCAGCCAGGAGCAGCTCCTGCCTCCCCATTCCCATCTGGAAGGAATCTTCCCTTCCTGGGACACACACCCTACCCTGGCACTGCCCCTCGCCCCTGGGCACACCCTTGCTCTGGGTCCTGACCCATCTCTGTCCCCGCAGCAGTTCTGTCCTGAGCTGTTATTTCCACCCCATGGAAATTTCCAGTATTTTTATCCTTGCAAGGAACCGGGCAGGAGAACTGCAGTCCCACAGCAGGGAGGGATGCTCCTGCCTGAGCACGAGCAGCAGCTCAGGCCCCCATGGAAAACACCCCAAGAGCAGATATTGGTAGTGCTAAGTCCCATCTGAACTTCCATTAAACCTACATCACCCTCCCAGCTGAGTGAGCTGCCCAGCTGAAGGAGCCAAGATCCAGCCCCACCACTGAGAGCCAGACACATCCATGGTTTGCTCACGTTCCCTGACAGGCAAAATCGTAAAACCATGAGATGGTTTGGGTTGTAAAGGATCTCAAATTCCATCTCGTTCCACCTCTGCCATGGGCAGGGACACCTTCCACCAGCCCAGGTTGCTCCAAGCCCCATCCAGCCTGGCCTTGGACACTCCCAGGGATGGGGCAGCCACAGCCTCTCTGGGCTCCAAGGGGGTTCCCCCCACACCCCAAGCCATAAATGAAAAGCCTGGCAAGGCAAGGGGCTCTGAGCTCAGCCCCAGCTCCCAGAGGAGCTGCCAGGTCGCAGGAACTGAGCCTGCACACCCGGTGGCAGCAAAGAAACACGGAGGAGCATGGGCAGGGCTGGCAGCAGGGCTGGGATGCTCCGGGAGATGCTCAGGGTGGGTGGAGGGAGTGAGCCCTCCTGGGAGGCAGCTCAGCCTGGTGCTAACGGGGTTTGTCACACCCAGGGCAAGCAGAAGTGGCATGGAGGGGGTACACTGAGTGCCACAGCTGCTCCACTGAGTGCTGTTTCAGGGGGATCACGACTGTTGTGCCCTCGCAGAGCCGTGGCCGTGGAGCATTTTCCCTTTGGATGTGTCAACAGTTAACTCTGTCTCTCACATTATATATAAACCCACTGCTGTTTTTTAAACCTGAAAAGCACAAATGAACCAGCCTAAAATTCTCCTGGATATTTCCAAATGGCTTCATGGCAGCAGAGCCACATCGAGTGATTTTGGGCTGCCTGCAGATGACAGTGACAGACAAATTGATGGCAATGAAGTTATTTTGTCTCCTTTTGCAGCTGACTGAATTTGCATTGGTATTTTCATGGTACAGATGCCACCTTTCATCTAACATGATTAATGCTGTTGTAAATACAGAGAAAGAACCAGCTGCTTCTGCCTTCTCGGCTTCTACGGAGCAGCTGAGGGGAAAAAAAAGTCCTTTTGTTCCAGCATCTCCAGAGCCTCTGCAGGCTTTATGAAGAGCCTTTTATTTCAAAAGGTTAGAGAAACGTGGTGGATAAAGCTGGAGTATCCTGCTTTTCTCACTGGGATCTGTGGCACGCCAAGTACCTGGGCCAGCCCAGGGTCCCCGTTAGCCAGGAATGTGACAGGGAATTGGGAATGGGTTTGGCTTGTGTCTTTGTGGGGTCCCTGTGAGCACAGCTTGTGCCTGGCCACAGAGGGGCTGGACAGCCTGGAGGGGTCCAAAACCAGCCCTGGGATCCCACAGATCCTTCAGGAGGAATCACGGAATGGTTTGGGTTGGAAGGGACCTTAAAGCCCATGCAGTCCCACTCCCTGCCATGTGCAGGGACACCTCCCACCAGCCCAGGTTGCTCCAAGCCCCATCCAACCAAGGCTTGGACACTCCCAGGGATGGAGCAGCCACAGCTTCTCTGGGCCCCCTGTGCCAGGGCCTGCCCACCCTCACAGGGAAAGATTTCTCCCTAAAATCCAATCTAACCCTGCCCTCTTTAGGAACAAGGTGACTGAGCTGTAACAGCACTGTCACCCACGAGCCATAAGGGTTGGGCTGATTCATCACTCACTGAACACACCCCATGTCCCCAAACTGCAAAAACGACAGCAGGGTCTGGGAAATGAAGGGTCAAGAGAAAATGGGGTTAAATTCAGGTGTCAGTTTCAAACAGAAAAAGGAAAGGACCTCGAGAGCCTCGGCAGAAGGTGCTGTTTGCAAGGCAGCCACCAAGAGGTGCCAGCAGCTCTTCCAAAGCCTCAGCAGCTCTTCCAGCTTCACACCAGACTTACTCCTTTCTCCCATTCTTTCAGCAGTGCCCCAGCCTGCCCAGTTCCAGCTCTGCTGGGGGCACCTGGGTGAGGGGCAGCTGCACTGCCGTCCAGGCTTTGATCCTGCTTGGAGGAGCAAGAAACACACTCAAAGCCCAAAACACCATGACTAGTTTGGAGGAGCTGGATTAACCCCCTTGTTCACATTGGTCCTGGACAGAGGCATAGAAAGGTTTGCCTGGAAGTACCTGGGGACAAGGCTGGCACTGCCAAAACCAGCTGCTGGTGAGGCTGGAGCATGACACAGGGATGCCAAGAGCACTGAGAGCCTTTATGGCCACCAATTCCAGATTCCAGTGGTCCTGCTTGGCAGGAATGGAAAACAAAGCCACCACATGCTTTCCAGCAGCTCCTCCTACCCACTGGGGATGCAGCTTTTGTGGAAAATCTCAGCACTTCTCTGAAGGGAGAACGTGGAGCCTGCCTGCTCCATGGGGAGTGGAGCCACAGCTGTTCCCAGCTCAGATGTGACAGGAGGAGGAGGACAAGATGATGCCATCCTTGCAGGGAGATACTGGGCAGGGGCACTGGGAAGAGCTCCTCTGAGCCTCTGCCACTCGTGCTGGCAGCTCCAAGGAAAGGGACTTATCCAGGCTGATTTCCTTCTACCTCCACCTGATTTACCATCTCCAGCTTTCAGTCTTATCTCCAGGGTTTTTTGATTCCCTTCCCTCTGAAGTTCCCCAAGGGCAAAGCTCTCCACAGAGGAACAGCTACCAGGGTTGAGCTAAGCCATCAGCATTCCCAGGGATGTTTAATGGGGATAAGGAAGAGGAATAAAACCCCCCGTGTGGTGCTTGCAAAGCCCTTGGCAGCGACTGGTGCAGGGAAGAGGCTGCCAACACCTCCTGATTCAACCCAGCATCCCAAAACTCCTGTGTGCACCTATCCAGACCCAGCAGCACCCACCAGGGTACTCAGCTGCCTCCTGTCCATGGGCCACTCCAGCTCCACTGATCCCAGCAAGGAACAAACACAGAACCACTGCAGAAACCATGGACGACAAACATTTCCTCAAGTCCAACAACGCCAAACATCAGGAAAATGCATCAGTACCAGGAATTCCTTCCACTCCCTCTGCCCACACTTGTGCTTCCAGGCAGGTTTCAGTCAAAACCACATCTCCAACCCCGCCTGTCACGGGACAATGTGGGACAGACAGACAGACAAGCTCCAAGAGGCAAAGGCACACCCAAAAAGCAGCGTCGTGTCTTACCTGGCACTTTGGAATGTTGCAGATGCAGATTTTCCAATAGCCCCGAATCCAACTCCCACTGCCAGACCCTCTGGAACAGGAAAAAACCAGTAAGGTCAAACCCCACAACAGCCCTGAGACCTTCCCTCCCCCTGTGCTCCAGAGGTAGGACTGATGTGAGCAGGAAGAGCATCCCAGGTCATTTCCCTGCTCATTTTAATCCCACTGCATTTAATCCAAGCTCAGTGGCACTGCCTGGGGTATTCCCCACCAGGAACCCAAACCAGCTGTTTCTCAGGAAGCCAATACAGAGAGAAAAGGGTTCTGGATTGATGAGTGCACCAAAGGGGAAAAGACCCCAATCCCCACCAGCTGAAATGGGATTTTAACAAGGAGCAAGACAGTGCAAAACACCAAATATGTTCAAAAAGGTTCAGGTTCAGCAAACCTCTCTGCAGAACCAGTGCCATGGTGGATTCCAGAGGAACCAAACATCAGCTTCTCCCATAAATCCCTCAGGAGTTGGGCTAAGCCAGGGTCAGGCTCCCAGCAATGTCCCGTCCCCACTTTCGGTCTCCCTGTGCCCCAAAACAACCACACCACCTGTATGGACACTCCAAAGCAGAAGGAAACCCAAACCCCACAAATGTCACTGGAGTGTTCCCTGTGACCCAGAGGATGAGGTCTCAGATGAAGAGGACTGTGTGTGTGTGTTTGTGGTCTTCTGAGTTTCCAGTTGCCTTGGAAACACACCATAAAAAGCAGCACTAACTTGAATAATCACAGATTTGCATCGAGTGCAGGCTGAGCACGAACTGAGCCACTCGACAGCTCCTCAGAGCCTTGATCCAAGGCTTGTGCCATGGCTCAGCATGGACACAGGGAAAACCAGAGCAGCCATCAAGGAGATCCCAAATTATGACTAAAATCCCAGAACTGGGTGATAACTCCAGGCAGAAGAACCACAGCACGTGGGTCACATGCAGGACCTGGGGGGAATCACACGCTCAGGAAAAGTGCTCCCACTGCCCCAAAATCACCCACCTGGGGCATGGCTGAGCACCCAGGGCATGGGCTGTGCCCTGCAGGGCTGTGGGTGCCCACAGTGGTGGCCCTGGAGGGCTCTGCTCTGCCAAACTTTGGGAGGCAGATCATTTTAAAGATGTTCAATGGTTGTGTGCAGTTCAGCTGTGGGGAAGTCCTGAAGCTCCACACGAATGGGGCTGGAACTGCTATTCCCAAAGATTTCTTTTTAAGTGTGACTTGTCCAGATAGCAAAAGCCAAAGAACAAACTCTCATTTTATAACTCACATGCTCATTTAGTGGGATAACAAAAATAGCTTTGACCGAGGGGAAAAGCCACCACGAGTTCCCTGCTGCAAAGTGGGACTCATGGAGTGAGAAACCCACAATTAATGAGAGTACAAATCACATCTACGTGGAAACAAATTATGGGGAATTAGAATCACCAGATGGTGCGTAGTGAGCTGCTGATTTGGGGAGGGAGCAGCAGCCCAGGGTGGAGACTCAGCAGCACAGGGAAGAGGAGGGACACAGCAGCCTCTGGCCAGGGGCTTTTCCACATTCCCACGGCCCAGGAGAGGACATGAGAGCTGGGGCAGGATGGGCATGACCACAAATCAACCAAGGGGCTGCTGATCCCAGAGTAACAGGGAACCACAGCCAAGCAAGTCTGGAGTCACAAATGCTCCAGACAGCAGGGAGCACAGCACATCCCACCACCTTGGATGCCTGGAAACCCCTTTATTACTTACAGCAGACACTGTGTGAAGCTCTCAGCCCAGTGCTGCGATTTATTTCAAATACTTCATTTCAAAGAGCCTGCCCAGACCCCACAATGACTGCACTGCTTCCACAGCACAGATTGAGCCTCTTTCAAAGGTGTCAAACCTCAAAAGGACTCTGTTCTGCAGGTAAATGAGCAGATTCACAAGGATCTGCATGGAAACCAAACACAGCGAGCTCGCTGCCAAGTGTGCCCACACTGCAAGTTCCCAGCTCAGCCCTCCTTGTGCTGGAGGCTCTGGAAATGCTTGGTTGGTACATAAGGTCACTAGAGATGGGAATGGGAGAGCAGCTCTTACTGCTGCAGGCTCAGGCATCAGCTGGAAAAATAAACAGCCCTGGGGAGTTTCTGGTTCTTGGCACCATTGTGAGCAACGATGAGAGAAGCAGAGTCATAAAATCATGGAATGGTTTGGGTTGGAAGGGACCTTAAAGCTCATCCAGTCCCACCCCTGCCATGGGCAGGGACACCTCCCACCAGCCCAGGGTGCTCCAAGCCCCATCCAACCTGGCCTTGGACACTCCTAGGGATGGGGCAGCCACAGCTTCTCTGGGCACCCTGTGCCAGGGCCTGCCCACCCTCACAGGGAAGAATTCCTTCCCAATATCCCATGTAAATCATTCCCACATAACCCTGAGTGACTGAAGGATTTACCACAGGCCAGCACTCTGCAGCTTCAGATATGAAAGAGGGTGAAAGTGTCCGTGTCCCATGGGAAACCTCTCTGTGTCAGAGAGGGTTTTCCCAAGGATTTCAGCAGCTTTCAGCCCCTCTTTGACCAGTGACAGAGCTGAGAGGCTCCACACAACCCTGTTATCTGGAGAGCTCACATGGAGAAGGCACCAGGCTGGGGGTTCACTGGGCATCTCTTTGCAGAACAAAGATGTTAAAAAATGACCAATCTCAGCCACTGTGAGGAAAATGCTTCTATTTAACCTGAACAAAGGGATTTTGCCTCTCTTGGGCTTCCTTGGCTTCACAATTCAAGACATTTTGTCCTGATAAGGCATTACCCAGGGATCAGACTAATCCTCAGCTAACTTAGGGATCAGCTCCACACCTCTCAGCTTCTTACAAAGGCATTTTCCTCCCCGCTTGTTTTCCAGGAAAAGAAAAATAAAGCTTCAAATGCTCAAACTGAAAGCAATAACTGTGCTGGAGGGTCACTGCAGATAATGCTGTTGCTGCTGCCATCAGCTGCAGGATGTGTTTGGCAGCCTGGGGACTGTGGTGACAGGGGGAAGAGCACAATATCCTGACATACCACAGCTGACATCCACACCTGACCTACAGCAGAGCATCTCCATAGCACCAGGGACCATCCACCAGCTCCAAAGCCAAGGAGAACCCATCTTCCCTGCCCTGGATGTGGCACTTGGGGTTTGGGGGTGATGGTGGTGGTGCTGGCTTCATGCTTGGCCTGAGGTGCCCAGGCCCCCCAGTGCCCATCCCCAGCACATGGAGGGGACTGGGATGTGTGGATCCTCCTGTCACAGCCTGGGTTTTATTCCTACTTTCATTCCATTTCAGTGTCCCCTCAGCAGAGCTGCAAAACAGCACAAGATGTTCCGTCTGGTTGAGCCAGGAGGACAGTGACAGTGTTCCCGTCTGCTCCAACCCACAGGAGCACACAAATCAGTTGGGATGGGCTTTGGGATGAGGCCCAGCATGGATCCATCTGCTCCCCCTCAGCATGGAAAGCTCTCTGTGCTCCCACTCCGTGCTGGGATGTTCCTGGGCAGGCCAAAGCACCGCAGCCCCAAGGGGAACACGTGGGCTCCTGAGATGGTGAATCCCTGTGGAGCTCTGGGTTCCAGGAGGCTGTCCTGCCTTAGGACTAGCCCAAAAAGTGCAAGTGCTGCACTCTGCAGGGAGCTCTTCTCCTGGGCAGGGGTAACAGGGAGGCTTCAGGGGAGACATAGGATGGTCCTGGGGCACCTGGACAGGTCTGTGCTGTCAGATCCAAACCAGCCCTGACACTGAAGTCCTGGACAAGGATAACAAGGATAATGTACAAAATCCACAAATAACTTTAAAAATGAGAGATTTACCCAAGAGATGCTCCTCCTTTGGAAGGAGAAGGGTCAGTCACTGACAGAGCTCCAGCCAGCCCAGCTCATGCTCAGGTACACACTGACAGCGCTGGATGTGTTTGATCCGAGGGGACAAAACCCCCAAAATATGCAAAAAATGGGAAACCAAGAGGGACTGGACTCACCCAGGAAGCTGCTTCACTTTCCCTGCTCTGAAATCTAGTTTTGCCCACTTCCCTGGCCTGAAATCACCCTGTGCAGCTGCCCAGAGCAGTGAGCGATGTTCCTTTGCTCTGGTGCTCTCCAATATCTATTTTCCAAGGGTCAGTGGAGCAGCACCAGGTCTGTGCTCACACAGCAGGGCTGGACCTCAGCACTTCCAGCTGCAAATGCCACACCAGCCTCAAGCTCCAAGATCAACTTGAGAGTTGGCTCATTGCAGCCCAAACCTCCCCCTTATGGCCCGAGCTTGGCAAGCTGAAAGAACCAGATGCAATTTATCAGACTGTGATTTTCAGTCCTATTCAGGGCAGCTTCTGGAGCCAGGCAGGGATCACAGCCCTCTGTTTGGACCAAGAGGTGGGCAAACCCTGGGGCACAGCCCGGGGCCAGGCTCGTGGCACTCCGTGGCATCCTGCCCTTGCCAGCTACGGCCTGGAGCATGGAATGAGCTTCACAGCCACTGGGGGAGGCCTCTTGTCATCCTCACAACAGGCCTGGTCACAAAAACCAAGCAAAATGAAAGCCCTTCAGATTCCCTGGAAATCCAACCCATAAGCAGGAGGCACCACTCAGGGCCTTGATAAATTACAGCAGTTATTATGTGCCTCTCATCTGCCATAAAGACCAAGGGGACAGGCAATGGTTAGACAAAATACCCTACAGGAACAGCAAAAACAGGAATCCACTGAACAAAATCCACTTTCCTCTCCAAATCAGGTTGTGACCATAGAGGAAGGACTTCAGGGATAAAGAAAACGACACCACAGAGCCCTGGTCTGGGATCAGAGCTGTGGAATGTGTGTTTTGCAGGCAGCCACACCACAAAGATCAGGGAGCAGAGGGCTTAGGGGTGGTTTTTGCCCTTCTGCTGATGTACAAGCAGGTTAGGATGGCAGTGAGGGGAACACAGACCTGTCCATTATCCCTCAGTTTATCCCGAGCCTCCCACTCTCCAGGAGGATGCACTTGGCAGGGTCCTGGCAGCACAACCCACCCATCACCCACCCAGGGGTGTCTCTGCCTAAAAACCACACCATTTCAGGAAACTTGCCTAAAACATATCCTTGTAAGAAACTTGCCTAAAAACACCCTTGTAGGAAACTCCTCTGGGATGCAGCTCGGCAGGGAAGGAGGAGGAGGAGGATCTGTGGAGATGATAAAATGAGAAGCAACTCACAGATCACACAGTCAAAATCTTGGGCTTGGAGGGAAGGCAGAAAATAGAGGAAAGGCAGGATCTGTCAAAGGCTTTTATCTGCAAAACACCAGAGCTCTGCCTGTGGGGCCATCGGATTTCAGGGCAGGTGAGGGGAGCACAGCTCGGCAGAGGTCTGTGCCTGCAGAGCTGGGGAAGAAACAGAAGGAATTATGGATTTAACAGCAGGAAATGCCTTTCTTTGTGAGGAAAGGAGAGTGTGTGATGCTGAGAAAACCCTTTTCATAAGTTAAGGCACAGCCAAAGCAAGACAGGACCTGGGTAGCAGCACAGACACACTCAGGGGCTCATCCCAAAAGCATCCTCTGATTAAAGAACCAACACTGCTGGGCTCATCTGCCCAAATCCTTCCCAGTAATGCCAAATCCTGCACCATCTGCACATCCCTCAGTGCTCCACACCCCTCCCCAGAGCTGGGACCCCCCCAGCCTGACAGCAGCACTGAGGGAGCCGAGTGACATCCTCTCCTCCTGCGAGGATTTCTGGAGCTAATTCCTCTGGGTCAGCAAATGAACACGCTTCCTCCAGGAAGGTACTACAGATGCCAACATGCCATCAATTATTCATCCTGCTCTTTGAAGAGCTGTTAAGTTCCTAGTGGGAAATTAATCTTGTTATAATGAGGTTTGTATTTCTCTAAGAGTTTAAGCACATCCCCATTGCCACTACTCAGGGTTTTTTCCCTCATGACTGAATTCCAGTTCCCTCCAGGAAATATCATTTTGCCATTACTGCATAGAAAAGCACAGAGATTACCAGATTTCAGAGATTTTCAGGTTTCCAGTTCCCCACCATTACAGAATGAGCAAGCAGGAGGTGACAGTCATTTTAGAAAGACTTTTTTTGTTTAATTCTGTGGGAATCTCAGAATGGTTTGGGCTGGGAAGGACCTTAAAGATCCTTTAATTTCCAATCCCCTGCCATTGGCAGGGACACCTTCCACTAGCCCAGGTTGCTCCAAGGCCTGTCCAACCTGGCCTGGAACACTGCAACTTTGGGATGTGCAAACACAAAGCTGAAAGAAGGTGAAACACCTCAAAAGCTTCTGACATGACAGCTCAGCTAAAGATAAAATCTAACGGTGCAGCTTTGCCTCCAAGTTTTCCAGGGACTGGGTCCCATGAAGGTTGTGCAAGAGGTGATGAAAACCAGACAGGTGATGACAGGGTCAAAGCAGGCATCACCTAGAAAAGCAATCAGCTGGAATTCCCAGCTCAGCAGCAGAACAGACACAAAGAAAATCCAAACGTATTACAGAAAAAAGTCATTTTGGTGGGCAAAGCCCTCTGAGCCCACCGAGCCCAACGTTAACCCAGCACTGCCAAGGCCCCCACTGAACCATATCCCTAAACATTGTGCCATTAAAAAAGGATTTTAAGCCCCAATGGGCTACAAAATGCCCGGCCCTGGGCTGTCCCAGGCAATTTCACAGGAGCTTTGTCTGAAGAAAGCCCCCAGAACTGGTTGCTCACCCCAGTAAGCCCAGTGCAACCAGCCCAGGCAAAGGGGTCTGAAATAAGGAGGGGACCAGCCTGAGCTGCTCAGGGCAAATCCAGGAGGATGTGACACATCTGGGCAACTCATGGCAAGAGATACAGGGGGAAACCAGCCCAAGGGAAGCCTGTGGCCTTCTGAGGGTTTGTGGGCATTAAACAAAGTGGAATTTGGGAGGCAGGAGGCAATTCCCCTAATGCCCCCTCCTGGTTTACCCCACAGGAGCCAGACCATCTCCATCCCACCCTGTTCCACTTTTCTCCCACTTTCTCAAAGCAGGACATGGAACAAATCCTCATTTGCTGCACCAGCTAAACAGGAGCTGACGAGGCAGTTTACACTTGATTTTAAAGAATTAAAATCACCACCCAACATCCCAAAGCTCATTCATCATGGAAATACCTTTCTCAAAGAAGAAAAGCCTTTCCCAAATTAACAAACCAGAACTAATCCAGAAGCAGTGACTGATCTGGGCTGGAAACAGGCTCTCCCTGACCCCACACCACCTGCATCCATCACAGATATTTAATATTTCATTTCTAGCACGCAAATGGTTTCTCACACCATCGCTCACCGATGTTTAATGTGACAGACCTGTGAGATCTGATGGGGACAAGAAAGCAAAGGAGCTTCCACATGCACATTTCAGCAGACTTCGATTCCATCTGGTGAAAATCCTGTATTTAATTGGCTTTTGTCACCTTTGTGGCTGTTCCTGCTTATAAAACACTGATCACCGACTCCAAACGATGCCGCAGAGATAAATGTGTGTTATCAGGTTCTCTCTTGGCTGTCCAGGTGTCTGCCTCCAAATGAGTTTTTGATATATGAGCTGCTGTCAGAGGGGCATTACAGACCCCACACTCTGCCCCCCTTTAACAGTGCCAGTGTGATGGGCTGTGACAGCCCCCAGGCTGCAGAGGAAAACTTCCCACCCCTGCCCATGCCAGACACGGAATTACCTTTACATCAGGCTGTCACTGCACCCAGACCCAGAGCCTCAGCCTCCAGCTGCCCAGGAGGAGCATGGAGAAGTCCTGAGGGAGCCAAACCACTGGCCATGGGGCCAAAAGCAGCCCAGAGCCTGAGAGCATCACCCACAGCTGGGGATGTCACCTGCATCCCTCACGTGACACTGTGGGCCACCAGCATCACCCACAGCTGGGGCTGTCACCTGTACCCGGTGCTGGCACCTTGCCCAGCCACCTTTCCACACCTCCCACCTCCTTGCACGGAAGCTTTAATGACTTGGAGCAAGTCGTTTCCATCCGCCGAGGTGCTTAACAGATGAAAATGTCAAAATATGTGCTGATAAGGCACCAATTAATGGGAGGTTTAATGAAAGGTTAAGGCAACCTTTCACAGAGGGAGTGTGTGCAGCGAGGCCCCTCCTGGTCCCCCGTGAGTCACCACAGCAGAACATTCTGGATGGCCCTGAGCACCCAGCTCTGCCTCCACGGGCTGCAGCCCAGCTGACCCTTCTCCTCTCCCCTTGGCTGCTCGTGGTGCCAGCACCTCACAGCACTGTCACCAACAGCCCCTGCTCATCCCTGACACGTCCCTGCCCAAAGGGTGCCTCTGGAATAAACCAAAGGTGTGATGGGCAGCAGCCTCAGCAGCCACGTCCCACCTGGATTGTCTCCCCAGAACAGAAGACACTGTGACAAATTCATGGCTGTTCAAGTCTCTCTGAGCTGGTCCCAGGGCCAGCACCCTCCTCTGCTCCCATTAAGCTCATGGAATTGCTGCTCCACGTGCTCCCCACACCCACCAACACCTTCCCTTACCTGCATCTTCCTTTTCATCTCCTGGCTGGAATGAAAGCTGCAAGGAAATCTTTTCCTCTTTTTCCTTACTAAAAATAACTCCTTTTAGTGGGAACCCAAGGTGTTCCAAGAGTGCCCAAGAATAGCCATTAATAGCCAGGCCACCAGCACATATGGCAGGAGGAGGGATGCTGTAATTCCAGGAAGAGGCATCACCCAGATGAGGCGCAGATTAATTGGCACGGCTAAATGGCTCCGTTCTCACGCTCTGCCGACCCCCAGTGGGTTCCCAAACGCTTATTAAAGTCAACAATTGTAAAACAGTCTCAATTTCAATAGACCAACAAAAAACCCACCATCGTTTCAAATGAATGTTCGCTGCCTTTAATGGATCTCGGAGAATATTCATATAAATAATCCCTTCTCTTTATAATTGAGATGCAATATCACACTCATTGCCCCAGCCTTCCCTCGGGAGCTGAGAACACGGGAGCGCCTGTCCCAGGAGAATGAATCCAATCAATTTTTGCTAATGACAAAGTAACCAGCCTGGAAATCACCCCCCTCCCAAGGAACACCAATCTGACAACACAGCACGGAACCTCTGTGCTCCCACTGTCATCCACAACCCCCTCCCTCCACACTCTCCCTCTGGCAACAGGCAATCTGCTCCCATCCTCAAGTTCCCCATCATCTCAGGATCTGCTCCACCTCACAAAGGACCAGCTCTTGGTACTGGTGGACAAGCTCTGGCTGGCTGGTTTCAGGTTTAAAAGGCTGTGGCATCCAACACCCCACCTGGGAACCACTGGCAGAACGTGTTGAACTTGGACATTGTGGGAAACTCACCTGGGACACATCAAATACCCCATGGATCAGGCCCAGACCTCCCTGGGGAGCTCCCTCCTCGCCAGTGGGAAGATATCCTTTTGTTTTGGACACATCTCCACCAGCTGACCACACCGAGAAGCACTTTGCACACTTTTATCCTGCCCCTTCATCACACACCTACATCCTGCCCCTTCCTCAATGCCAGGAGCTGGTTTTGGCACAGGCCAAAGGAGCAATGGATGGGACTAAATCACTGTCCACCACTGGACATGGTCCCAACAGGGGGCAATACTGGGTGACAGTGTTGGGGTTCCCAGCAACTGGCTCCCACTCAGCTGAGGGATTCAGCTCCCATTCCAGTCACTGGCACAAACCCCCCATCAAACAACAACCAGCACTACAACTCACTTTCTGCTCCTCCCCCAGACAGCCATAAAGCAGGAGACACAGAAAAGACATTAGAACTGGTTAAAGCTGGAAGAGGCCATAAAGAAAAGGCAGTGTCCAGGCTGCCCCCAAACCCAGGCAGCAGCTGTCACTGCTGGGGCTGTCCCCAGCCAAATGCCACTGTGCAGAGGGTGGCAGGCAGGTCTCTCACCCTCTTGGCCCTCCTGCCCAGGAGAAGCTGCAAACGAGTGTGTTTGAAATCAGCTTGACATTTCCCATCCCTTGGTACAGCCTTTCCTTCATCCTCCTCCTCAGGATCAAACAGAGCAGCAGCAGCAGCAGCACTTGCTGCCAGACTCCATAGGGATGGAGGTGTCATCGAGCTGCCACAGGGCAGGCAGGAGGTGTCTGCCTTAAATCTGTCACCAACACGAGAACTGCTGCTCTAAGTGAAGGACTCAGCCGTGCCTGATGCCAGCACAGTGACAGGGACACAGGCAGGGCCAGCACTGCAAATCCTGCACCCCCAGCTCCACACCAATCCCGGCTGTCCCTTCCCCTGCCCCTCCAAGCACTGTCCAGAACGACCTACACGTTTTGGGGCTAAATCTCTCTCTCTTTGGCAAGCAGAAAAGGAGCCCCAAACCCCCTCCACATGCCAAGCACGATGCCAGTGCCAGCCCTGGTTCAGCCTCTTGCTGCCACCTCCAAGTGCAGTCCCAAGGGGAAAGAACTTGGAAACTGTCACTTAGGAGTGCAGGAACCTTCCCCCCAACCCTGTGCAGCTTCTCAGGAGTCTCATTCATCCTTCCTATAGTTGTCACCGCCTAAATGTTTCTCCTTCTAACATTCTGTCCCTCCTGCTCACAGTGACCCCCCATCCCTCCCTCCTCCCGCAGCACCGTCACCACCACAGCCAGAATTGTTCCATATTTAGCTCACACACTTTCTCCTGCTCCTCACTTTGTTCCTTCTCATTAAAAATAAATAAATCCTAGCTTGTTAATGGGTTTCTGGCAGTGGGAACTGGAGAGAAAGCCTCGGGTGGAGCCATGTGAGATTTAGGGGGTGAGCAGGGGACGTCAGAGACACCTCTCACCATGACCCGGTGGCTCCGTGCACGGCGCCACTGCCACGTCCCATCTGCTCCTTCCCAGACACCTCTGCTTAATCGGGACACTTGAGGCAGACACATCCCAGCAAACATGGAGGGATTGGACTGACTGCAGAAAAGGGAGCTATTTTCCTGCAGGAGGGAAAGGCTGGAGCACAGAGGATGACCCAGCTCTGCATGCAGCTCCCAGGATGTGCTCCCAGCATGTGCTGGGGCCTGGGGCCATCCAGCTCTGCCCATCACATCACAAAGAAACAGGAAAACTCGGGTTTCCTTGGCAACGTTCGGGAGGTTGGAAACATCACCTCATGCCTGTGAGGAACCAGCCCTGCTGCCTTCCCAGGAGGATGCTCCCTATTGGGAATGCTCCACAGGGGGATGGAGGGATGGGCCACCACGGTCCCTGCAGTGAGTGGGATCCCAGACAGGTCCCTGCTGTGTCAGCTGAGCAGGTTTTGGGGATCACAAACACACCATCCCAACAGCCAGAGAAAAGCAAAGCAGGGCATTGACACAACCAGTATCTGCAACTCCTTCCCCATCTCACTGCCACAGACACCCACCAGGAAGAGACTCAGGCTCTGGTTAAACCACCAAGGGTCCCACAACACTCCTGTCAGCACTGTGAGTCCTGTGAGGAGCAGCTGAGGGAGCTGGGGGGCTCAGCTGGAGAAAAGGAGGCTCAGGGGAAACCTTTTGGTTCTCTGCAATCCCTGCCAGGAAAGAGGAGCCGAGGGGAGTCGGGTTCTGCTCCAGGGAACAGGGATAGGACCAGAGGAAACAGCTTCAGGCTGTGCCAGGGGAGGGTCAGGGTCAGGGTCAGCATCAGGAGGAATTTCTCCACTGAAAGGCTGGTCAGGCACTGGAAGGGGCTGCCCAAGGAGATTTGGAGTCCCCATCCCTGGAGGTGTCCAAGGAACCACGATGTGGCACTCAGTGCTCTGGGCTGGGGGACGAGGTGGGCTTCGGGCACAGGGTGGACTCCATGATCCCAGAGGTGTTTCCCAACCTCAGTGATTCTGGGATTCTGTGACTCCAGGGAGAGCCCTGGGGCACACAGACAGTTACAGAACACAGCCATGGGCCTGTCCTCCATCTCTCTTAGAGCAGGCTGAGCATTAGGGGCTCCTGCAGCATCTCCATGCCAGGGGACCACCCAGAAAAACACAGCAGGGACCTGCCTGCACATCCACAGCTTGGCTCAGAGCAGACCCCTTCAGGACCTCCCCAGAACCAGCTCTGGACCCACACCCCCCACCCTGCCAGGCTCTCCTCCCCCTCTAAAACAAGCACAATGAGAAAGGCTGTTCAGCTCACACCTCACTAATTGTTATTTGTGATACACCAGTAACATTTTAATTAATCTGAAGTCTTCAGCATAACAGCCACCCAAGGTACAAAGATAAACCAGAATAAACAGGGCTTGATTAAATACATAATTAATGTTCTACTAAACTCAGCATATATGAATATTAATTAGCAGGAAGAATCTGCAGTTTGGCATCTCCTGTCATTATCAATTTATTCTTTACATTGGCATTCCCAGCTTTGGAACAAATTATCCAACCTTTCCTCACCAGCAGAGCCCACGAAACACAAACTGACTGCGGGAGGTTGGGCTGCACGTTCAATTATCTCACCCCCACAATAACCTGCTTCCAGCCTGAAAACAGAGATAGAGGCATTGCCAGGACCAAAACCAGCTCATCCCTAAAATGGGATCAAAGTCAATAAAATAGTCCTCTGCTGGCAATAAAAGGGGAGCCCGTTCCCCCCCAGGGTGGGAGGAGAACAGCTCCTTGAGGGGGTTTAATCACCAGACAGAGGGACTTCAGGTACAGTTTGGGCTCAGCTGTGAGGATTCAGAGGAGCAAGAGCAGCTCCAGCCCATCAGAGGCACCTGGGCAGCTCAGAGACCCGACAGGGTGAATATGGACACCCCACTGCCTGCATCCCCATCACTGCAGCAACAGGAGCATTGCCAAGGAATAGGGAGTTTTATGAAGCATTATGAAGGCACAGGTAGGACAGCAAACCCTTGGGAACTACCTGAACAGCCTCTGTGTGAGGGCACTGAGCTCACAGGGAAGCAGAGCAAACACCAGACACAGTACCAGAGCCGTGTGCTTCTGCCAAAGGAATCTGGAGAAGAGAAGGCTCAGGAAAGATCCCACTGAGGCCTTTCAGTACTTCTTTAAGTACTTACAAAAGATTATGTTCTTTCTAAGAGCTCATGAAAAAGATGAAGAGTGGTTTTTTTACACAGGCAGTTAGTGATAGGACAAGGGGGAATGATTTTAAACTGAAAGAGGGAAGATTTAGATTAAATGTTAGGAAGAAATTCTTCCCTGTGAAGAATGGGCAGGCCCTGGCACAGGTGCCCAGAGAAGCTGTGGCTGCTCCATCCCTGGAAGTGTCCAAGGCCAGGTTGGACAGGGCTTGGAGCACCCTGGGCTGGCAGAAGGTGCCCCTGTCCATGGCAAGGGGTGGCACTGGATGAGCTCTAAGGTCCCTTCCAACCCAAACCATTCCATGACTCGGCTAAGCACAGAGTGATTTTCCCGTGGCAGGAGCATCCCCAACATCTCTGCTCAGCACCTCCCGCAGCACAGGCACTGCTGAGGTGTCATTACCCTGCAGGAGTCTGTGCTAATTATAGGAGTCTTTCCTCTGGCAGGGCTGCTAATTGAGGTAGAGCATTACAGTGTTTCCAAACCCTGCTCCGCAGCAGGGACCGCAGCAGATCCGACAGGCGCTGCCGCTGCTTTTACTGGGAAAGCAGAAGGAATTCGGAGAAAGCTGAGCCCCAAATCGCTGCTCAGCAAGGCTGGAGCAGCCCCTGCTTCATGGAAGGAAGAGCAGAGAGCTGGTAAAGAGCAGGGCTGGCCATGAGCTCCTGATTTAATGACAGTCTGAATTATTTATTCGGGTGCAATCGCTGCTGGCACCCTGTGCCCTGCGGGAAGGGCTCTGGAGCACGAGGGCAGGATCAAGCCCAATTGCTGTGACTTGGAGCACACCCCCATTGGAAGGAGGACGTTGGTCAGGTCTTTGCCATCAATGGGTGGCCTCACTGGGCACAAACATTCACTGTCACCCACCCAGCACCACTGTGGGGCTGCTGAAAAGGCACCTGTCGACTGGAAAAGAGCAGGAGGAGGACTTTGGGGACAGAGATCAGTAGAAACAGACCCCCCACTGAACTGAGCCCTCCAGGCAGGGGCTGAGCCAATGCTCACACACCTCTCTGGGTATGAAGCTTTAATATCATGACCTTTAAGATGCAAGAGAGAATTTCAAACCCTCTGTCACCATCCCAAGGCAGCTTTGTGCTCTTGTAGGAGCAATGAAAGGGCAGACCAGCATCTCTGTGGCAGCCAGGGCCATGTCACCATTAACCTCCTGCTACGGGGGATGCTTTGTTCCCTCATCTACAAAACTTTCTGTCTTTGCTGGTGACAGACAGGAATCCCCAGCCCAGGCAGCCCAGTGCCACTTGGCTCTTAACCCCAGCTCCCTGACACATCGTTTGAGGGATGAAATCCAGTTACAGTTTGCTCAGTACAAACAATTTCCTTTTATTTTTTAGTGGCTAATTTAAAGCTCCCTCCTTGCCTTGTCTGCCAGGGATCTGCCTGCTCCAGCAACATAGAGCTGGACTACAGCATCAGAGTCACTGCCTATAATTAATAAAGAATGCAGGGATGAGGAGTGACAATTGTTTTGCTGTTGCTGACAAACTGAGGCAGGTTAATGTACAGAAATAGCCTGTGCTGGTGATGCACGAGCAGAAACCCCACAAAAGCTGCAGCAAAACAATTCTTAACAGGATAATGAAAATCTGGCCAACTGTGTGCCCTGAGGGTGGGGCCGGGAGCACCCAAGGGTGCTGTGAGTCAAGAACCAGCTGGAAGGAAGCAATTGCTGCCCAGAGCCCAGCAAGCAGGGGGCTGGAAGGGCCAGCAGCTCTCTAAGTGCTGAAGGAGTGAACGCCCACACACAGCTGAGAGCTCACTGTGTGTTCACTTTGATTCCCTCAATCCCCGGGTGCCCTTGCAGGGGAGAAACACAGGATGTGTGGTTACAGACCCATAACTGAGCCTTCTCACCCGGGAACACCATCCAGTGATGGAATTTAAGACGGATGTCCTGGCACTGGGTCAAAGTCACTCTCAAATCACAGAGCACAAGGTGACAGCACGAGGCAGCTCCTCCCGCCCTGGCTCTGATGGATGAAGCAAGTCCTGAGCCCAGCAGCTCCCACAATGACAACATCCACCTCCTTGCCAAGGAGCCACGCTTGGAAAAAGATGGCTTTTCCCAAGGCACTCATCACTTTCCCCCAAATTTACGGATCGATGTTATGCAGAAAAGCTTTTCCCTATTCCCTCTGCACCCACCCCAATCCCGGCTCCAACCTGAGCCAGGCAGAGACAGCAGAGAAAGGAGAAAGGAAAAGGGAGGGGAAGGAGAAGAGGAGGAGGAGGGAGGGGAGAGAAAACCAGGAAAGAAACATTGGAAAAGGTTGCCTTGTATTACTTTCAAAATCTCCAAGCATTGCAAAGCAGACGGGTGTCCTCAGCTGTCAGCAACTGATCTCATCAGCCTTTTCTCGCATCTTCCTGTGCCACAAAGCCCAGCCTGGCAGGACACAGCCCTCCAAGACTTTGAGGCTCTGCAATTTTCCAGCTATTGTCCAAATCCCTCCCTCGAATAAGAAAATAAACCCCAATTGTACTTTCTCCTGCAGAGATGCAGCACTTTAAAATGCATCTCTTGCTGGTTCACAGACCACAAGACCAACTAAAAGAGACCAGAATTTGTTGTCTTTACAGCGTCACCTTTCTCAATATGCCCTTGGGATTGACAATTCTCGCCCACCACAGGCTGGCACGGGCCAGGCTGCAGATGTTCAAGGCACCAAAGGCTCCCCCTGAGCCCCCTCCCCATATGGGGTTTTGCTGCCAAGACCTCACGTGGTTCAGCCCCACCACGAGAACAAGTTCTGGAACAGGATCTTGTCAAAAGGCACCCACTCAGCGGGTGCCATCTGCGAGAAAAAGACGGGAGAGAAGGTGGAAGCACTGTGTGATCCCACCAGGATGGCTCCAGCCTGCCTGTGAGCAGGGCTGGATGGGTGGACAGACAGACAGGACTCACCTGGGATGTTGTGGATGGTTATAGCGAGGATCATGAGCATGATGCGCCTCCAGCTGCTGCTGCCGGGCGTGGAGGCTCCGTCCTTGGGCACCGGGAATGGCGGGGGGCCCTCAGGCAGGGGGGGCCCTGCTCCTCTCCTCCTCTGGTAGGGCTCCCCATTCTCACCCTTGTCTGGGGGGACACAAAAACACCTGGGTGAGCCGAGAGGAACACACGGACACAGCAGGGCAGCGCCTGCTTCCCCTCCCAGAAGGGGAAAGCAGAGAGAAGGAATGACACGGAGGAAAACCCCACACCACTTCGTCTGGATTCCACCCCATCACTGAACGGGTGCACTGAGATGTATTTAAGGATCATTTCTTCCACTAACAAAAATGTTACCATTTGCTGTGACCTCACCAGGTAACTCCAGGCCCTTCCAGACCTCTGCTCCCAGCAGGACCATTACTATCAGCTCTATTTCAACCGGTTATTTAAAACCACACCACAAAAACCCAAGGCCAAATTAGGGCTTGGAGAGTGGAACAAGCACCAGGCAGCACCATAACAAGCCCCCACACACCAAGCCCTTCACTGCTCACCTTCAGCATAACAAGGGCCAGGGGAGCCAGGAAAGGAGGAGCTCAAATTCTTCAGCCTCACACAGCTATGGCTTCATATCAAAGATGTGACATTTAGACAACATAATTCTCTCCCTCTGGATTTATGTAATTCTCTCTCCTGCCCCTTGACCCACCAGCTCCAAGATGTTTTTTTCTGTGGACAGTGCAAGGAGCTGTCTGAAACCATCCTGATGGGATGCCAATGCCACCCCCTCCATCCTGCCTGCTCCCTTTGGCACATCACACATGGCACAGCGTGTGTTTCCAGAGCCAATTAAGAACTTGGGCATCAGAGGGCTCATGAACATTGAGGGAGGTCACCTTGGGAAGGCAGAGGTGTCAGCAACACTCCACATCTTGCCAGCTGTAACACAAGACCACACACCTGAAGGCAGCCCAAAACAGTCCTCAACAAGACAGAGAATAAACCCAAGAATTTAATATGTTTTCACAGAATCATTAAGGTTGGAAAAGGCCTCCAAGATCATCGAGTCCAGCCTGTGACCAATCCCCACCTTGTCAACCAGACCAGAGCATGGAGTGCCACATCCAGTTGTTCCTTGAGCCCCCCAGGGACAAAGACTCCCTGGGCAGTCCCTTCCAGTGTTTAACAATCCCTTCTGTAAAGAAATTCCTCCTGAAGCCCAACCTAAACATCCCCTGGCACAGCTTAAGGTCACATCCTCTCGATTTTTGGCACCGAAAAACCAGGTTAGAGACTAAAACCCCACTTGGCAGCAGCAGACCCAGGTGGATTCCCTCCTGCCCCTCCCATGTGACAGGAGCATCCCTGGGTGGCATCCCCAGGGCTGCAAAGGGCCACTGTCCTGCCTCCCCCAAAGGCCACCCTCGCTCTGCCAACACAGCAAGTCGCTGCCCAGATAAATATTGTCCTTGTTGGGAGCCAGACGCTTTCTGTCCCCAAACCCCAGCCCAGTCAATAATGAGCAGTAACAGTTGGTGGCAGAGCTTCAGCTCCAGCCCAGCCTGTGGGGACAAAGATAAATACTTTTTTTATGCAACACAAGGACAAACAGATCCAGAGGAGCAGCTTGTCCAAGTCACCGCGGGAACGCTGGCACGGCAGACCCCTGGCAAAGGGGCAGCCAAGGCTGGAGCCACTTGGGGATGAAATTCCCATCTTCTACCAGACCACTGGATTAATTTAATTGCTTGGCATGCATTCCCTGGCCCCACAAACAGTGTTAACCTCAGCTGTCCCTGCCCTGGCCACCAATGCTGACCCATGGATCTGATAGAACAATGGGGATGGGGTCACCCATGCCCCCCACCCCCTGCACAGCCTCAGGCCTGCACAAAACCCAGGGTGATGTGAGGATGTAGAACAGTGCAGGAATCCCCCCCTGGCATCAAAGGCTTTCCAAGGAGGAGGATAAATGCATTATGTGACACTTAGAGACAAGAACTCCCATTCGAGTGACAAAACACCAGCATTTCTCCCTTCAGAGAAAGCAGCAAGTGTTTGATAAAAGCACAAGTGACCCCAATGCCCCAACAGCCAGGGCAGGGTGGGCTCCTGAGGCAGATTTTCACACAGTCATGGAATCACAGCCTGGGTTGGGTTGGAAGGGACTGTAAAGCTCATCCAGCCCCTCCCCTGCCATGGGCAGGGACACCTCCCACCAGCCCAGGGTGCTCCAACCTGGCCTTGGACACTCCCAGGGCTGGGGCAGCCACAGCTTCTCTGGGCACCTGTGCCAGGGCCTGCCCACCCTCCCAGGGAGGAATTCCTTCCAATATCCCACCTAACCCTGCCCTCCTTCAGTTTGAAGCCAATCAATGACAGCAAAGCCCAGCCCAGCTCTGTTGCTTAACCTGCCACCTGCTGAGGTGCTCAGCCCCAACTCCCTTCTATTAGATACCTTTTGCATTATTATTTTATTTATAACTAGTCTGCTGGCTACTATTGGAAAAAACTGATGAAAAATAGCCTTTTTCAACCATATTTGCAGCCCCTCCAAGGACAGCAGTGCCACAGGACAGGGAGATGCCCATGGGGATGAGGAGTTTGGCTCCTGCCTGCACCAAACAGGGAAAATCTGGGGACATAAACAGAATCGATGCAGCTTTTATAGGGAAAGTGCCGAGGGTGGTTTGAGTGGACCATTTGAACACAAAATTGCCTCTCCTACAAATTATTGGTGCATTAGCAGAGGATAAAAGCAGCGACACCAACCCAGGCAGCATTTCCCCAGCACTGTCACAAAGAACAGGGAGACTGGTCAAGTGATGGGCTTTACTTCCCACTGCTGTTGGAAAAGATAAAAAAATACAGGATAATTATAGTGCAGTGATGATTCCAGCTCCCAGCACCGGGCACAGCACGGAGGGGACCGGGACAGCCGTCACACCAAAGGCAGCACCCAGAGCTCTGCCAGCCTGAAATGCTGCACCTCACCCAGGCTGAGGGGGACAAAACAGTAATTACAGCCAAACACACGCTTGGCTGGCAATCAGGAAGGCCTCAATAGCAAACTGGAGTGGTGATAAGAGCAGAACAAGGGGTGGTTTGTAAAGAATAGCTGACACCATCAGACAGGGTGTTCGCGAGAACGTTGCCAAGACAATTATGTGGCAAATAACTATCTGTGCCACATACATTATTTTAAATCTTGTTCACAAAAAGTCCTTTCTATATTCTACTCAATTTATCATTATTGAATTTCTTAGTAAAGCTGCAGGGCAAAGATTCTGCCAAAAGTTTAATTACATATGTGCAGCCTGCTGCATTTTTCATATCCTCTGCAGCCAGCACTGGAAAAGAGATAAATGGCTTTAAGCACGGCTTAAACTGCTGGTGAAGTATAAAAACCAACTGGCTTCTTATCAGCATGTGAAATGGCTTTTTATTTTTGATTATTTCTTAATGAAAACTGTTTGCATTAGCTGTGAGCTCAGCTTTATTGCACAAACAGACAAGTACTCTATTTACTCAGGGCTCAAAACCCCTCCTTCAGCTCCTGAATGCAAACCAGTCTGTGGAGCTCTCCAGCTTTCCACACCTGCTCTAGAGCCTTCTCCTCCTCCCCACTTAGGCCTGGCTTTGGCTCTGCCTCTCTCTCCTAAGCTCTGAAGTTCAAGGTGCTCAGGGCTGCTGAGCTGGGGCTGCTCAAATTTGCCACAGCAAAGTTTTGGAGCCTGTGCAGCCCCTCTTAGGTGGGCTGAGACCCATTTTAGACTGGATTTAGCTGCAAAACCCCCCTCCAGACAGCACAGGGGCAGGAGGGAGCCAGTACCCTCCAGCACAGGCTCTCTCTCCAGGCAGCATCCCAGAATTTCCTCTCTCCAAGCCGGAGCAAACACACTGAAGACAATCTGGAGCCTCCCTTGGCTGAAGATGCTGGAAGGAAAATGATTCACAGCTCCAAAATCCTCCTCCATCTTTCCCCCATCGATTTCCCCCTCAAATCCTTGTGACAAGGCTGTGCCTCACCGGGAGGGGACCCGGAGCTGCCCATGGGGAGGGATCTCCAGGCTCCAGCAGCACTGGGGGATTTTCCTGCTGCTCAAACCTCCAAGGGATGAGCTGCCACCCCTGTTTGTGTTTGTCAGCTCCCAGCACTGAAGTGTGGGAGAAGGGAAGGAGAGACAGTGCCAAGCATGGATGCACAACAGACTTATTAAAATCGATGATTAACTGCTGCTCCACGGCAATTTGTAAAACTTGTTTGGTGGTGATGCACGTGGGAACAGGGGAAAGCCAGAAAAGCATCAAATACTCTTATATTCTATTATTGTAACTGCACTGGGGGGCAGCACCCAAGCCATGGGTAGCAGCAAAGCACCTGGAGGGAGCAGCCACTGCTCCGGCACACCTGTGCCAAATTCCTCTCAGCTCCTCCGAGCCCCACACCACACCCCACTGTCCTTACTGCCAGCACCTGCTCCTTTGCAGCTGGAAATCTGGATTACAGCTGCTCTGGAAAACCAGGAATGCTGAGAGGCTTGGTCTGACCCTTGTCTGGGGCTGGGGAAGGGAAGAAGGAACAATTTCCTTAAGAAAATGCAAACACAAGGAGCTGACATCCCTTCCTGAGGAACATAAAGTAATTGCACATGAAACTCTTGCCCCTAATGGCTGAGATAAAATCAGAATGACTTGGGAAATTTCTCAGACTCCCCAAGGCTCAACAGTCAATCCCAGCCACCGTTCCCTGCTCTGCTCCTCTCCATAAACCCTCAATGCTCCATTAACTTTGAGCAGGTGTAAGAAATGTGTCGTGGCCATTGGGATTCATCCCTGGGGCCCACGTGCTCCCACCCTGCAACATCCCCCTGGACTCCACCTCCTGCTGGGACACAAAGGACTTGGCACCAGACAGGTGAAGCATCAACATGGGTCTGAACAGGCCTTGGATGGGAGACAGGGAGCCCACCCTGGGAATAAACATCTCTCCCACATCCAAAGGCTAAGGAAGGCAGCAGGAGGGCTGGCAGCACCATCCCCCTGCACACCCTCACACACAGGCCAGGGTGCACCACCCCCTTCTCTCCAGACCCTCATTTTCCTTCTATTTTGACCACAAAGAAGCCCCAGACAAGACACTGCATCAAAATCCAGAGCCACATTCCTCGGGAAGGGGAGCCACACATGTTCCCTGCAGCACCAACACACCCCTCCACACCACACACTCTGCCTCCTGAGGACACCACCCTCATCTGCCTTCAGCTTTCCCCTTTTTTAAAGGCTTTTCCAAGGATTACTGCCACACCTGGGGCTGAAGCCATCAGTCCCACTGCTCTCCATGTGCCCATCCCACAGTGCCCACAGGTAACCAAAGTCATTCTCGATGGGAGCTTGTCCTAAACTTCCCATCCTCATTTTCCTTTTCCCACTGCAGCAGGAATTTCAGGGAGCACAGAAGGGATGCTAAGGAGCAGATGGGTGTTAGTGAGCATCTGCTGCAACGCTGCTCTTATCTCCCACCTCCAGAAGAGGTTTCAATTACTGCCAGTAATTAAGCACAGCACCTCTTATGGGATAACTGCCATCCCCTCGCAGCCAGGGACAGGGAGAGCTGCATCCCACGGGCTCTGAGCCAGGTGGGAGTCCCGGGATGCTCCGAGCACGGATCACACTGCAGCTGGAAATGACACTGCCAAGGGAAAAGCTTGCCCAAAGCAGGGAAAACCCAGCTCTTGGAAAGTCTGCTGGTGCAGAACAAAAATGCTGAAAAAGGAGCTCCGTGGAGCTGCCCAACTATGGTCAAAATAAGGATTTACTTTTAAAAATAGCATTTATTTACTGCTAGCAAAGCTCAGGCAGCTGGAGCAGAGAGTACAGGCTTCCCATGCTCCAGGAGCCCCTGCAGAGCCACCAGCCCACCCTGTGCTGGGTGTTTTGGTGGGGATGGGACTCTCCTGAGGCTGCTATGCAGGTTGTGGTGCCTGCTGCCCCATTCTGCTGGCACGGTCTCAGCCCCCTGTAAGTTACAAATTCATTTTCCAGCGTTTCTGGCAGATGAAAGAGGTCCCTGCATCTGCTCAGGCTTTCAGTGAGGAAGATAAATAGAGTGTCATGACTCACTGTCTATTAGGCGCCTTCATTTATCCAAGCGTGCACAGGAGCTTTCATAAAAGGTTGTTTAATTCAGCATGACTGACTAGCACTTGCTCCCAGAGACACGATTATTGCTGGGCTCTGTCTGAGTTCGGAGTCAGGAGGAGCTGCAGCGCCAGCCTGCCCTGCTCCCAACACAGCACAGGGGACTGACACCCCAACGCAGCTCAGACACCACTCCAGGAACTCCAGGAACAACCCAGAAGCTCCAGCACCCTCCCAGTGCCCTCTGGGACCCCAACACCTCCTCCCTGCAGTGCTCCCAGCAATAGCTCCAGAGCATCCTTGCTGCACTGCCTGTCTCCCTTCCCAGCCCCTCCTGACTTTGCAAGTACCACCTTTGTCCACCCAAACGTTGATCCCGATGCATGAACATCTCCCCAGCTGCTCCAGTGATCCATCATCATGTCTCATATGAAATTACTCCACAGCAGCCTGAGAAGCCACAGAGATGCAGAGAGAATGCACAGATCCTTCTGGCTGCCCCTCTTTATCTCCTACAAGGTGATCCTTGGAGCTGCCATGCAATTCCTGCACTCAGAAAAGCTCCTGCCATCCCAGAGAGCTGCCAACGGGCATTTGGGTGCACTTTTGCATGGGACACTGGATCCATAATGCAGCTCTTGATTAAGAGGGAACAGCAGTGGAGAAATGCAATAAAGGGAAGGAACAGCACAAGTTGCCCAATGTTGGCCCAAACAAATCAACCCTCTGGAAATCTCAACTGGATGCATTAAACCATCATCTGATTCCTCCAGAGCCACAAAGACTCATTCTCACAGACAGCAAACCCCTCATCTTCCATGAGGATGTAGAGGACAACAGCCATGGCTTTGAGGCAGGGTCTGCCAGAGGAGAGTCCCTCATCACACCCACTGTGGGAGGAGGACGCTCAGGAGGGAAATCCCAGAACTGGGAACCATCTGAACCCCAACACTGCACCCTCCTACCCCAGAAATCATTGGGAAATCTCCCTGGTAAGGCTCAGGACCTCATGGTGATGGTGCCACCAAGGCTGTTCCCAGTGAAGGACCAAAACCCAAGTGACAGAGGTGACACCCACACAGCACCAGCCATGCAAATGGTGGCAACACACAGCATGGCCAAGGTGCTGCTGGTCCCTCAGGTGCCACAGGTTTTCTGATGGAAGAAGGAGGAGTAACATCCAAACCCTCCCTGACCTCCCTGCTCCACTTTTGCCATGTTTAAAGATTAACTTCTTGGGCCAGAGCAGCGGCACGACGTTCAGAGTAATTACATGCACCAGGTCCTTTTAAGCAAACTAATTCCTGCTAACTTCCAAGAGCTCTTTAAAGAGTTCCCAGTAGATAAAGTGCTTCGCTGAATCATTTTATGCTGAAATTTTACACATCCAAGTTAATTTAATCACTCCATTTCAGAGGGCTGAGCTACGCTCGCCTCTCCAGTCCTTGGCAGGGAACAGCTTCTGATCTGAGCAGGATCAGACACAGCCAATCCCTGAAGGAAGGAAAAAACCACAGTCTCGTTACCCACTTGAAAAGAAAACTGGGATTTTTACCAGGAGCTATTAAGGGACCAGGCAGCAGCAGGCTTGGATGATAAGCTTGGAGCCAGGAGGATGGGGCTGGTGCTGATCCCCTCTGAGCAGCCCTGGTGTGGTGACATGGCCATGGCTTGGCAGAGCCCTCTGCTGCCATTCCCGAGGGTCCTGGCACTTTCCTGGCACATGTGCACACAATCCAGATGTGCCTCTTGCCCAGGGAGGCTCCAGCATCGTCGCAGTGCACACACAACAGAATTTATCCTGCTTATTGCCACGTTACCCCTGGCTTGTCCTGCCTGTACCCTCCTCTCCTGCCTGTCTCTTTTTAATTACAGCTGAGTCAAAGTATGGAAATCCACAGAGCAGAAACCTCCAGGAACAGATATCAGTACAAACACAGCCACACATCCCAGATGTTGGGATCCCAGAGAGCAGAGCAGAACAGAACAGGCATTACTCCCACTTGTGTTTCACCACACCATCTCCCTACAGCAGCTCCAAGACACCAAACCAGGGACAGGATGAGCTGCTCACTTCTTTTCTCCATAATTTCTCTTATTCTTTTCCCCTGACATTCCTACTATCCAAAGTCAGCTGCTCCTCCTTTCGTTCCAAAGAGACACGGTGGCTTTGGCTGGAGAAATCCTCTTTGCACTTTAATTAAATTAATTTGAAAATAAAAATCAATGAATAAATAAACACATTAGAGCCCAGAGGCTGAACTAGAGATGGAAGTGGTGCCTGTAATCATGGAATGGTTTGGGGTTCCAAGTGACCAAAAGGATCACAAGGAAGAATTCCTTCCCAATATCCCATCTAACTCTGCCCTCTGGCAGTTTAAAACTCTTCCCTCTGCACACCAGCTCCTTGCAAGCCAATTCCTAGAGAGAATTCCTCAAGTGACAGGTTGCATTTGCTGTTCAGCAGCTTCACACATGCTCAGGAATAAAAGCACATCTGGAAAGACACATCTGGAGCTCCCACCCTCATCCCCCCCCACCACCACAGCCCAGCACAAGGGAACAGCAGCGACTTCCCAGCCTGTGGCTGTCAGGGCTGACACTCCTGGGAAAAGGAGCCGCTCTCTGAGCCAGCAAAATAAAACAAGTAATCGATTTCTGAGGAAAATAAATAAAGTGCTCCTTTGTTCTCAGCCCTTGGACTTACAAAATCAATCCCAGCTCCCTCTGGAGGGACAAGCACATTGGAGTTTTGCCCACTCTGAAGGCAAAACCAAACCATCAGGCAGCTTCCAAGAGCACAATCCACCATCCCCTGTGCCGTGGAGATGGGTGGGATTGGGAGTGGGATATCCCTGGGCTATCACACATACAAACCCCTGATCCTCAGAAACAAATCCCAGCAGAACAACAGCATTTTTGCAAACAAACCACATTTCCAAGGGGGATGGAAAGAGACCTGGCCAGCCTGGGGAGGAGTGGCAGGGCCATGGCCAGTGTGGGGTGGGTGGTGGGACCCCACATCATCCCTCCCACCTCAGTGCAGCCACATCCCCTCCCTGAGCTCCCCAACAAAACCCATGGCAAGGAGAGCAGGGGATTCCACACCTCCCACTTCAGAGGGAGCCACTGCAGCAGGAAAACACCAAAGGGGAAGAACACAGATTCAAACTGAGCCTTATTAGAGGAGCACGAGCCACTTCCACAGCAACCTCAGGCTCCTGGTCCTGCTACCCTGTGTGCAGCACCATCCAGCCCACTGCTGTATTTTTAATGTTCCTCCTTTAGGTCCTCCTCAGGGTAAGACCAGAAAAGCAAATCCAGGGCTCAGCCCACCGCAGGATGTGGCAAAACAGAGGACTGAGCCACAGCCTCAGCTGCGAGATGAGGTTCTGGCTCAGGGTCTGGGCTCTTTTCCTTCAATAAATCCTGATTTATGGAGCTGGGATGAATGGCTCCATAATGAAAACTCCTGTCTCTGGCAGAGTTTAAGCAGAAACAGGCTGTGTGGCTCCAGCCTTTGGCTCCACTCCACATATCCAGGATGGATATCCCTGGCTTGAAGGGTCAGGGACCACCGGGATTCCCCAGCACTTGCTCCCAACTCTGCAGCAAGGGCTGCACATTTTCCAGGGGTCTGGCAGAGGGGACACAGCCCTGGCTGTGCCATGCTCAGCACCATCCTCACCATCACCCCATCTCCTGGGGGGTGCTCTCAGGCTGGCACAGACCCAGAGCTGAGGGAGGGCAGCAAACACCACTCTGAAATCCATCTAAGAATCAAAAATAAGGATCTGAACCACCCCTGGAGCTTATGACAGAAAAGGCTGGGTTCTTTTTTCTCCTTGAATCCGAAGCAAATGGATGTGTCTCAGCCCGAGGTGGGAAGGCAGGGATGACTCAGCCCAGCCGGCGCTGACTCCCCTTCCTCCGCCGCAGCGCGGGATCCAGCCGGGAAGCACACACGGAAAAGCATCCTCTGCTCACACTGCCTCTTGTATTTCAATAAGGGATGACTTTAAACGGCCTTTATCTGCCTTTTCAGGGAAAATCCCTCAGCACGAAGCATCCCAGGGTTCTCCTGCTTCCAGCTGAAGGCATTTCTGCTCCCTGCACAGTGGGACACGAATGGCTCCGACAATCCCAGAACCAAACCAGTACAAATCTGGCACAGGGCAGGAAATGAGGGATGTTTTGCAGGGATCTTGCACCCAGCAGTGGTGCACAGCCAACGACACCAAGCCTGGCATGGCTGTGACTCTGAGCAGCCCGAGATCCCCTCAGAAGCTACTGGAATATTGAGAGTCAGGAGTGTTGGGCACCTCTCTGCTCTCTGGGAAAGCTGCCGAGGTCCACCTGGAAAAGGATGGAATCATGGAATGGTTTGGGTTGGAAGGGACACTTAGGATCATCCAGTTCCAATGCCCTGCCATGGGCAGGGAACCTTCCACTAGACCAGGCTGCTCCAAGGCCCAGAAGTGCCACTTCAAAAAGAATAATGTTATTCTACAAACTGCATCTCCCTGGGCTGGGACAGCAGGGACTGTCCCCATTCACACACTGGAGAGGGATTCCCGGGTGGAAAGAGCCAAAGAAATATTTTCCTGATGAATTTTAAATCTAAGCCTGGCTTGTGGAAGCTGTAAATTCCCACCTCCTGGGAGCAGGGAAAGCACCACGGCACAGCCCCTCGTACAAAGGGAAGAGACGCCCACTGGCAGCAAAATAAATAAATAAGCACCATTTTAATTACACATAATTGGGAATTCAGTGCTGTTTCATCCCCACTTTCAGGCAGTTCACACCATCTGCTGTCACAGATCCATCCCAGGGCTTTGAAGAGAATCAGTCTCAGCTTTGCTTCCTCTCTCCAGATGCTCTTGGGGTGGAGTTATCGTTGAGCATCACCCAGGAGGGCAGAACTGGGGCTCGGGGCGAGTTCTCTGCTGGTAGTGGAGCCACACAGATGGCCATGAATATGCTCAAGCTTTGGGACTTGCAGATAACAGAGGTTAGAAAATAAAGAGACTTGGTTTAAGCTGATAACAATACAGATGAGAAACCACCAGGTCTTTGAAAATAAAAAGACCTTTCTTTTTCTGCAGAGGTCCCAAGAAGCTGAGCACAAACCCTGCTGTCACCTCCTCCCCACAGGCAGCCAGAGGCCATCAGTCCCCAGTCCATGTCCTGGTGATGGGGACACTCAGGGGACACATTCCCATCACACCTCCCTCACCGGAAGCTGCCAGGCTTGGCTCCCACTCTGGGTGCTGGGGCTGTTCCAGTCCCACCAACCCTCCTGCTACCACAACCCACCCAAAAACAGGGGAGGAAAAGCACAGTTTGAGATGTGTGCTCGTGTGCTGCAGATATTCTGCATCCAAACCTGCAGGAAATCTCTGTGCAGCCTCCAAAGGGGAGGACAGCCACACTTCCCTGGCTCCTGCTTCATCCAGGAACAGCCTATTCCTGTGCCAAGGGGAAAACAATCAGAAGCCCAACAAAAACACACCAAAGCCAGGCTCAATGTTGTTTGCCCCCACATCAGGATGAAATAAAACCTCATTTACAGCCCCCCGAGAGGGACAGTCTGCGACGGGCAGGATGTCTGAGTAGCTAAATCATTACACAGGCTCAGCTGGAAACCAAAAATCATTTCACTCTGCCAGAGAAAGGCAGAAGGATCCTCCCTAATTGGGGTTATTTATCCAACACCTCTGCTGGTGGCTGCAGAGGGGGAGCCCCCGTGCCTGGATGTGCCCCAGCCTGGGGAAGGGGCTCCCACCCAGCCCCCAGCCCTGTGCTCCAGCACAAAACATTCTCAGCCATGTCCCCTGGGCATCCCTGAATGGCTCTGGGATGCAGCACCAGGCAGACTGGAGGCAGGGAAGGCAGAGCAGCTGCTCCAAAGCTATTCAAGGAAAGGAGGGTGAGGGGGGGATGCTCTGCAGTCAGGGTTCCCTCCTCGGGAATGGCACCAGCAGGAGCTCCCTCACTTTACATGCTGAAAAATTCAGATTAAATAGAGCCATTGCAAAGGGCCAAGAAAGCTTCAATCACAGCCTTGGTATTACAGCACTCGAGAGAGGCAGGAGCTGCAGAGCAGAGCCCTCATTACCTCTGCCCCTCGCAGAGCTTTTGCCTTCAAACGTGTAAAAATCCTCCTGGAACTGTGTGGCAGCTCCTGCTCCAGCCCTGGGCACTGTGCCCAGCCAGCCTGGCCCGGGGGACGCCCACACTGACCCCCAGGGAGCAGTTTGAAGCCAAGGGCTCTGATTTCCCTTCCTGCCCCAGACACCCTCCATGGCTCGACACCACCATCTCACGTGGCCCTGAGCAGGAGCCATCCTGCTGCATCCCCCAGGATGGCCAACAGCAGAGGCTCCAAAGTATTATCCAAGCCCGGACATTCACTCCTTGGCACATCCCTAAACATCCTTGTCCAAGGGGCAGCTCCATCCATAGCTCCATCAGTTCTGTGCCAGTATCAAGAGCAATTAGAGTGCAAACCCACAAGTGCCACTGAATTAAAGATGAGTTATAGTGCAAACCTACCAGACTCATTGAATTAAAAAGGAATTAGAGTGTAAACCCACCAACCCCACTGAACTGAAGAGGAATTATAGTGTAAACCCACCAGCTCCACTGGATTAAAGAGAAATTATAGTGCAAATCCACCAGCCCAACTGATTTAAAGAGCAATTCCAATATAAACATGGCTTTTATCTGAACAATCAATACTTGCATCTGGGAAAGCTTCCTGCAGGTGGGGGGGTGGAGGAAATAAAACATTGATTTTTAGTGAAAAGGCATATTCCATCATCCTGTGCCATATACCACGTGGAGGAGGATAAAGAGTGGCCTGGACATGAACAAGTGTCTCAGGACAGCGTGAACTGAAACGAAAATGTGTTGAAATTGAAATCAGATGGGAAAGAAATCACAGCACAAATCACACCAGAACCAGCAATTATGGAAAATGAACCTGCTGCTGTCAAAAGGAAAAGAGGTTCCCAACCCTCTGCTCCCACACAGGACAAGCTCTGCCCCAGCAGCTTCCCCAGTCCCTTGGCAACCAGCTGGGATTTAAACTGGAGCTGAACTGGTGAGCAAAACCCCTCTGGCAGCAGCCCTGCAGCAGAGCTCCCAGCCCCAGATCACCAACAGCAGCAAAGTCTTTCTGATCCATTTCTCCAGGGCAGAGGCTCAGCTCCACAAAGGCATTTGAGCACTCACCAGTCTCAGCTGGCACCTGGGGTGACAGTGGGAACTGCCAAACCTCCTGCCACCTCCCAGCAGCTCCAGAAGCCCTTTGTGCAGCCTCACAAAGACAGAAATCCCCACAGAAGCATTTGATGATTTTAGGGAATCAAATATAGTCAGTGTTGTCCCCCCAAGTCCCTCTTTGCACCCCAAGAACAGCCAAGAGTTTAGTGAGGAGGTGACTCAGAGCTGAGTGGAAGCAGAAGCAGAGGCAGAGCCAGGCTGGTCCCAGCACTCCAACCACCACCATGCACCAGACATGAGTCAAAATCCCAAAGCAGCACAGGCTCTTTTTTACCTAAATAGATTCCTTGATGTCACATTGCGGGGAAGAAAACAGGTCACCTGAAAACAGGACCAGAACCAGGCAGACAATTACCACACATACACTTATGGGTATATCACCCCCCACACACAGAGGTTTATACTCCTGTGTCCCTAATGTGGCCACGCTGCTCCACACAGACCCACTGAGCCTGGGGACCACCTCAGTGCTCCCCCAGCTCTCTTTTGGGACTGCTCTCCCCCCTGGCCCATCCCCTGCCAAGCCCATTTCACACCATCACACTCCTGCAGCCAGAGCCACCTCCACTGACACAGCTGGGCTATGGCTTTTTATACACTTCATTATCCTTAAAGTGTTTGTTTAGTTGGAATCTGGGGAACAGCCCTTTCTGGTGGCTGCAGCTGACTCCCTTTCCCTCAGAGCAATGCTGATGCCCCCTGCACTCCCTGGCACACACGGTGGCATCAGCTCCTGCTGCCCTAATGCACAGTGACTGCTGCAGCTCCTCATCTGCATTTCACTCCTCCAAAGCATCCTTAGGGTGACTGCAAATTCTTCCCATCCCCACTGGGCTGAAGAACCATCGCTGGGAAATAAATGAATGACTGTGCTTACTGACTGGAGCCAGAACAACATCCCCTCCAGAGGCTGCATCCTACCAGCTGTTAGTTCAGTTTAATAAACCTTGAAATTTAAGGGTTTCCCCAAAGCAGCTGCAGTGAAGTGGTGTTTCTCCCAAGATTTGCTTGTGCTAATCTTTTTCCAGCCTGGAATTGGGCTGAGACAGGATTTCAGCCCTCCAGCTGCTCCCAAACCACTCTGGGAAGACACAGGTTTGATGTATAAATGTCTCAGGAGATGTTCCTCATCCTTAACACCCAACACCCTAAAACAGGAAAGATTTCCAAAGGACTAATGACAGCACACTAGGCTGTCCCTGGCACCTCTGCCACCCCTGGGCACCACACAGAAACCACCAGGGCTGCTGGGGGTGGAGATGAGTTTCTGAGGAATTTATTTTATCCAGATGCAGAATTAAAAAGACATAACAGCGTGTCAAGTGTAAGCAGGAAATTTACACTCCCTGAGTTAAAGAGGTTCTGTTGGGAAATGGTTCCTCTGATGAACGGCCACAAGCACCACAAAAAACTTCCCTGCAGCTTCCAGACCCGATTCCAGAGCGTGGGGCCTCACCAGCACATCACTCAACAGACTTTAATAAACCTCCTGCACTAATAAATCACCCTGGAATCAAAGGAGAGCACAGAGGAAGCACACAGAGCATGATCCCTGCATCCCTGGCACCCACAGTCTCACAGGTCATGGCACAGGCTGGGAATGTCCCCCCAGGACCTGCCTCTCATGCACAGGCACCAAGACACTCGTTCACAGTTCACAGGCACCAAACACTCCAGACGAGGAATCCTGTGTGGTTATAGCCCTGCCCAGCCCTCTCTGCTTCCTACCCTCATTTTTGTAGCCAAAAGGACATGGACAGACCCTACAGCAAAGAGCAGGGAAGTCATGTCCTTGTGCTGGTAAATCTCTGCCTGCCTTGACTTAGGCAGGACAAGAAGCTTAGGGAAAAGGAACCCCAAAGACAAGAGTCCTTCCAGTTCTCAGGTAGTTCAGTGTCTGTGGGACACAATTCAACCCTCCAGTGATGCCACCAAATCCCAAACAAGCTGATTTTGTGTTGGCCTCTCCCACCCCCACCATCCCCCTTGGAAAGCTGAAATTCCACCCACAGATCCTCATCTTGGAAGGGACGTGCTGGGAATAAGCTGTAGCTCTCCCGCAACTCACAGTTGAACAGAATTAGAGAAGCCCTTCCGGCCCCTTTTCCGAGGACACTGGAGGAGGCCCAGGAAAGCAGGATGTGTTAACAAGAGGCCATGAAAGACAAGCCTTGCAGGGAGCAGCGGGAAGGGGCGCGAGATGCCAACGGCACAGATGTCTGTGCAGAGAGGGACGCGGCTCCTCCCGGATCGTGCTGCTCCCTGGCCAAGGCTCGGCAAAGCAGCGAGTGTGGAGGCAGCTCCTGCTCCACGGGCAGATGAAGCAGCTGTTGCCCCTTGCCAGCAGCTCTCACACCCATCACAACACCCTTCAAACAAGAGTGAAGCAAAGGACAAAGCACAAAGTGTTGTGCCAGGCTTATTCTGAGGAGTGAGTCACTCCTCCAGTGCCCCCAACTCCAGACTTCTCCTCCTCCTCCCAAGGTCTGACAACCTTCCAGCCTCAGACTTCTCCTCAAAGGGCAGCTGAACAATTTGAGGACATACCCCTAACTCAAAAGTATCCCGAAAAAAGCCCACCCAAGGAATTTGGAAGCCGTTCTGCCAGTGCAGCTGCAGCCGAGTTCTCATCCTCCTCCTCCCTGTTAGTAATAATTTAAGCACCATGATGTGTGAAAACAGACTCTGCTCCCCCAGCAAGGTGGAAATGAGCAACAGCAGACAGATGGGACTCACAACACCCAGATCCCATCTGCAGAGCCCTTGGGGATGGAGAAGGGCAGCCCTGACACACACCGGTTGCTCAGAGCCACAGCTCTCAACTGGAAGAGCACAGGTTGACATTTCCTAAGGGATCAGGCTGTTGGAGCTGGAAATCCTAATGTCTTGCACCTGGAATAACCTGCTCTGGGTGGTTTGTTCACTGCAGGCTATGATCAGGGTGGGAGTGCAGAGCTGGGTCCTCTGCAAATACATCCAAGAAGAAAGGGTGATGTTTACATCCAGTGACAGCTCCCAAGAGCAAAGGAGAGCAAACACCAGGTTAAATTTCACCCTGTAAAGTCAAAATTCCTAATCCAAGGAGTAAGGCTGTGACTGGAATGATGGGGTTTCGTGTCTGTGGCTGAAAAGGCTTTTCATCATTCCCTGAAGGATTATGTGCCCCGATTTCATTTATTTTTTTGAAGCTCTGCCTATATAAATCCACATTTAGTCACGACTATAAAACCCAACCACAGATCCCAGCCTGACAGGGATGGTCAATAACCATTTGAAAGGCTTCAGAAAGGGGCATTAGGATGTTTTTTAATCAATACAGACATTGCCACGGGCATTCATCAGCAAGGCTGGCTACGGAGCCTCCGAATGAATTGATGGCTTCTGAAAGCAGCAGCTCTCCGGATCAAGCACAGTGTGAACGTGTCATCGTTATTACAAACAGCACTGGAATCATCTAAAAGTGGTGAACATCTCGTTTTGCAGAAGGAGCCTCATGTTATATAAGTTGCAATGGCTTAATGACCCTTTGGGATGCACACGCCAGGCTGCGGTTGAATTACCCCGATCAATCACGGCAGGTTTCATGGCTGGAGAGCTTTGATCCATCATCCCTCCCTCACAGCCACTGCTTCTGCTCAGGGAAGGAGGGAATGAGCAGCAGATTTACAGGGTGAGCATCAGCAACCTGCCCGTTCTCTTGCTGTGGGAGCTGGGCACTTCCATGGAGGTTTTCCCACTGGCACAGGGGACAGAACAGATCAGGGCAGCCCAAAAACCTGGGACAAGGCTGGACTTTCAGACATCAGATGGTCCATCCAGGAGTTACAGAGGGCAAAATAAAATTTTTGGCTGTAAGGACAAACCATATCAATATGCTGTTTGAGCACCAGTGCCAACACCAAAACTCAGCTCACACCCCTCTCTTAGTATTGGTCCCCAAGGGGTTTTGCTTCCTCTTGTGTCTCCCCAGCATCCTTCCTCCCTTCCTTCACACTGGACTGTTTTACAGGCCCTGAACTGCCTGGGCACTGATGAAAGATGCCACGTTAACAGGTCCTGCTTTCTCTTCTGGACAGCCCTGGAGCACAGAAACTTCCTTTGAAGGGGCAAAATTAAAACAAACACAGAAAAAAAATGAGCTTAGGAAGGAGGTAGAAACTCAGAGCAGAAGGTGTTGATGCTGCTGGAAATGGCCCAGTGGGATGGACCCACAGGTGGGCTGGCACTGGGGGTGCCCCCAGCCCACCCATCCCCTGCTCCAGGGCTTCCCCAGCCAAATCATCTCCTGAGCCTCAGTACTGCAGCTGCTTTGGTGCAGCAGCTCCAATTTAAAGGGAAAAAAATACAATTTCTATGTAATGAGGTTCCTCTATGGTGCCCACAGACCTCGTGGCTCATTTAAGTAATAAGTTTAAAGAAATTGCATTTCTTATGCACACTATTTCAAACATGGGTTTCTTTTTTCAGTTACTGAATCCATCTGGATTTACTCACTGCACATCTAGGCAGGAATGCCAGAGGACCATTTCCTAACTCACACCCCACCAAAAGCCAGCTGAGTCACCAAACAAACCCTGATTCCCTTCAATGGTATCAGTGACTTCCCAGCACCAGCAGCACATCACATCCCCCTGGCAGAGACATCATGGAATGGTTTGGATTGAAGGGACCTTAAAGACATCTCATTCCACCCCCTGCCATGTGCAGGGACACCTTCCACCAGCCCAGGCTGCTCCAAGCCCTGTCCATCCTGGCCTTGGACACTCCCAGGGATGGAGCAGCCACAGCTTCTCTGCCCAACCTGTGCCAGGGCCTGTCCAGCCTCACAGGGAGGAATTTCTTCCCAATATCCCACCTAACCCTGCCCTCTGGCAGTGGGAAGCCATTCCCCTTGTCCTGGCACTCCACACTCTTGTAAATAGTCTCTCTCTCCACGACAGAGACACACATCCATGTCTCTGGGATGGCTGAGGAGCAGCAGAGATGCCCTGGATATCCAGACACGTATTTGCAGTCTGGGTGAGCAGCCAGCACAGAAACTCCTCCTCCTCGACCTCTGAGGATGCTCCAGCTGAGCATCAAAGGGACAGTTGGGATTTTACCCCAGGCACTTCCCAGCCACATTTTGCTGTGACCTGCTCTGCCCCAGCACCTTGGCCAAAGGTGTCCCACCTGCAAAGGAGCGGTGGGGACATCCAAGGCAGAGCAGAGGTGGCTGCTGGGGAGCATCCCCGTGTCCTCCTGCTCCGTTCCGGACCCGCATCGGGAGCGCCACGGATCACTCAGCACCGGGACACGCCGAGGGGCACCGGGACACGCCGAGGCATCAACCTGCCTGGCTGTTAAATACACAGTTTGCACGGGCATGAGTCAGAGCTCGGGTTTCCAGGTGCCAGGCTGGATGTAAATCCTTTCTGAGAACTCCCCGGGAACACCGCGGCGACTCCAGCCCACGGTGACCCTGCCCAGCTGTTTTCTCTGGATTTAACACCTGGAACCCCAGCAGGCTGAGCTGCTCCGAGCCCCGGGGCTGCCCACGGAGGGTTAGGGAGCAGGGCAGCCCTTTGTCCTCAGGGCAGGAGGGCACAGCCCCCGGGGTCACTGGGTGGCACCGCAGAGAGCTCCACCAGCACCCACAGCAACAGTCAAACATCCTCATCCCATCTGTTCTAAAGCAGAGAATTGGAGATTACATCCCTTGCCTACCCAGATACATTAAAGACAGGGCTGGATTCTCCTTCTTTTGTAGTAATTAAAGCCTAGTGATTATCCCACTCATCAAATACCAAGTCTAGACACACACTTTTCACTGCAATTCATAGCAAATCCACCCCTACTCCATTTCACGTGGATACACACACCTTACTCCACACATCCACCAGGCAATCAGCTTTGAGTAACTGCCAGCAAAGTCCCATTTCCATTCAGCATGGGCTGGAGAGGGGCTGGAGCACGAGGGAGCAGAGCCTGGAGGGGCAGAGGGGGCTCCAACCCTGTCCGGGGGCTCCCATCCCTCCTGCCTCCCAAAAAACAAGTGATGGGAACCCAAGGGATTCGAGATGGGGAAGAACAGAGTGACAGAATGGTCTGGGTTGGAAAGGACCCTGAAGCTCATCTCCTTCCACCCCCCTGCCATGGGCAGGGACACCTTCCACTAGACCAGGTTGCTCCAGTTGGGAGCAACTGCTGCTGACAGAGAGAAAAAGCAGAATAAGACTCTTTTTCTCCCACCAGAGCAGAGGAGGGACAGATCTAACTATCACCTTTCCTCCACCTCCTTTTCTCTAGGTCTAAAAGAAATCTCCTTGCTCACGGCTACAAGGATCCCAGCTGCAGAGTCACTCCTGCTCCCAGACTCTCCCAGCCACGTTAAATACCTATTTCCATCTCTAAGGATAAGACCTCAGACACGCAGGGCCCTGGGGAGCTGCAGGTTCCACATTCTCCAGCCATCCCCAGCCCAACTTTCTGCTCCTCACCTCTATCCCCAGGCTATAAAGACAAAGGCAGAACAAGGTAGCGGCTGCTTTGGGATTTTTCCTTTGTTTTCACAGCTTTAGCCATTTAAAAACATGTAAATATGAAGGAAGGGTCAGTGATTCAACAGTGATTAAGTCTGAAATATTCCACTTAGTACCCATTAGACTTTGAAAACACCCATTATGTTCCCAGAGCATTCCCCAGAGCCCAGCCAAGCACTACCCAGCTCCGGGGAAAGCAGCTTCCTTGGAAGGCTTGCGGTATCTTGTGAAAATACTGAGTTCATTTCAGCAGCGAGAAAAAGAAAAGCAAGAGACAATAAAAGAATTAATGTATTGTAGGTCCTTAATACCATTTCCCCAGAGAGAGGAAAAAACAACAAAGTCTAATGGAAATTTTCTATTCCCAAAACCATTTGCACTGATATTGTCTGCAACTAAAAGATGAAAATATAAAATCTCAGCAGCTCGACTTTCTGAAAACTGCAGGGCTGTACTTCTTTTTACCCGTGAAGAATAAAATTAAACTGCACCTGGGATGTGAAGTTTCCACCTTACAAAAATATCCAAACCCCTGCAGCAACCTTAAAGCCACAGGGCTGGAGCAGCTCATGCTAAAAGAGCTGGAGGACCCAAAGCTCATTGGATTTAGCACAGAACATCCTTCCATCCCTTTGGAAAAATCCAAGCTGGTATTTCAAATCCCGTGGATTCGAAACACTTTAGGAAACATGTAATTAAGCAATGTGGTTAAATAAAGGAGCCTGATTTAAGAGGGTAGTGCTATTCCTCGCAAAAAGAAGGATCATTCCTTCATCTCAATTCACTCCCAATTGAGCTCATGATGTTTTAAACCTCTATTTCAGTTGCTCTCCAAGCAAGAAAAAGCAGAGAAAAAATAAGATTAATTCAGTAAATTACATTTTCTTCTTCTACTGGAAAGCTGCTGTTAAGTAGAGGAAGAGAGAGTTGTGTTGTCTCAGAGGACTCATCCCCACCATCCACCCCACAAACACACCCTGGAGCTGGGGAAGCCCAAAAAGGTCCCACCACCTCACCTAAATCCCTTCTTTAAATCTGTTTAAGGAGGAAACAGCTGCCAGCAAGACATTGTATTCCACACTTTGACAGCTACATTTCTATTAACCTCCAGAACAAGCAGGGACAGGGTGAATGCCAGTCCTCATCTCTAATCAGGGAGGCCACGAGGGTCAGTGCCAGGGGCACCTTCACTGGGGCAGAGCTTGGCCAGGGCAGGGTCAGCACTTGCTCTGCCCATGCTGAAAATAAACTGACCTCGAGTGAAGCTGATGATTTCATTTCCCTGGTGAATGAGATACCTAATTATCAATAATTCATAGGCACAGACAGACATGCAAGTGGCTTTGAGAACTGAAGTAGAAACTGAAGAAATGATTCTTGGAATAAGCAGCAGCAGCAGAGAGGGAGAGCCAGAGAGGGAAGAGAAGAGAAGGTGCACTTTGCATGCACTTTGGTGTCAAAAACCAATCTAATTTCAATGACATACGTGCCGGCCCCGGTGCCAGTTTAGCAGGGGGGCTTTCCCCGTGCCCTCTGCAGGTGGTATATGACAGGATGCTTGCCTGGATGCAGCCCAGCTCTACCTATCCTGATGGACAGCTCGCTGCTGTAGTCCAGGGGGTGGGCAGGTTCCTGCTCCTGCTTCTCTTTCATGGCTCGTTGGTCGCAGCTCAAGGCCAGGGCGGTGTGGGAAGGGCCACTGAAACCCTGCAAGGCAAGAGACACAAGGTTTTTCCAAAAGAAAAAGGTTTTCCCACAGCTATTCCTCTTGTCCTGATGAAAAGGAATCCAGGTTGGTGTCTCTGGATGTCTTCAAACACACCCAGAGCTACAAAACTGGGAGGAAACATGGGATTAGAAACCCAACAACAGAGCTGAGAGGAGGGAACATGTCCCATGGCAGTGGTTACGTCACTTGGTGTCACCAGGATGTCCACACAGCACCTGGAATGACCCCCAGGAACATGGGCTTAGCTGTTGGATGGATGGATGGATGGCAGCAGAACAAACCATCAACCACTGAACAGGCAGAGCTGGTAACAGGAGCCTCGCTGGGGAAGGTCACATGAAACAAAAATAAAGGTTAAAGATGAATAACTAAATTGTCTCCTCTCCCCTCATTTGCATAATACAGTCTGACCAGGGCTATTAATACTAATCACATATTTGCTGTCTGCTCTCCACTGCAGTTCAGTCAGGGAGCTTTCACCTCCATTAACCCAGCAATTACAGGATGAGGAGCTCCTGTTTAAATCCCTCTGGGAGATGGGAGACCTCCCACCACACGTGCCCATGGGACACACCTGCAGCTCTGCACCTGAAACCTCCAACAGTGGCTGGGAGAACAGGCAGAAATAAAGGAGTTTTCCAGCCAAACCTGGATGATGTGACACAGGGAGGGCACAGGGGAACTTCACATCACAACCTGACTTGGATAAGGTAGGAAGAGACTGAGAATGGAAGCTCAGGGGCTCATCCTGCTGCTGGCACTTCTGCAGAGAGCTCAGCCTATACAAGAGAGAGTCATAGAGTTGTATCATGGAATCATGGAATGGTTTGGGATGGCAGGGATCTTAGAAATCATTTCATTCCACCTCCTGCCATGGGCAGGGACACCAGACCAGGTTGCTCCAGTCTCCGTGGTGTGGCCCTTGTGAATTCTCTCGCCATCTTTCTTGTCTGGTCCTGCTAAAGCTAAATGAGTTTTCACCTCTGGAAAGCACGTGGCATCCAGAAACACTGAAAACTTTCTGGAAAGCACCAGCCTAAGGAGAAGCAAGGATGGCAATCCAAAGCTGCACAAGAGTCAATTCTAAGTGCCCAGGAAGGACTCATGAGCATTTCCTGGGGCTCTGCAGACACCTCAGACTTGGGGACTGCCAGGACTCCTGGAGCAGACAGCTCTCCTTCCACGTGGCTCCTACAGCATGTTGATGAACGAGCTACAACCACTGTGACAGCAGCTTTGTGGGCTTTACCACCACGGGACTCGTGGCTCTCCTCCAGCCCAAACACAGCTGCTCCTCAGCCAGGCCATGTCAGCACGGGCAGGGCAGTGAGCCCAGGGCACAACAGCCCACTCAGGGCGAAGGAAACCACTTGGACAAGCAGGAGCAGGCAGGTGACACTCAGCTGCTGCCCCCTGTTACCATCCACACCAGCCCAGCGAGGTCCTGCTGAGGTCAGGACAGCTCACCTCGTGCTCTGCAGCCCTGCTGAGCAGCCAACCACGGATATGTTCTGTGCCACCACTGCCAGCACATCAAATACTTATCAAAATGATACCACAAACCCACTTGCACCGAAATGGAGGCAATCTCAGAGATATTTCAGATGGTTTTTGTAAGGTCAGGTCACCTCTCCCTGCTGACAGGCACAAATATACGACACCAGCAATTTGTAAAAATATTAGTGACCTTCAGGAAAGCACACGATTGATTCCAGCTGAGATTGCTCTGAGTCATCCCAGCCCGGGCCCTGCATGAGTCCCTTAATTGGAACGTGTCAGTGGGTTAAAAAAGCATTAGGAAGAGAAGAGGGAAGTCAACTCACATTAATTAGTTCGTGGCAGTAATTAGCGTTAACTGAAAGAACCACAGGGGTTGATTATTTCAGAAAGAGAGGCAATGAGATACTTGGACAGGAAGAACTTGGAGGAAAACTATTCTGGGATATGGGAGTCCCCACTGCACTTGTGGAGTTGTTGGATTGTCCTGGCCCTGTGTGGAAAAGCAAACAAGAAAAAAGGTGTCCTTTATATAGAGAACCAGGTATCTTTTTAGATAAAAAATAGGTATCCTTTCAGACAAAAGGTAACAGGTATCCTTCTAGGTAAAGCAAGGACTCTGGATCACATCCCCCTGCCCAGCAGCCTCTTGCACAAGTTTTAATTGATCTGAAACCAATTTTAAAAATAATTGAAGAGTAAGTGACACCTTTGAGAAATAATCTGCTCTTCTCCACCTGAGCAAGGAAGGGGAATAAATTAACAAAGAAACAGTGAAGATAAAAGCTGATGGTCTGGTTTTGGGTGGGTCACTTGGTCCCAGGCTGGAGGTGCTGCTTGTCTGGGAAGGTCGAGGTTGCTGCTCTTCCCCTGCAGTCCCTTAACCCAGTAAATGCCCTGAACAGGCTCTGCAAAGCCACAGGAAACAAAGACTCATCAACTGATGGCAGAAAGTACCACAAGGGGAAAGAGAAACAGCATAAATGTTACTGCTTCCTTTAAAAAACTTAAAAACTATTCCTAACTTGTCCAGGAGCAGACACAGAGAGATAAGAGACAATAACAAGCCACGGTTTGATGGTGCCCAGAGGCTCCTATTTCACACTCAATAAGACACAGGCAGTGATAGCAGAGCAGGGATCAGAAAGGGATGGGGAAAAAAAGGAAGAGAAGAGGGAGGGTCAGGACTGCCACTCGCTTGGCTTTGCTGCTCCTGCCCCAACCCAACACCTGGGGATGGAGACAGAGGCACAGAGCAGCAACTCCCTGGCTTTTCTGAGGTGGATAAACAGATTTCTCATAAGAGCATGAAACAGGAGTGGATAGGAAGAGAGTTCACTTGGTTATCAGAGAGCATCCATTAACATGTAAACCAGCAGGCTGGGATTTTGTTATTGGAAACAGCATATCAAGGGCTCGATGCTTCCCAGGGATCCAAATCCCTGTGCCAACCATGAATTCCTGTGCCAGCCACGGAGCTGAGGAACATGAAGTGATGGAGAGCACCCCCAACCCTCCCTCAGCGCCCTTTGGCTTCATCCCTTGGGATTTTGGCCAGTCACATCACTCCCAAAGTCCCTGGAGCACCTCCAAAGTCTGTGGAGGGACACAGAGGGACCAGGGTGCAGAAGGCAGAACCTCCACCTGCTCATGCCCCTCCAAAACCTCCTCATTCCAAACTACAGGAGTGTAATAATTAAAAAAAAAGCCGCCAGGCCTTCAGATGAAAATCCATCAGCCAACTCCATGTTCTCCCAGCACAGCACCCACAAAAACAGCGTGTCTTCCACCTCTTCCTGGGGTAAAAGAGCAGGGGTTTGGTTAATACTGACCTGACACAAAGGGATGGGTTAAAGGAAGGAGCCAGCAGGCACAGATTTAAGTGGACTTGGATTGCAGCTCCTCTCCATGGATCACCAGCAACCCCCCACTCGAACTACTAAAATCAACAACTCAAGTGCACCCTTGAACACTCCCAGCAACAAAAGGCCCCTCTCAATGCTGAGTGGGTGCAATCACATTTATGATTAACAGCACCCAGGGGGCAGCTCTGGACACACTCATAGCCATTAATGCTGTTCCCACAGTGCCTGGCAGCCCCTGCACCCCAGCACAGCCCAACCCACCTTCCAGGTCCAACTGGGTCCCACCAGCAGCACCTTTGACCAGAGAGATTCCCCCATAAACTGGGAATAAACCCTGGGACACAGACCACCATCACAGCTGGGAACTGGGGGAGGAAAGGTACATCCATAGACTAAAATTCCAGTGTTTTCATGGCAGACCTGCCCCAGCAGCACCCTGTGAGCAGCTCCCATCAGGCTGGACCCTTTGCCATCCCACCAGAGCAGCAGCACAGCAGCAAGAGCCTTCCCTAATAACTCCAAGCACGGAAGCTTAAGTGAATATTAGGGAAGCCTGGTATCAGTTTATCTGTAACTAATGTCACATTATTGCAAGTACATTTTATTCACTGCTAATTATCAGCCACTCAGATAACTCATAATTGCTGAAAATTGCAAACAGCAGCTTTAATCACCAGCCTCTGCCAAGAGGCTGCGAGGGCAGGAGGAATAAATCACCTCCCCCTGTGGCACCAGTGTGGGCACATCCAGAGCATCCTGGGGGGTGACACTGGAGCTGCCCCAGCCTCGGGGACGCCCCTGGGAGCTGCCAGAGATTCTTGGAAGTGCCAAAACGTGCAGCACTGTCCTGAGCTGGCAGCACCCAGCACAGCCAGTCTGGCACACCAGGAGGGAGGCAAATGCACCAAAAATCACCCCAAAGCCTCAAGTAACAGGAATGATAGGAAAGAACCTCACAGCCCTTCCAATCCAAGGCTCTCGGGATACCCATCCCAGCCAGTCCAGCACTACTGGACCCCCAAGAGCATCATGCCAGGGAGCAGGAACTCACCACTGGCACTACCAATGCTCCAAAGGGAGATGTGAACAGGTCAATCCATCTTTTTGGCCAAACAACATTCCTGTGAAAAATAAAAAATATGGATTTTTCTCCCTGGCATGTTTGGGGCTTTTCCCTTTCCAGGAGGGAGGCAAAACACAGCAGGAATGTTGCTGGCACCAGGGGTGGGAAGGCAGGAGGGAACACAGGGGCAATTCCCAGGCTCCTTGGGAAACCCAGGAGAGGCTCCTTCCAGGACGTGGTGTTTGACACAGCAGAAAGGAGGTCGGTTTTGTAACCTTTGCTGTGACAAAAACAAAAGCCCAGGAATGTTTTTCCTGCTTTTTGCCATGGGACATGGCAAAAAACCAAACAACTTGTTCAACAAACAAACCCCATCTCTGCAACAGCAGGAGCCAAGTTTCCTGTCACCAACCTCCTGCCCCTCAGGAACCTCAGAGAAACCTCAAGCACAACCAGCAAAATTCATTTTTCCATGGAATAAGTGCTCCAGGTGGAGTTTTGGAGCCCACAAGTGCTGCCCACCAAAACCAGTTAGGATGTATATCCACTCCCAGTTGTTTGCTGGGAGGAACTTGCCTGCTACAGCCACAGCCAGATCCTAAAGGGATATTTTCCCATATTTTCCACACCCCCCCACCTGGCTACCAGTGCCTCTCTCAGCAGGACACGGCAGAGAGGTCTGTGGCATCGAGTCAGCACTACAATATGAGCTTTTAATTGTTTGCAATAAACCTTTAAGCCTCAGATGGCATTAACAGGAGCTTTTTCTGCACACACTTATTAAAGCCTGATGGAGACCAGTTCCACCTCTTCTCTCTCTCCCTGCCCCTTTCCCACTCTGTTTGTAGCGTGGCAACGTGGGTTTTTACAGTCCTTTATTCTGCCAGGGTAAGAGAAAAAGCAAACAAAACTTCAATCAACAGCTCATTCCCACCCAATATTCCAATTGCAGAGTGAACTGATGGGAGAGGGTGAACTGGGGATGTGGGAGCACTGGGAAGGAGCACTGCAGGGTACAGTGATGGGAGAGGGTGAGCTGGGGATGTGGGAGCACTGGGAAGGAGCACTGCAGGGTGCAGTGATGGGAGAGAGTGAGCTGGGGATGTGGGAGCCCTGGGAAGGAGCACTGCAGGGTGTACTGACGGGAGAGGGTGAGCTGGGGATGTGGGAGCACTGGGAAGGAGCACTGCAGGGTGAATTGGTGGGAGAGGGTGAGCTGGGGATGTGGGAGCACTGGGAAGGAGCACTGCAGGGTGCAGTGATGGGAGAGGGTGAGCTGGGGATGTGGGAGCACTGGGAAGGAGCAGGAGGGCTCCTGGAGCTCTGGCAGGATGCAGCAGGGCTCGGGCAGTGATCCATCACCCCTCCAATGAAGAGCCACGCCGTGCCAGGGCTGCCTAATTCCATTACACTAAAGCACGACTTCCTCTGCACCTGCAATTACCCCGTGGACGTGCCGAGGCCCCGGCACAGGGTGGAGCAGCACCAGCCCCTTCTCCTGCATCCCCCTGAGCATCCCAGTGCCCAGCACCCAGCCCAGGGACATCTTGCCTGGCCTTTATCTCCTCCCAACATCTAGCACAGCCCATAATTACCAATACAGCACCAAAACCCACAAGACACGCCGAGTCCTCTGCCGGAGCCACGGCAGGGCCTCCAACACCTTCCCAAAGCACAGGGCAATAAATCCACAGGAGAGGCCCTTCATTCTCCTCAGCTACTGCAATTAATTCTTTAATTCATTACAGAAGAAAGGCATAACAAGGGACAAGGCACTTCCTGACCAACACCATGGAGAAACAAAGCAACTTAGCATGAAATCATGGTTTGGATTGGAAGGGACTTTAAAGCTCATCTTGTTCCACCCATTGCCATGGGCACACCTTCCACTAGACCAGGTTGCTCCAAGCCCCATCCAGTCTGACCTTGGACACTTCCAGGGGTAAATTCCTTTCCTCTGGGAGCCTTTCCAAGCCTGAGACTCCAAGAGGAGACTCATCCAGGCAGTGTTTCAGCCACGTTAGCTCCGAAGCCTGGGGCCAGCAGGTTACAGTCACATCAGTGGTAATGAGAACACAGTGGGGGAGACAGGACAACACACCATGGGGATTTTCATACCCCAAGTGTGGCACAGCCCTGGAGGATGCAGAAAGGCCACCCCACAGCCCTGAAGAACACAGAGGCCACCTCATAGCCCTTGAGGACACAGAGAGGCCACCCCACAGCCCTGGAGGACGCAGAGAAGCCACCCCATGGCCACATACCCCAAGCATCAAGTGGGTGTGAAGGCAGAGACACGACAGGGTCCCAGTGCCGGTGGAGGAGCCTCATCCAGCCTGAGCAGAGGAACAAATGAGCCACTTTCCCCCCAGTCTCCCAGCAGCATGTTCCTCTCCAGCAGCTCCTCAGCCCATTAATAAAGCACAATGTCCCACTGGATTAAGAGCAAATGTTTTTACACCACTCACCATCAGCCACAAGCCCAGGGGCCACCGAGCATCTCCCAGTGGCCCCTCACCCAGGGGACTGTTTGCCACAGGCATTGCCCTCCCTGGGGCACACGCAGACAGGAGGCACAGAACTGACTCTCTCCAGCTGCCTTGGCAGCAGGCAGCAATGCCAAGACAGTGTGGGTGAGTCACAGCTCACCCTGGCAGGGAGCTGGAGCTGTGCTGCACTTCCAGGCCTGCGTGGAGAGATTTTCCACCATCCTCACAGACACACCTTCCTCTCTCTGACATCCCCCCTGACAATTGCACAACCCCTCTTGTTGCTGCTCTGTCATGTTAATGGCAGGTTTCCTTTTCACAGGGAAGGCATTAATTTGGGGTTATGCTGTGAGCAAATTCAAAGGCAGATTCTGAGATCAAAGAACAGCTGAGGAACCTCCCGCAGCACTCGGCGTGTCCCTGGATAAACAGGGAATGGCTCAGGAGTTCAGAGGGAGAGGATGGATGCTACAGGGGTGAGTCTCAGAGGTGATCCCACCTCGGGGCAGTCAGCTCTATGCCAAAAACCAGCACCACAACCACAGGAAAGGGAGGCAGAGGACTCCTGATTCCTCCTGGATGCAGGCAGGGTGTGGAGCATCACTGCAGTGAGAAGAGTTTCAAGTTCCTTAATCCATCTCCTTTTAGAACCCACCAACCTGAAGCACTGAAGCACTCCAAGCACCCACATCCCCTCCTGTCCCTGTTCCCTGGAGCAGAACCCAACCCCTCCTGGCTCCCCTCTCCTGGCAGGGATTGCAGAGCCAGAAGGTGCCCCCTGAGCCTCCTTTTCTCCAGGCTGAGCCCCCCCAGCTCCCTCAGGAGTTCCCCAGCCCCTTCCCAGCTCCATTCTCTTCCCTGGATACTCCTCTGGAACCCCCTGACAGCCACACATCCCTCCCCACAGCCCCAGCCAGGCTCCTCTGGCAGGTCTGGGGTTGATCCAGTGCTCCAGTGTGCTCTTCCTTTTGGAAACCTTTCCTCTTTTACAATTCTGAGCCAGGCCCAAACAGTAATTGAAATTCCCTCAGCAAAGGCTGAGCCAGGAGGAAAGAAAGTCCCAGGATCCATTACCAGCCTTATCAGGCATACCTGCTCCAGGGGGAAAGAGGGGCTTATCACAGGCACCTAACGGAAAAGGGAACGATGGAGAAAGCTGTATCCAGTGCAGGCACTCATGGAATGAAGAATTAAACCAGGTTTTCTCAGTCCCTGCTTTTTTCCAGCAGGATTTTTTCACCCCATACCATCAAACCACACCAGATCTCATCTCTGTCAGAACTTAGTGATCCATAAACCTAATGAGGGTGGGAGGGAATTTAACCCTGACCTGGATTTGAGGCAGCTCTGCTCTGCAGCTCGAGCTCTGGGGCTTCAGAAATCATGTTTTTATGGAATGCTTAATGCATAATGAGGAAGAATTATAATTAAGAGCAGCTGACAAATTGCACTCTGGAAGTAAATAACCCTTTATCTCCATTAATAATATGAAATGCTTTGCTAAAAATTAGCATAATTGCAATATTGTGGGGGGTTTGGCAAATAATGTCAATCTGTCCAGAAACAACTGGATTTCAAGCACTAACCCTACTGGGGGTAGAGAGGGATGGGAAGCACCCAGGTTTTCCACAGATCATAAGGGTAAACAGACTGAAAAGGACCCTTTGGGGTTTCTGAATCTTTCAGAGGGTCCCATGGGTGGGCTTCGTGGGCAGCACTAGGGATTTTCATGTCTGAAATCCTGCCTGGGTCAGGACCCAGAGAGCAATCCCACACAGATCCATAACCTTCCACAGGCGCCCTCAGGGAAGAGTGGGTTGGGTTTAGCTGATAAGTTAATAAAACCCATGCCCAGGTACTCTTATTTATTCAGAGCCAGAAGGGAAGGATGTTTCCCGGTGGAAGGCTTTGCTACATTCCCCGATGAGCCTCCCAAAAACCAAAGTCTCCCTTCCTTAGTCATCAGAGCCAATCCTCCCTCCCTCCCAGAGCCAGTGGAAAAGGGCCAGAACAACACAAAACAAGTCCAACCCCAGGGCTGCTGTTTATTTTGCCCTAAGCAAAGGAAATGAGAGCAAAGCAGGAATGCACCAGCCAGGCTGTGGCTCACACAGGATCCCCTGGTCCATCCTCACCCCTCCACGAGGCAAAGGCTCAATTCCTGCAGCAGCATTTCAGTCCCACACTCAAAAACTTCATAAACCAGAAAAGACACATTCCCCCCCCCCTCTCCCAGGCATGTCCCTTGGCTGAAAATCCTCCACCTACTCCGGCAATGAGGATGTGCAGCTAATTAACTTCCTGGGAGTCACAGCTGAGCAGGAAAAAGCACATTGAAATGGGAATTTGTGATGGGCACGTCTCGGAGGAATTAGCAAATTGCATAAGAGGAATCCTTATTCCGATTGTAAATTAACACCAGCGACAAGACTCGGCCTGTTTTTACTGCCCTGTGAAATGATTAACCCCTCAAGCCCAGCCCTGTGCAGAGCAGGAGGGGACAAATATTAAAAGCTTTCCATCTTTGCCAGCTGGAAGCGCATTCAGGAGGACCACGGGCACCTTCCAGCTGCACCCACAGCATCAACAACTGCTCTGCCNCCAAAAACCAGCACCACAAGCACAGGAAAGGGAGGCAGAGGACTCCTGATTCCTCCTGGATGCAGGCAGGGTGTGGAGCATCACTGCAGTGAGAAGAGTTTCAAGTTCCTTAATCCATCTCCTTTTAGAACCCACCAACCTGAAGCACTGAAGCACTCCAAGCACCCACATCCCCTCCTGTCCCTGTTCCCTGGAGCAGAACCCAACCCCTCCTGGCTCCCCTCTCCTGGCAGGGATTGCAGAGCCAGAAGGTGCCCCCTGAGCCTCCTTTTCTCCAGGCTGAGCCCCCCCAGCTCCCTCAGGAGTTCCCCAGCCCCTTCCCAGCTCCATTCTCTTCCCTGGATACTCCTCTGGAACCCCCTGACAGCCACACATCCCTCCCCACAGCCCCAGCCAGGCTCCTCTGGCAGGTCTGGGGTTGATCCAGTGCTCCAGTGTGCTCTTCCTTTTGGAAAACTTTCCTCTTTTACAATTCTGAGCCAGGCCCAAACAGTAATTGAAATTCCCTCAGCAAAGGCTGAGCCAGGAGGAAAGAAAGTCCCAGGATCCATTACCAGCCTTATCAGGCATACCTGCTCCAGGGGGAAAGAGGGGCTTATCACAGGCACCTAACGGAAAAGGGAACGATGGAGAAAGCTGTATCCAGTGCAGGCACTCATGGAATGAAGAATTAAACCAGGTTTTCTCAGTCCCTGCTTTTTTCCAGCAGGATTTTTTCACCCCATACCATCAAACCACACCAGATCTCATCTCTGTCAGAACTTAGTGATCCATAAACCTAATGAGGGTGGGAGGGAATTTAACCCTGACCTGGATTTGAGGCAGCTCTGCTCTGCAGCTCGAGCTCTGGGGCTTCAGAAATCATGTTTTTATGGAATGCTTAATGCATAATGAGGAAGAATTATAATTAAGAGCAGCTGACAAATTGCACTCTGGAAGTAAATAACCCTTTATCTCCATTAATAATATGAAATGCTTTGCTAAAAATTAGCATAATTGCAATATTGTGGGGGGTTTGGCAAATAATGTCAATCTGTCCAGAAACAACTGGATTTCAAGCACTAACCCTACTGGGGGTAGAGAGGGATGGGAAGCACCCAGGTTTTCCACAGATCATAAGGGTAAACAGACTGAAAAGGACCCTTTGGGGTTTCTGAATCTTTCAGAGGGTCCCATGGGTGGGCTTCGTGGGCAGCACTAGGGATTTTCATGTCTGAAATCCTGCCTGGGTCAGGACCCAGAGAGCAATCCCACACAGATCCATAACCTTCCACAGGCGCCCTCAGGGAAGAGTGGGTTGGGTTTAGCTGATAAGTTAATAAAACCCATGCCCAGGTACTCTTATTTATTCAGAGCCAGAAGGGAAGGATGTTTCCCGGTGGAAGGCTTTGCTACATTCCCCGATGAGCCTCCCAAAAACCAAAGTCTCCCTTCCTTAGTCATCAGAGCCAATCCTCCCTCCCTCCCAGAGCCAGTGGAAAAGGGCCAGAACAACACAAAACAAGTCCAACCCCAGGGCTGCTGTTTATTTTGCCCTAAGCAAAGGAAATGAGAGCAAAGCAGGAATGCACCAGCCAGGCTGTGGCTCACACAGGATCCCCTGGTCCATCCTCACCCCTCCACGAGGCAAAGGCTCAATTCCTGCAGCAGCATTTCAGTCCCACACTCAAAAACTTCATAAACCAGAAAAGACACATTCCCCCCACCCCCTCCCAGGCATGTCCCTTGGCTGAAAATCCTCCACCTACTCCGGCAATGAGGATGTGCAGCTAATTAACTTCCTGGGAGTCACAGCTGAGCAGGAAAAAGCACATTGAAATGGGAATTTGTGATGGGCACGTCTCGGAGGAATTAGCAAATTGCATAAGAGGAATCCTTATTCCGATTGTAAATTAACACCAGCGACAAGACTCGGCCTGTTTTTACTGCCCTGTGAAATGATTAACCCCTCAAGCCCAGCCCTGTGCAGAGCAGGAGGGGACAAATATTAAAAGCTTTCCATCTTTGCCAGCTGGAAGCGCATTCAGGAGGACCACGGGCACCTTCCAGCTGCACCCACAGCATCAACAACTGCTCTGCCTCATCCCACCAAGGGAATCACAGAATCCCTGAGGTTGGCAAAGCCCTTCCAGCCCCTGCAGCCCACCCTGTGCCTGTTCCCCAGCCCAGAGCACTGAGGCCACAGCCAGTTCTTCCTTGGACTCCTCTAGGGGTGGGGACTCCAAACCTCCCTGGGCAGCCCCTTCCAGTGTCTGACCACCCTTTCCACAAAGAAATCCTTCCTGAAATGTATGTAAGTGCCAGGAATCCTTACAGAGTGACCCCTTTCCCCTAAAAGGTGCTCCCCGCAGCCTGAGAAAAAAATTACAACTTTAAACAACATGCAACTACACCTGCAGGTGGGATGGTCCTTCCCCTCCTCCTGCAGCTTCAGCCACACACTATTCCCAGCTTTCCCTCCAAATAAGTGACTTGCACGGGTTTAGAAAGCAAAATATCCATCCTCCAGGCACATTCCAAGCCAGACAGCATCATTAGACACAAGAGTGTCTTTGGATATTTATTTATCAAGTTCCAAACCCTTCCCAAGAGTTCTCACCAAAAATAGCCTAAAATTTACTGCACAAAATGCCCAGTCCCAGACTTTACTCCCAAAAAGCCTTCAAGCCTTGATTTGCACAACCAGAAAAGGGCAGGAGCATAAGGCCAGTCTGTTTGGGGAGGGTTAAGGTGCCCCAGCCTCCTGTCATGACCATCCTCACACCTGCTCCTCTCTCAGCCACCCCATGTGCAGATCCTCATCCTGCTCAGGGAAACTTCTGGGCAGCAGCCAACCAGAGCCCCAAATATTTCCAAAAAACAGGTATGAAACACAAGCCCTGCAGCCCAGACAGGGCTTTTGGCTATACTGGTTCCATAGGGTGGGGGGTCAGCAGCAGCAGCACCTACAGGGCAAACACCAGCCCAGGTGAAAGGCTTTTAAAAGGCACTTTAGTTACTATTCACTTAAATCAAAGGAATGGGTTGCCCATCACATGTGGCTTTATTGATTTACTTTGTAGTCAAGATCAAAAAAAACCCACAAAATCCTGTATCCAGCTGGGAAGAAAAAAAATACAGCCAATGGAGATGGTATTTCCAGGTCGGAATTACAGCCCTGGCTCCCCACCCTCCCACCCCAATCATCTTTTACACCACAAGTATTGGCAGGCTCCTGGTTATAGCTGAGTAATGGCCCATCAGCTCTTTCCCTGGATTATATATTAACTCCTGGTTCTCCTGCAATATCTGCCCTCCTCTCCCTCCCTCGAGCAGCTCCCAGGGAGACCCCGAGGCTGCTGCAGACCCCCCACCCCAGCACCCTCTGGGGCTGTGCTGAGCTCTGCCCACACACCCACCACACTGGGAGTGACAGAGCTGCTTTCCATGTGCAGACAGATGTTTCTGAGGAAAATGAAGCCTAGAGGTAGAGGAGATGAGGCTGATTAAGCCCCATTATCCTATTTAGTGTAATGATCACGGAGCCCACGTCACTCAGCGGAAAGAACAAGGCACTTACAGGAGCAGCAAGCAGGAGTCATGCAGCACTTGAGGGACTCACCAGCACCATGAACAGCTGGATTTCTCCTTCTCCCTGCCCATGGCACCTTCCCAATCCCACCAGCATCACACCTGTGAATTCCCATTCACTTGCAGGAGCAGTTAAGGGGCTTTGACCTGGAAAAGGCAGGAGCTCTTCAAGCACAGGTGCTCCACTGCACCCCGAGCCAAAGCCCATCCAAAACCCACCCACAGGGGCTTGGAAACACTCTTGGGAACTCCACAGCCTGCAGCACCACCCAGAGAGGTCTTGGGGATCCAGCAGCTCCAAGAAAAAGGCAACTCACATGGAACCATGAAGTTATTTAGGCTGGAAAAGCCCTATAAAATCATCAAGTCCAACTCTTAATGCAGCACTGCCAAAGCCACCACTAACCCATGTCCCCAAGTGCCACATCTGTGTCTGTTAAACCCCTCCAGGGATGGGGACTCCACCACTGCTGGGCAGCCTGTGCCAGTTCTGGATGCAATGCTTCCAATTTTCACATGTATGTAAAAATCCAGGAGTAAAAGCACCCAGGGACTGTCTGAAAGGCAGACCCAGGGCTGGAGCATCCTCTGCATTCTTGTGGGATTCCTCCAGGGAGGGGGAGACCAGAGCAAGGAACACATGATGAAAACCCAATAAAACACCCCACTCTGAACAAACCCAGCCAAGTCAGCAGAGCTGCAAGACAGATTTGAAGGATGAGAATAATAACACATCATTCCAGCATTCTCATGCGTTGCAGTAGACCCAAAATAGCTCCTCAGCCACCAGGGACCTGCTGCACTGAGCAGAATTTTTAAGTAAACTTTCCCTCAAAGGCTTTGGGTCTTGGCATCAAAGACCCTGAGACCCAGTGCTTTTCAGTAAAGGCAGCAGTGGCTCATACACCTCCCTGCCCTGCCCCTCTCCATCCAGAAACCTCCTCAAACACCAGCTGAAAGGCAAGTTCTGCTTTAAAAAGCAGGTGCAAGGTTAAACCAGAGGTTCCATGCAAGGAGATAGTTGGCAAAATATAGGAGAGCCCCCTTTTTTCAGACTCCTGGGGCCTGTTCCTGCCATGGTCCTGCTCTCCAAGCACTCCCAAATGCCCTGTTGTGGTTTGCCATCCTCCACCAGCCCAGCTGAGTGCCCAGACCAGCATCTCCTCCTCCTCCAGCTGAGCCTAAGGATGAACAAACATGTTAAAGGCTTCACACAGGGAATCGGGAAAGATAAAGATGTAATAGATTAGATCTGCCTTTTGTAAGGAATTTAATGACTCCAGCTGTTCAGCATCATTAACCAGTTTGTCTTGGAGGTTTAACCCTCCTGCTGCCACTGAGCAAACACTGGGATACCCCAGCTCCAGTGGGGCTGAGGCAGGAGCAGGGCCCTTCTCCCTCCCTGGGGAGCAGGGCTGGGCTGATAAAGGGTCATTAAAAGCTTTTACTACCTCTTGCTATCCAGCAAACCAGTCCTGGAGCAGTGCCAGGCAGGGAGAGAGCTCTCTGTGCAAAGAGCAGCAGCTAAAAACAGATCCCTTGTCCTGCCCTCCCAGGGACAGAGTGCCCCAGCCTCACCAGCATCCTCTCCCCAGCCACTCTGGGGAGAAAAACAACCCTGAGATTTTAACTGATTTAGAAAGACTTGTTGGAAGTGCAATGGCTTAACCCTTGTCTGAACAGCTCTGGCTCCCAGGGAAGAAGTCTGGGCTCCAAGTGAAGGGAGAGGGATCTTGAGCCAAATTCCCCTCCCAGCACAGCCCAAGGATGGCTCAAGACTGACCAGGCACTTGTTTTTCATTTCAACACATTTCAGCTTTAACCTCTACCCATGTTCCTTCCATATCATCCCTCAACTCTGCCAAGCCTCTGGGTGCCTTGTCCTCCCTGAAGCCTCACAAAAGTCCCATCCCTGCCTATTGCACAGTGCCTGCCCAGCCTCAGGAGCCATCCCCTCTGTCTCTGGGCAGGGAACAGAGAGCCCACCCTCCTCTGCCAGCCCTCCTGACCCTGCCCCAGTTATCCAGGGAAGGACAAGCAGCACTTTGCATTTGCACACACCCTGACGAGGTGGGCACTGCCCATCATCCATCAGGAGAGGCACCCCCAGTCAGGGACACCCCCTTTGCCAGGAAGGCAAGCACACTGGCAGCAGCACCAGCCTTGGCATATAAACCCTCGGGTTCCACAGTAGCCACGGGGGTGAACCCTCCCCAGGCTCCACACAGGCCCCTGTACCAGCCACCAGAATTCCCATGGGACACGTGTGTGGTGGCACGTGCTGCCCACATGGAGCAAACAGCTGTGTCGAGCCAGAGGAGACAACAGCTCCACTCTCACCAACACTTCGACTGGATTTCAAGATCTACTGTATATTTTCTACATGTGCATTGCACACGAGGCCACCCTCTCACTGCCCATCCTTGTCACTGCTCCATCCTGCTCTTCACAGCACACGGATGTCACTCCCAACATTCCCATTTCAACACACAAAGAGAACACCAGCCAGAAGGAACAAGTGGGTTTGTGGTGCAACTGTGTCTCCATCCTGTTGGGAAACACCAGCCCAAGGCAGCTGATGAAACACACCCCGGGCTCCATCCAGCACCACGAGGGCAACACTGGTGAGACACGTCTGGTTACAGAGGGCAGAGGAAAAGGCAAAGTCTGCGGACAAACAGCTTCCAAGGGCTCCAGTGGCTGCTCCTGGCCCCCCAGAGAATCCTGAAAAGAGCTTGGGAGCCCCAGAGAGCCAGGACATGGGCAGGAGGAGAGCACAGAGAGGGAACCAAGCTCTGAGCCGTCAGACCCCACTGGCCTTTCATTCACTGGTTCTTTAATGCTCCATTTGCACTGGAAGCCACACACCATAATATCCAGCAATTTTCCTCATAGCTGAGGATGCATCTGACTGTACCTGTTATCCTGTTAGGAGAGGCTCCAAAAGCAAGGGAGAGGGAAAAGCTGATGCTCCAGGCTCACCTGGACCTGCTCTTTGAATAGAAAACCTCACACTCCTTCCTCATAACCACAGACAATCCCCCCTTCCCCTAAAATAAATATAAAATTTAAAAATCTCTTTGGAAATTTTTGGAAATCTCTCCACTGACTGTGCCATTCTTGTGTTTTCAGCTGTAGAAATCCAACAGCCTCCCATTTATTTATTTTTTAATAACACTCTTCAACACGAGGCTGCTTCATTCGATTTTGCAATGCTTGGAGGGTTGGCAGCTCTGCAAATTAAGCCCCTGGGCTGAGACACAAGGTCACACCTGAGCTGTTTGCAGAGCGTTGCCAGTGAAAAGAACAAAAGCAGAAGCGTGAAGGGGGAAAAAAAAAAGGGAAGATTAAAAAAAAAAGCTTGTGCAGACAGCCTAGAGCTGCATCCAGCACTGCCAGAGCCAGCCAGGGCTCGGGGAAACCACACTTTCATTACAGCTGGGAGAGAAATCCATCTGTATCCAGGTTCCATCTGCTTTCCCCTGCAGCTGAAGGCAGAGCAGGAGCCCCCAGCCCAGGAAGTGCCCCTTACCAGCACTGGGATGAGCAGGTCGGCCACGAACACGAACGCTGCCCCCAGGGCAAAGCCCACGGCCACCGGCAGGAAGGAGAAGGCTCCGAAGCTGCCGGACTCCTCGGCCATCTCGATGGCTGGGGCCAGCAGGGACCAGTAGGAAGCAGCCAGCATGACCTGGGGACAGAAGGGGACAGGTGAGAACCTGGGGGACAGAAGGGAGAGGTGAGAACCCCACAGGCTCCACTGCCAAGGGGATCCAACCCAGACTGTCACCTCTGCCATCAGCCCACCCTGTGGCCAAGGACACCCCTGTGCCCACTCCCATGAGGTTCATGCCCAGGGCACCCCAGCAGAGCCACAGGACACATCAGTGAAGGGTGGAAAAGAGGTGTCCCCCCATTTTCACCACGGGTGTTTTCCATGGCAGCAAACAAATGACACGAGCTCATTAGGGTGATTTTCTGTGGGATTAGCACAGCCCTGACAGCCCTTTAAACAGGAATGGCAGCAGGGTGGGAGCAGGACAAGGTCCTCTCCTCGGGTGCTTTGCAGGGACAGCAGTGGGTCCATGCCCCTGCCAAAGCCCAAACCAAATCCCTGCTCACCCAGCTCTGGGTTCCTCCACAGGCTGGGACAGGAGGAAGGAATCACAGCATTGGTGTCCCCCAGAAACAGAATAAACATGGGATAACACCTGGAGCCAAAGAGCCCCCTCCAAGCCAGCTGAGGGCACACACATTCCCTACACTGATTTACCTGCCAGGGTCCCCACCTCGTAACCCCAGACCAAGGTGAGGGCAGCACAAGGCACAGCCCAACATTTGGGTTGCTCCTGTCCCAGCATCCAAGCCAGAGGGTCCAGGGTGGGAGGAAGACAAACTCCCACCCCAACAGCAACACCCCAGCTCCCAGCAGAGCCAAAGTCCTACTGCAGGGTTTGACCTACAAAATTAGCACCAGGAAAATAAACCTGCCCAGTAGCAGAGTCCTTGCTTGAGGCTGAGCAGGGCAGGGGAAGAAACACAAAAGACCACAGAAAAGCAGAATTTGGTACTTGTGAGGATCTCCAGCCCAGCCCTGCTCAGAGCTGCTTGCTCAGAGTGTCACACAGTGCAGAGAACAAAGCACCAGTTTCACAAGCTTCTACTAAAGAACACAACATTAATATGCATTTTATCACCTTATCTCTCTTCTCCTCTAATTAAAAAGTCATCAGCCCAACACCCTCCACAGCAGCCCTGGCCCCAGTTCCTCTCCCTGCAGCTGTTCAGCTCTGCAGAAGGAAGCAAATCAATGAGACAAGCACTGATGGGCTCAAAGATCCATCGGGATCTGGGTCAGGTTTTAGAAAAAGGTTTGTGCAAGGGCAGGGACACGATGGCACCCACAGCCCTGTGGTGGGCAGTCAGGGCCCGTGTTCCCCAGGGTGGACAACACAATGCCCCCAGCTCTCTCCCAGCCCTGCAGGGAAACACATCAGTGGGAAGATTCCAGCAGAGAAAGGGGTGGAGACCAGGATCCAGTGGGAACAAGCAGAGTGATCCTGGAGACAGAACAGGAGGGGTGCTGGGAGGAAAACTGCCCCCACCTGTCCCTCCAGGAACCCCCCAGGACTCCATGGATTTCCATATTCAGGATGTTCAGAATCCTGGAATGGTTTGGGGTTTGAAGTGACCAAAAGGATCATCCAGTCCCACCCCTGCCACGGGCAGGGACACCTTCCACCAGCCCAGGTTGCTCCAAGCCCTGTCCAACCTGGCCCTGGACACTTCCAGGGGTGGGGCAGCCACAGCTTCTCTGGGCACCTGTGCCAGGGGCTGCCCACCCTCACAGGGAGGAATTTCTTCCCAATTTCCAACCTAAACCTCCTCTCTTCCAGTTCAAAGCCACAGAAGAGGTGCTGCTCAGCCCTCACAGCACAAGAACTCGCCCCTGAAGAGGAGTGCGTAACAAACTATTACATCTTAAATCACTCCTGAGAAGGAATGAGCTGCCAATTGCTGCAGACACCAGTCCCTGAGGGATTGTGTAAATCTCAGCTCGCTGTGAGTAAGAAGAACGCAGGTTGTCATGTCAGGCTTAAGTAAGGCTGTCAAACTTCATATTTCAAATGCCACCTCCTTTAAAAAACAACCACACACCCCAACGTGGAAACACAAGCAACAGGGAAAGGCTTTGCAGAATTATATTGTCATCTCATGTTAAGATATCATTTCCCCATGGAAAACAGAGCCCTGCCAGTGCTCAGCCTCCAGATCCCGTCAGCACCCGAGTCAGCAGAGGAGCTCCCACCAGCTCTGCTGTGCTCAGGCTCCAGGGCAGGGGATGACAGAGCCCTGAGCCAGCCCAACCTGCTGGGGAAGGAGAAGGGATCTATTTCTATTGTGTGCAGAGAAACCCCTTAACCCCACTTGGTGGGGGAGCTGGAAATCATTGTCCTTCAACAGGCAGAAGGGACAATGCCCCTGTGCCTCCCCCCTCAGCCCATCCCTGAGCTCAGGCTGGGATTTGGGGGCTTGGGGCTGCCCAGAGCAGCCCAGCTCCTGCCTGCCCAGTTCAGCATCAGAGCTGGCACTTATACTCCAGTTCAGCAGAATCTCTTACCAGATGATGCCCAGGAACTAACAAAAGGATTTCTGCCAACAATCTGATTTCAGCAACAAATTCAATCTGAAATCTCTGTAATTGTCCAGGAACAGAAACCCCAGTGTCTCCAAGCCAGCTGGTGTCAAAGGCAGGAATAAAAGAGAAAAAGCCCCCTGGGCTCTCCTTGGATCAGTAAAACACTTGGAGTCACTTGGGCAGAGGGGAGGATTTGCCACACCAAGCCTTCCCCTCCCAGCAGTGCCACTGAGACAGGGAGCAGGGGACATGCTCGCTGGCACTGGGACACACACCTCCTGCCAAACTGGATCTGGGCATTTTCACAGACTCTGTGCTCCAAAGCCAGGATATAACAATGCTGCCAATCCATCAGCTCTTGGAAAAACATGTGGAGGCTGGTGGGGGAGGAGAAACACGCAGGAAGAAGCATCACCAGGTTGTGGGGAGCTCCAACACTTCTTTGGGATGTGTCAGTGGAACAGGAGACAAACCCAGGATCAAAAAAACCACGGAATGACTGAATCCAGATCTGTGTCCTCATGCTCATGGCAATGCCCCCAAACACAGCAGGATTTAACCACACTGCACCCAACACCTCTGCCAGGGCTGGAAGGGAGAGCATCTGGGCACCAGCATCTCCTTCCACAGGGACTCAATGCAGGCATCCCCAAAATTCTGGGGATGCCAACACTCCTCCCTACCCAAACTACAGGCCCAGCACGACCCCAGTAGCTTTGGAGCCACACAGGAGCTTTTTTCTGCAAAATCAGCACAAACAGGGCACTGACCTTCATCCCCAACCACAGCTGGCCCTGCTGGCCCTCAGGGCGAGGGGGCCCTGCACATCCATGCCTGGTACCACGTTCTGGGCTCAAGTCAAATCCCCCATTAAAGCCGCAAGGCTTGGTCACACTCCTGTGTGGCCACTGGGCAGCAGAAAACCCAGGAGAAGGAGATCCCCTTGGCAGGGTGGGAAAGACAAGTGGAGGCTCAGAGACTGGCAGGACACTTTCCCTGCCAAACTCTTTCACTTGACTTCAGTAAGGCTCCAACAAGGGCCAGCCCCAGCAGAGCTGGGTGAATTCCTGATGCTGTTTTAAGCAGCACTGAAAGGGAATATTCGATCCCAGCTGTGCCTGGTGTGGGTTAAGGAGCGTGGCTGGATGATTTTCTGCTTCAACTGGGACAGAAGAAATCAAAGTACAGCCCAGCAAGAACAACCACGTGAGGCTGCAGGGAAGGAGGGCTGCAAGTGTTTGTTCATGATGTCTGAGCCCAGCATAGCAGGGAACAGCTGAAAAAAACCATCTTATTTAAGAATATCAAGATTTAAGAGAAAAGGCAGAATTCCACATCAGATGCCCCAGCAGCAAAGCCTTGTCTCTATGGAAACACAACACCTCAGAGGCTTCCACATGCAAAACCCTCAGTTATCTGTGAGTTCCAGAGAGGGAACTGAGGCAGAGAGAAGCCAAATCCTCCAGCACCAGCGCAGTGCTGGCATGGGCTCAGCTCCTCCACACCACAGAAAGCAGCTGCACAGGCCCCTCCACCTGAGATGGCACCTGTGCCACCAGACATGGGCAGCCTGAGCTGTGCTTTGCCATCAAGCTGCTCCCAGTACACACAGGGGTCCTCCCAGTGCACCCCAGTTCACAGCACAGCAATTTGACCACATGCCCAGGTCTATCCAGGCACTCCCAGATCAGAGGGAGCACCTGCAGTGAAGGCAGTGCCAAGACACAGCTCTCTGTGTCCCAAAGTGACACTCTGCATCCCAGACCATCCTCCTCGAGGTCACCTGGACATCCCTGTCCCAAATCCTCCTCCTGGCTCAGCAGTGGTAAAGAAGTTCTTAATTAATTCTGGTTTTATATCACCTTGCAGCTCCCAGGACACAAGTAGGGAAATGATCACCAAGAGGGTGGAGAACCATTTATTATAACCTGTTTCTCCAGCAATCCTGGTCTTGGAGAGCACCATGGCTGCTCCTGGAACCCAGATGATTATCAGGGATCCTGAGTTAAGCACAGCAAGGTTAGAAGCAACACCTGCCCCTGAAAGCACAGGAGCTGGAGCTTTGTTGGCCCTGGCAGAGCATCAGGGAAGTTAATTCAAGCCAGCAACAGAGATAAAGAGGAAGTTCTGTCTCTCCTTCTCCCTCGGTGCTCAGAGAAAGAGCCCAAAAGCTACAAGAGATCATCAGACACAGAAATCCCTTGGAGCAGGAGTAGTCCATGGTCAGAGCAACGTTTCTGTCTGCAGAAACACTTCTTACAGGGCAGAGGAGAGAGAAAACAGTACAAAGAGGTTTCAAAACTGCTTGGTCCATGTCCTTTTACCCTACAAGAAACAGAGTCTGTGCTGCTCCCAAAGTTCCCCCAACAGCAGTTCTGCAGCTCTGAAGGGGGCAGGAACAGCCTCTCAGTGCAGCCAGGAGGACCTCACCTGCCTGGGTCCCTCTCCAGCCTCAGGCAGGACACCTGCTCAGCTCCAGCATCACATCCCACCTCCACCCTCACACCCTCCACTGGCCACAGTCCCTCCAGCCAAAGTGCTGGGGCAGGAGATGGTTCCTCCTCCAGCTCCTGCCTGGACTCTCCACAAAGCCACCAAGCACACACACCACTAGTGGTTTCCCTGGAAAGAGGGAAGGAGATGCTGCTTGTGTTGTTAAACTCTTTCAGGTAAAGATAAGATGGAGACACAGCTGGTCATGCTGTTGGTCAAGCAATGACAATGCTGCCCAGCTGGGAAAAGGGAAACTCGGGGGGACCCCAGTGCCACCAAGGGCCTCATTGTCCTGCCCCCCAGACACAGAAAACATTCCCCTCTCCTGCCCTGAGCACAGCAAACTGAACCAGCTGAGGGAAAAGCAAATGTTTGCAGGACTTCTGCTTCCTGAGCCACACCTCAGGCACACAGGGATGACTCAGTGCTCCTGGCAGGGGACGTGGTGGCCACAGCAAGGCCAGCACCTGAGCCAGGAATGCCTGACCCCGATGGGGTTCACGGATAGATGATGGAACAACAACCCACTACAACAGCCAAGGGAAATTATTCTCGGCATTATCAGGTCACAGCAAAGCTTCCAACTGAGTTCTTGTCACCCACCACAGCATCCAGGAGCCACCTGCACAGCCAGAACCCTGGGAAGATGCACCTTCCACCCAGAGCAGCTCTCAGGTGCACTCCAGCACCTGGAATGTGGAGTTCAGCAGTTGAACTTGATTATCTTAGAGGTGTTTTTCAACTTTAACGATTCTATGAAGGGACACAAACGTGATTTAATGAGTCTTGATGAGCCTCCACCTGCCCCCTCACCTGGGCAGTGGCAGCTCTGCATTCCCAAGCCCCAGCACAACTTCAAGCCACACAGTTTCACGTTTTCCTTCAAGACAGAGGGAATAAACTCCACATAAACTCCAGTGTGCAGCCTTGAGGTAGAGCTGCAGTGTCTTTCTTCCCTCTTCTCCCGAGGGTTTGGAGCATCCACACTCTGCAGGAGACCAAGAAGTGCAAAGCCAGCCATGCCCAACAGCCCTGCTGTCCATCTGCATCACTCCCCTGCTCCAGGAGCAGCTCAGAGCCCCAAGGAATGAGAAGAGTTTAACCCAAGAGAGCCAAACCCAGTGTGGGCAGCTCAACATCCTCGTGACCCTCCTCGTGCCACCTCCACCCCCACCAAGGAGGCACCAGGACATGACAAGACACAACCAGAGCCACAGGGAGCCCTTCCCTGCCCTCGGGCAGCTCTCCAAGGAATGCTGACTCCAGTGGGCAACCAAACCAAGCGTGGAGGGGCTGCAGAGGGGGGCACAGAGAACAGGGACAGGGGAGGAGGAGGAGGAGGTTGTACTTACCCCTGCAGCAAAGCCCAAGCTCCCATCCAGGATGCGCCTCTGGAAAACAAACACAAAACACTCCCTTTAGTCCTGGGAGGAGCAGCAGTGTGACCACACCATGGACCATGCCATCTGCTCCATGATGAGAAAGGGGGATCACAAGGCTGGACAGGGACTTTAGACAAGGGCCTGGAGTGGCAGGACAAGGGGGAATGGCTTCCCACTGCCAGAGGGCAGGGTTAGATGGGATATTGGGAAGGAATTCATCTCTGTGAGGCTGGTGAGGTCCTGGCACAGGTTGCCCAGAGAAGCTGTGGCTGCCCCATCCCTGGGAGTGTCCAAGGCCAGGCTGGACAGGGCTTGGAGCACCCTGGGCTGGTGGGAGGTGTCCCTGCCCATGGCAGAGGTGGAATGAGATGGGATTTGAGATCCCTTCCAATGCAAACCATTCCATGAGTCTGTGACAGCACCACTCCATCACCACAATCCCACAGAGCATCCCAGCTCATCCCAGCACTGCCCACACCAGGCTTGGCCCCTCCAGAGCCCACCCAGGAGGGTGTGAAAAGTTCTAAACCAGGAGCTCTCCTGCCCCTCTGCACGTGCTGCCCTGCATTTCTCCTCCCTCCTTGAAGACTTTGATTCCTCCAATACCTGCCTGCTCTGAACAAATCCACTGCTCTGCCCCATCCCAGCACAAATCCTGCCCACTTCTCTGCCAGGGCAAGGGGCTTTCCCTTCCCCCAGGAAGAAAACTGATGTGCTCCTGCAAATGGAATCTCAGTGTGCAACCAACTCCTGAATAAATCATCACCAGAGCGAGGCATAAATAATAAACCCATCCGGGCAATTTGGAACACAGTGGTGAGGGGGCCTCTAATTTTGGATACAGGATGACTTAAAGATCAGCTCTTTGCTTGCTCTGAGCATGGGCTGACCCAAATCCTGCCCTGGAAACGTGGCAGCAAAACCAGGTTACAGGAGAGGAACCTGCTCTTCCAAACACTGGGGCTCCTGGAGCACATACCACCGCCCAGGGGCAGGAATGTGATTTCCTCCTCCTCTTGTGTGCTGAGAAATGAGCTGGATTTTTGTCCCTCTTGCCCCAGGACCGATGTTAAGTCTCTCAAAGTTGGCATGAGGCAGCTCAAGTGCCCTGTGAGCAGAGCACAGCGCTGTATCCCCAATCCCGCTGCTCTCCCAGGGGTGGGGGTGGGTCCCCCAGATCCTGCTGCTCTCCCAGGGGTGGGGGTGGCCCCAGGACCCACCTGGGCACTGGAGAACACGAACACCAGCGCCGAGCCCGCCGCCGTCAGCGCCCAGGTGAGCGCCGTGCCCAGCACCGCCTGCAGCACCGGCCCCAGCCCCGGGATCATGCTGACCTGGGAGAGAGCAGAGGGGTCAGGAGAGGCACCTGGGGTTTGCAGACACAGAACAACCCCCCAAGTCCCCCCTGGTTCAAGGGAGAGCACTCCCAGCCCCTCCTCACCAACTTAACTATCCTCCTCTCGGCTTGTCCCACCCAGGTGGGGCTTTGCAGCTCAATCCAGCAGAGCAGGAGGGACCAAGGAGGGACGGACACACCCCATCCCACCTGGAGCTGCTTTTGGGCTCAGCCCCAGGATTTGGCACCGGGACAAAGCAGAAATGGTGCTCAGAGCTTGCCCTGGCCCCGGTGCCACGTCCCACTTGAGGGTGGCACATTTTTGTGCCCAAGGCCCAGTTTTCCTGCTGTGGAAGGCACATGTCCTGGAAGCACCTGGCAATGGGCAAAAAGGGGAATAAATCCCAGGAGTGGGCCACCAAAACAGCTCAGGGCTGTGCCCAGGGGGCCACGGAGGCCAGGGGAGGGTTATCCAAGCGCTGGGAATGGCCCAGGGAGCAGCACTGCTATGGAAGCACCAACTGGTGTGGAAATACAGGCCTGGAAATGTACCAGACTGACAGGTATTGACACGTTTGTACACAAAGATCTCAAAACACATGCACAGTTAGACACTCAGGTGCAAATACAGCACAACAAACACATACATT
>VWZD01006345.1:1192678-1205929 GCA_013396695.1 Sakesphorus luctuosus
GGCTCTGCGGTTCGCGCGGACGCGGCGGCGGCAAAGCGAGGCGGGCGGGCGGCAAAGCGGTACGGGCGGGCGCGACAAGCTGTTAGTGTCACTGCCGTTGTCACTATCCCTGACACTGCCCCTGTCACTATCCCTGACACTGGCCCTGTCACTGCCGGCGACCCCCGGGCAGAGCTTCCCGCTGGGATCCTTCAAGGCAGCGCCCCATGTTTGCGCTGGGATGCCCTGGGAGCGCCCCTTGCTGACGCCCAGCTCGCAATCAGCCCCTCTAATTAACAGCCCGACGCGGCTTCTTAATGATGAGCAGCCTGGGGGCACCTCACAGGGGCAAACAGCCGCCTCCCCATCACTGGCATCCCTCGCTGGCACAGCCCTCGGAGGGTGCTGCATCCCACCCCCTGACGTCACAGAATCCCGGAATCTCTGGGGTTGGAAAAGCCCTCCAGGACCATCCCGTCCACCCTGTGCCTGATGCCCACCTTGTCCCCCAGCCCAGAGCACTGAGTGGCACCTCCAGGGGTGGACACTGCAAACCTCCCTGGACAGCCCCTTCCAAGGCCTGACCACCCTTTCCATGAGGAAATTCCTCCTGATGTCCAGCCTGAACCTTCCCCAAAGCCTCGTCGTGGGGCACACAGTGGCCAAGCACAAGGTCCCCGTGCTGGCAGGAGGGAGAGGGACTCACAGTGCCAGCCCTGGAGCCTGGCCAGCCTTGGTGTCCCCACCCCGTGCCATGCCAGGAGGAGCAGGTGGTGGCAGAAGGACACATCCAGCTCGTTTGCAACAGAACCCTCTTTATGAGAGTGTTTATCTTCCCACAGCCTTTGATCAGCCTCCCCTGCCACCACTGGCAAAGGTCAAGGCCATTTGAAACCTCCCTGGTTTCGGATTTAATCAATCTTGCCCTGTAATTGCTGCATCCCTCATTAGCTCCCCTGGGCAGGCAGATGCAGGGCGAGGTGCCAGCTGGGAGGGACATGGGGACACACGAACAGAGCTCCCCCTGCTCCCCCCGGGGATCCCCTGGCAGCTCTGCAGGCTGGGACAGCTGGTGACCCAGCCAGGCTGGCCCTGGGGACACTGACCCGGGCTGGGGGTGGCTGGCAGGGATGGCACTGCCTGGGGACATGCAGGGGGCAATGGGGACAGGGCTGGCAGTGGGTTCTGTACAGGCACCTCTCAGCCCCCTTTCCCAGTGTCATTTGTGTGCAGCGACACATGTCACAGTCCTGCCTGTCCTCTGCACCTCCCACCTGGCCCCTGCCTGGATGAGACAGGAACCTCTACAAAAACGGCACAAATTCTTGTGCAATCTCTCATCAAGGTGAATGAGACATCACAAGGGGCAGCCCCAGCGAACTCGGGGGCAACCAGGACCCCAAATCCCTTAGGATTTTTTGCCATAAAGCTGCTTACTGATGTCTGGGGCAGATAGAAGGCACAGAGAGGCACATCTAAGCACTGTGGTGCCCCTGGGCATCGACTGGAGACGACCCAGATGTGCCCCTTGCTGGGCACGGTGCGCGTGTCCCTCTGTCCTTCTGTCCCTGCTGGGTCCCCTTCCCGCAGGCTGAGCTCATGGCCAGGCTCTTTCCCAACACAAATCCATCTCTGTCAAGCTGAGGCCACGGCTGGAGCCAGCCTGGACTGCAGGATGAGCAATGAGGACACCCAGGGCCGTCCCAAAGGCAGGGCAGAGGAGCAGCCCAGGCAGGGTCAGGGCTGTCCACTCTGCGAGCTCGTGTCACCTCTGAGTCACAGGGCACAAAGGAACAGCTTTGTGCTCCTCTGCTGGCTTTGGGCTCAGCACGGGGGACACGAGGGACACGAGGGACTTTCTGCAAGGCTGGGGGACCACAGAGTTCCACCAGCTGCTCCGAGCAGGAGGGGACACCAGAGGATCAGCGTGTGCTGTCACCAGCCCTGACATTTCCAGCTGGAACAAAGCCTGGCAGCCAAATGCAGGCTGTTCTGTCCCGATTTAATAGGAAGGACCCTTCAAAGAGCCAGGCACGGCTGGCAGAGGCGCGGGCAGGAGCCGGAATTGCAGCCCGAGGTTGCCAAAGGCTGCGGTTCAGCGGCACTGCGAGCGGCGGCTCCGCTGCAGCCCGGCCGGCCCCGCAGACAGCGATAAACTCGTTAGGGAGGCAAATAACGGCAGGGCGAGAAGGGGAGAGGAGGCAGAGGGAGGAAGGAACGGGCTGGAGGGACGGCTGGCAGGAGCAGGAGTCGGGCCGGGTGCGGGTTCCCCCGGGAGAGCCCCCGCCCCGCCGGGGCTGCGGGGAGCGCTGGCTCGGAGGGGTCTGGACGCTGCCCTGGGCACAGCTGAAGGCGCCAGAGCCTCTCCCTCCCCATCCATCACCGCTGCAGACGCTGCCCGATTAGATCTGGCAGCCACCAGGCTGGTCCTGCCGCGCCTCGGGGTGCGGGAAGATGGTCCAGACCTGTTTGTCTGGCTAATTAGCAGAAAGCAAAGCGTCCCCCCAGCCCGGGCATCCCCGCAGCGGAGCCTGGCAGCCTCCAGCCAGGCGGCAGCACAGCCACCAGAGCCAGCCGTGGCTGCTGGGCTGGAGGTGGGAAGGGAAAAGGCAGGGAAAGGGCAGTGCCACCCAAAGGACCCATGAGAGAGGAACACGGTCATCTCTGCTTGTGCTGGCCCTGTCCCCACAGTCATGGGGGCAGGAGTGGGTTTGGTACAGCTGCCCCAGGGGCAGAGGCAGAGCTGCGTGGGGGCAGCTCTCCAGAGAGAGATGATCATCTCCAAGACACGATGAACCTTGGGGACCCTCAGGTTGGCTGCTCTCAGGAGCAAATCTTTCCCCTCCCAGCTGCTGGGGAACAGCAACTGCCCCCCAGTTCCCCTTCACCATCTCACAGCACAGCCCAGAGAGCTCCAGTCCAACAAAGTCTCCCTCATTCCTGTAAAAAGCTGGAGATCTCACTGCCTGCCCTCCACAAATCTGGGAGAAAGGCCGGCTCACCCTACCCCTCCATTGGCATCCAAAGCCCAGCTCCTTACAACACTCATTTCCAGGACAGGGGTCGAAAGTGCTGTTTTCCACTGGGACTCTTGCAGAACCCCTGGGAATAGATGGCAGAAAACTTGGACAGACTTTTAAAACCTCTCTGTGGTCACGTAACCCCATGGGTTATTTTGGCTGTGTGGGAAGGGGCCGTGCCTTTCTCCTCTCTCCAGCCCCGCCAGTAAATTGCTTTTCAGCACAGTGGATGCTTCCCAGGCAAAAGGACAAAGAGGAGTTTATCTGCCAGCACCAAACCAGCTGCTGGGGTACAACTCACCAAACCAGGGACCACCCAGAGACACAGATGAGACTCTACACTAGGCTTTAATTCAACCCTAAATCTAAACAGAACAAAAAAATATCTTCAAAAGGCTCAAGGACAGATTCCTAACTCAGCCAGCTGCTGCTGCCCTCCTCCTGGACGGATATCAGCTCCGATCAGCTCCTCAATACACACCAGCCCATCATTTCATTAGTTTTATGGGGTTTTTAATGAAGATCAGATCTGGATTTAGCCAAGTGAGATTGCTGGCTGGATTCACTCAGCTCCCTGACCCCAGCTTCCCACAGAGGTGGAAGGGAAGGGCTGGGGGTGGCTGGAGCCCTGATGCTCTGCAGGCAGCCCCAGCCAGCTGGAAGCACCCCGGGGTCCCTGCACTCCCCCTGCCCTGCCCCTCCATCCCCCTGGCACAGGGGCAAGATTGATGCTCAGCACCACGATGGGTACTGGGAGAAGCCACTGCCATTCTGGGCAGTCTTAGTGCCAGGGCGAGGGCAGGGCACAGCTCAGGGACCTGCCATGGCTTGGTGACCGCAGGGGCTGCACATCAAGGGCCCCAGGGGAGGGATGTGGCAGCGTCACCTGTTGACAGGAGAAATTCAGGAAAGCAGCACTGGAAATACACACGGTGAGACTGTACCACGCTCTTCCCACTGCCGAGGGAAGGGCACGGTTAGGACATCCCTTCTGGGCACAGGAACCAGCCAAGGGCAGATAAAACAACTGTGAAAAGGTCACAAGGCATCAAACTCCTCTCCCGTGCCAGACTGGCACACTGTGCTCCCTGCTGCCCGCTGCCAGCACTCTGCCCACACAACGGTGGTCCAGGGGGCACATGCAGCCACCCTGCCTGGAGCAGCATCCCAGGGATTGGCATTCCTCAGGGAACCCCACAGGGGAGCGCCCCACAGAGATCCAATCCCCCACTCACATCAGCCAAATCATCTCCATCCCCACCTCCCCTCCTTCCACACAGTTACTGGGATAATAATTTCCACATCATCTACAGCAGAAGAAGCTCTTTCCTGCCTCCTAAAGATTTATGAGGCTGATAACGACTCTCCCGGGTGCTCCAGGACCTGATGTCTTTAGATCTTGAGACGTGCATGGTGAAGTGCAAACGAGACCCTCCCGGCCACAATCAGAAGCTTCAGCACTGGGCTCTTTGTTCCCACTCACTCTTAATTTCCTGCTTTCTATTGTCTCTTGGATTAGTGATGGAAAGGGGGACAGGAATAATGATTATTTAATTGCTTTCAAGATCTCAGACCAGAAGAGAGTTATCTGCCCCAAACCTCTCCTTTTTGGCCTTCCTCCCCCAGTCATCATCACTGGGTCACTGCAGAGGGAGAGGCTGTGGCAGGAGCTGCCCATATTGTGCCAGTCCCCAGAGACCCCAGATATTTCAGCATCACCTTCCCACCTCTCCAAGGTATGAGGAGCAGCAAGGACCTGCCTTGGCTTGTCTTTGGAAGCAAGGTGAAAAAATCCAGGGGTGAAGGCACTCTCAGCTTCCCATGAGACTCTGGGAGACCTCTTGGGGATCTTCACTGGGGTCACAGTGTGTCCATCATGCTGCCATCACCCTGTCCATCTCCTGGTGGCCCTGGAGACATCAGGAGAAGCTGAGCCTATGGCTGGAACCAAAATGTTGCTTGTACAGCAGGAGCCAGGCAGTGAGGCCAAGGTTGTGCTGGGAGAAGGAGCCACGGGGTGCATGGCCCTTTGGGGTGTCTCCATCTGGAAGCCTCATGGATCCAGGTAGGTCCCACCACGCTCTGGGGCAAAGCAGGGTCCCTGCACATGTCCCTGGGACCTGCTCTGAGCTCCTGCTTTGGGCACCACAAGCCTCTGAGAGCAGGAGAGGCTCCAATCGCAGGCACGAAGCCCCCCAGAGCAGCACCAAGAGCTGCCGGCAGCCAAGGTGCCCGGCCGGGCTCACCAGGCAGGTCTGTGGGCAGGGTGGGCACTGCAGGAGAGGTTACGCAGGCAGGGTGGGCAGGGCAGGGTGGGAACACAAGGTGAGCANGGCGGTGCGGAGACGAGCGGAGCCGAGCTCGGTGCGGGCTCTGCCGGAGACTCCCCGGTGCCCTCCGGGCCGGGGCGGGCGGCGGCGGCGGGAGCAGGTGAGCGGCGGGACAGCCCCGCGCGGTGCCCCTCGGCAGCGGAGCGATGGGTCCGGGGGTGGGGGCTCCCTCGCCCCGAGCTCGTCGCCCACCGGGGCCGTCCGGGCTCGGGGTGCCGGTTCCGGCTCGGAGGGAAGGGGCTGGCACCCGCAGAACGGCCAGGAGAAGGGGTTTTCCAGCAGCGCTCGTGCGCCCGGGCATCAGTTGCACCCACCGGGACACACCGGTTGGATATGGGGAGCCGTAAGAGCTCCGGGATCGCCAGAGCCAGGAGGAGCTGGTGGCGTGTCCAGACAGACCACTCGAGGAGGGGAGCCCCTCTCCTGGGAGCATCTGCCATGGAGCTTGGCAGCAGGATGGGCAGATCCTCCCCAGGAATATCCTCATTTCTATTTACCCTCTGATTTCTAGAATCTTCTCCTCTACCCCCAGAGCAAGAGAAGATGACATCTCTGCTCCTCTGAGCCAGCAGTGCCCAAGGACTGGCAGAGCCATGGAGCTGGACTATGAGCTGCCCAATGCCACTGAGTTCTGGTTCTCCCCAGCTTCCTCCTTTGACAACTTCTCCCTGGAGGCTCCCACCAATGCATCACAGAATGCCACAGGTCACCACTTCGACCTGACCAGCAATGCCATCCTCACCTTCATCTACTTTGTGGTCTGCATCATTGGGCTGTGTGGCAACACGCTGGTGATCTACGTCATCCTCCGCTATGCCAAGATGAAGACCATCACCAACATCTACATCCTCAACCTGGCCATCGCCGACGAGCTGTTCATGCTCGGGCTGCCCTTCCTGGCCATGCAGGTGGCCCTGGTGCACTGGCCCTTTGGCAAAGCCCTCTGCAGAATTGTCATGACGGTGGATGGGATCAACCAGTTCACCAGTATCTTCTGCTTGACGGTTATGAGCGTTGACCGATACCTGGCTGTCGTCCATCCCATAAAATCTGCCAAGTGGAGGCGGCCCAGGACAGCCAAAATGATCAATGTGGCTGTTTGGGGCGTCTCCCTGCTGGTGATCATGCCCATCATGATTTATGCTGGAGTGCAGCACAACCATGGCAGGAGTAGCTGCACCATCATCTGGCCAGGAGAGTCGGGTGCCTGGTACACGGGTTTCATCATCTACGCCTTCATCCTGGGCTTCCTGGTGCCTCTCACCATTATCTGCCTTTGCTACCTATTCATCATTATCAAAGTCAAGTCCTCGGGCATCAGAGTGGGCTCCTCCAAGAGGAAAAAGTCTGAGAAGAAAGTCACCAGGATGGTCTCCATTGTGGTCGCTGTCTTCATCTTCTGCTGGCTCCCCTTCTACATCTTCAACGTCTCCTCAGTCTCCGTCCTGATTGTGCCCACGCCTGTCCTCAAGGGCATGTTTGACTTCGTGGTGGTCCTCAGCTATGCCAACAGCTGTGCCAACCCCATCCTTTATGCTTTCCTTTCTGACAACTTCAAGAAGAGCTTTCAGAACGTCCTGTGCCTGGTGAAGGTCAGTGGCATGGACGAGGCAGACCGGAGTGACAGCAAGCAGGACAAATCCAGGCTCAACGAGACTACAGAAACCCAGAGGACCCTGCTCAATGGTGACCTGCAGACGAGCATCTGAGAGGACAGTGGGGTTGTCCTTCCTGCACTCTCCTCTCCCCGCTTGCTCCCAGCTGCAGCAGGGTGGTGGCATGTGCGGAGTCAGGGCAGGAGTGCCAGCTGAGGGGAGGGCAGTGAGCACCCCATGGGCGCTGGATCCTCGGCTGGGCTCCTCCTGAGCTCTGGTGGGCTGGTTTTCAAGCACTGGGAAGGATATGGATCAAGAGGAGCTGTCTCACCAGGAAGACAAAGACAACACGCAGCAACGCAGCACATTTCAACACCGAAGTGCCACCGTGGCCACAAATACCACCGGGGTGGCTCCCCCGGTGTCACCCTCGAGGATGGTTGGCTTTGGGTCTCTGCCCCTGCACGGGTGGGTGCACATGGACACACAGGGTGACCTCAGGAGGAGCCGAGGCCACGGGTGTGTGACAACACAGAGATGCAGGGACGTGGTGGGAGCTCCCGGCAAGCCCGAATGTGCACCCGCCCTCACCCTCCCGAGGAGACAGGGATGTTGGGGGCTGCATCTTGCTGGGTTATCAGTTACTCCATTGCCTCCCTGCGCTGTGTGACCACACTGTTCGCAGCAGCAGCTCTGCCCGGAGGGGACACTCCAGGATGGAGGCGACTTCTCCACTGGAAGCTGCTGTGTCTCCTCGGCAGCCCTTCTGGTCCCACCACGCTCCTACCCTGCGTCCTCCAGCCCTGCCATCTCCCGCTGCAGGAGAGCCCTTTCCTTCCTCCTGCTGTGACGTCACCTGCCCGCAGATTTTCTCCTCGGATGGAGGATTTGCCCCTTTTCCCTCCCCAGCGGCCGCTGCCCCTCCCGCCGCCCGCATCTGCCCGCGGTCGGTCCCTCGCTGCGCCGGCAGCCGCGATCGCGGCTCGAGCAGCCCCGGCAGGACCGCCCGGCTCCAGCCCCTGATGAGTAATCCTTGGAAGTATTTAAGCAGCAGCGACACATCGGGGGTTTGGAGCACCCTGGCACAGGCTCCTGCACCTGGCTGAGATGTGGGTTTGTCCGGCCCCGGCTCGGAGGATCTCTGGGGCGACTCCTGCCCTGCTCCTTCCAGGCAAGTCACGCTGCAGACAGGGGTGATGGAGAGGATGGGGGGCAGGAGGTGGGGGGTGCTGGGGACTTGGCCCCTACCCCCATCCGAGCCAAAGGGATCAGGCAGAGCAGACAACAGGACTTCCAGTACCTGGGAATGAGGAAGAGCAGAGCAGCACACACCAGTCCCGCTGGACCCTGCACAGGGTAAGGGTGGTGGGACGGGCCGGTCATCCGCCGTATTTGGCTTCTCAGGACTGTCCTGGAGCGCTGCGCTCTGTCCCTGTCCCTGCCCGCCCTTCCAGCTCAGCACAGCCCGGGGCTCTGGAGCCCTGACCGCCGGCAAAGCCCCTCCTTGGACAGCGCAGCAGGAACACGAGGGAAAGCCCAGGGGAGAGGGAGAAGTGCCGTCTTCCTGCCGGAGCACCCGGAGCAGCCTCTGTGCCAGAGGCCAGATCTGTTCACAGGCTCTTGCTCCAGAGCTGAGCCGTGGGAACGCAGGGCTTTAGGTGGAGAAAACAGATGGGTCTCACTCGCCCTCCCCTTTCCCATCCCACCTGGGTGTCCCCATCACCAGGGGATGCGAAGCCTTCACCTGGCACTACAATCGATGAGGGAGGTGAGCACCAGCTCTGGGAGTGTTCCCATGGCTCTGCCCCACTCCTGCAGCAAGTCCCTGCTTGGGGCATCACATCCTGCTGTGCCACTCCCACCAGCCCCCCAAAAAGTGCTCAGTGCCAGGCTGGATACTTGCTCCCCGGCTCAGTGGGACACAGGGGTTTTCTCCCAGACAAAGCAGAGCATCATCAGCATTTATTTGCTTTTAACTATTTCCTGCTCCTCCAAGGAACGTGTGGCTGCATTCAAGTGCTTGGGGGCACCATGTGGGCACCTCCCTATCCCCTCGCTGGGCACTGGGCACATCCCAGCTCCATTGTGGGGAGTGAAGCCGATCCCAAGTTCCCTGCTGATGCTGCAGGAATTAAAGCAGCAGCAGCAGGTCACGGCACAGTGAAATCGGAGCTGGGGATGGCCGGGAGCAGCAGAGCCCCAGGCTGGGATGAGGATCGGTGTCACAGCCGCAGTGATGCGTCAGTGGGGCTGTTGGCATTCCATGCCCGGTGGGCGGTGAAGGAGGTGTCTGTGTGGGAGGCAGGGATAGGAAAGAGGGGGGGGTGTGGAGCCCCCAGCACTCACCTGTAGCAGGGCCAGACCCAGATTTGCCAGTGAGTGACTTGTCTGTGCAGACCCTGCCATCAAAATCCCAATGGGTGGTGGGAGGAGACACCTGTTCCCAGGTCTGCCCCCACAGGTATCTCCAGCAGGAGCCTCCAGCTGGGAGCACCCCTCTCTGTGCTGGTTTAAGGTTGAAATACAGAAAGCTTGGCTTTCTTGCCCTGGGAAAGACCTGTGCCCAGGTCAGCTTTGTCCTGGCAAACTCCCCAGGCACTGACACTCCTGGCAGCTCAGAGGTCTGATCTGAAATATTTTCCCCTCTTTGCATCCAGTGGCTCTCCTGGGATGGGGATAACAGGGCTGCAGGTGTGGAATGAGGGGCATGGGGCTCTGCCACCAACATCCCAAAGGTGACCGAGGTGGGATGTGGCAGGGTGAGGGCACAAGGTGGCTCCTGGGGGCTGCCAGGACTTCCCACCACCACCTTTCTGCAGATCTACAGGGAAAAAAGGACAGGAGAGAGAAACATGCCACCTGTGAGTGCACAGGGAGGGAGCCAAGAGCCACAGCCCAACGCTTGCAGTAAAACCAGCAAAATAAAACCTTCTGCTGGTTCATTGCTGCCTAATAAACATCAGCACTGCTGCTGCTGCTGCCAGTAACGAAGTTTTCTTTCCCAGCCACTTGATTTTAGTGGGAACTTGACCTCATATTGAATCTGCTCTGCAAAGCCTCACAGGGCTGCTGGCGGAGTGCTGAGAAACCTCTGCTGGTTATTGCGGAGCCAACAGACTGAGCCCAACGGTGCTTCACGCCCAGACAGCCCCGGGCAGGAGGGATTAGCGACAGCTCCACCCGGAGCAGCAGGAACAGCGTGAACACAGACGGGAGGTGATGGGAAACACGGACCTGGGTGTTCCATGAGCTCTCCTGGACGCTGGGAAGAAGGATCCAGCCCTGTCTGTGTGATGGTGCTGCCTCACCTGGGGGTTTGCGGTGGGTTGTTCCTGCAAGAGACTTCCAGTCTCAGCACCTGCGTGTCCCCCCCAAAATCCTGTGGGAAACCAACTCCCCTTCCCCTCCCCATCACTGATTTCTGCCTGTGCAGAGAAGGAAGCCCAGCGAGCCCCCGTGGGACTGAGCTGTGGGTGCATCCCTGCTGTCCTGCTTCCTCAGCCCTCGGGTGTGGAGCCTCGTGCTGTGGCTGGGCTGAGCATCGCCCTGGCTGCTTCCACCTGTGCCCACCTGGCTCTGGGTGCTGTGGTGGACAGTGCTGCCCACTGCTCCATAGCCAAACCCAGCTGGGATGGGCAGGAGAGGCTGAGGCTGGACCTGGAGCCTTCCTGTTGCATCCCTACAGCTCCTCATTTCAGGACCAGCACTGCCTTGGACTTGTTTAAAGTAACAATCTCCTAATGAACAGCACAGCCGTGTCTCCAGAGGGTGGGAAGAGCCTTGTCTTTGATGGAGCCTCCATGGAGAGGTCTCCTCCTTCCCAGACTTGCCTCACGGTCACCATCCAGCTCCATCCCAGCAAGGAGAGCTCCCAGGCTCGGATCTGTGGCTCTGCCTCAGAGCAGCTCCACTCTCACATCTCGGGGGGCTCTTCCAGCCCCTGCTGTGAACGAGCCCATTTCAAACTGCTCAGGGAGAGTCTCCATCCCCTCCTCCGGGGCTGCTCCAAGGGGGAATTGCCAGCAAGGCATGAGCAGAGGGCACAGCAGGCCCCAAACCCACCTTCCCACTGCTGAGTCTGGAATGGGAACTGCTGCTTTCCAGCCCCAGGACATCTCTGCTGTTCCCTGCCTGCCTCCGAATCCCAGCCTCGCACCTGTGCCTCTGGATGGATTTCAGCCCCATTCCCCGCTTGCTCCAGGACCTGGACTGTGAAAAGCCAGGGCAGGAGGAGAGTCAGACTGTGGGGATCCTGCCCCGAGCCGTGTCCTGCCCAGGAGATGCCGAGGGATGCAAAGCCTGGACACTCCACCCATCCTGCCCCACGCTGTGTGTGCAGGAGCAGGGCTGGGGTGGGGGCCTGTACATATCTGTATATAGGGGACATGCCCAAGGGGTTATTCTGTACATGGACACAGCCCTGCCTTGGCTCCCCCTCACCCTCTCCCTGTGCCGTGGGACTGGTGGCACCGCGGAGGAGCTGGGAGGGAGCCCAGAGGCGGCTGCCACACTGACAGGTGATTTCTGCCTCTGCTGAAACCAACAGCTCTTCCCTTCCCTGCCCAGCGGGGCCACAGCGATCCAGAGTGCCCCCAGCAGGGCACTGCCCACCCCTGTCCATCCCCCGTGTCCATAGCTGTGCCCTGTTGTGAGTGGGACATACCAGGAGCGTGTCCCTGCTCCCAGCCCTGCTCTCCTGCCCTGCAGCCATTCCTCAGTGTCCTGGGGTGGGACTGAGCCTGCCCGAGGCAAAGGCTCCCACTGCCAGTCAGTGCCATGGGGAGGGGGTTGTGGATGGGGGGAGGGAAGTAAAGGAGTTTTTCCACAGTTCCTGGCTCTGTGTGTGTGTGTCAGAGCTGGGGAAGCAGCAGGATATGTCCCAGGCTTGGACACCTCCCTGGGAGAGAATCCCCAAATTGCTGAGGTTGGAAAACCCTGAGCCCATCGAGTCCAACACTGCCAAGGCCACCACTAGCCCATGTCCCAGGTGCCACATCCACACAGCTCTGAAATCCCTCCAGGGATGGGGACTCCACTCCGGGCAGCTGTGCCAGGGCTGGACAGGAAGGAATTTTCCCAGTATCCAACCTGAACTCCCCCAGCACAACTTGAGGCCATTTCCTCTCATCCCATCCCTTGTTCCTTGGAACAAAGCCCAACCCTTCCAGCTCCCCGCTCCTGTCAGGGGGTTCAAAGACTGAGAAAGTCCCCCCTGAACCTCCTTTTCTCCAGGCTGAGCCCTCCCAGCTCCCTCAGGAGTTCTCCAGCCCCTTCCCAGCTCTGTTCCCTTCCCTGGGCACCCAAACCAGACACCACATCTGGAGTGGGGACAGCAAAGGACCAACCAATTCTTCCCCACGTCCATGTGCACGAAGCATCCCCACAAAGCTGCTCAGCACAAGGGTCACAGAGACCCCCAGAGCAGCTGAGTGGGAGAGGCTTCTCTTGCAGGGTGGCAACAGCCTGGGCTGCTTTTGGGGGTGTGTGAAGGGCTGGGGGGGTCGATGTGCTGGAGGAACCAGCACTGGGAGTGCTGGGAGTGCTGGGAGAGGGAAACAGGCGCTGTGAGGAGCCTGGCCCGGCATGAGCCACAAGTTTATCTGCTACGAACAAAAGTTTGTGTCTGAGCAGCTGCACAGCCCAGTGACAGCCACGCTCTCTGTGCAAATAAAACAAATCACTCCACAAAACCCTCGGGTTTCTTTCGTCCCACTCTGACGTCCAGCACGAATGGGGTTTACGGGGTTTGAACACCGCGCTCAGGCCACACCAGCACATCCCGTGGGGCTGGGGGCACCTGAGGGCATCCCGCTCCGAGTCCCGCCATGGGCAGGCACCGCCCCCGCCCGGCCAGGCCGCTGCCCGTGCCCGTCCCGGGGGCAAATGGGGGCATATCCCGGTGCTGAGAGCGGCGCGGTGGGACCGGGCCCTGCCCAGCCCACACAGCCCCTCCCGGCTGTGCGGAGCGCGAGCGGCACCCGCAGGCTGCGGGGCCCGGGCCGCTTCCCCGGGTACGGGTAAAACACTAAATAATGAAATAAATTAAATAAATAACGCCGTGTTTTCTCCACCCCCCTCCAAACCCGTAGCGTCGCCCTGGCAACGCGGCTCTGCCCGGCACAAAGATGGCGGCGGCGCCGCCATGGCAACAAAGTTTGGGCGACGCTCTGCCCGGTTCAAAGAAGGCGGCGCTGCCATGGAAACAACGCGTGTGTGCGGTCTGCCCGGTTCAAAGAAGGCGGCGCTGCCATGGAAACAACGCGTGTGTGAGGTCTGCCCGGCTCAAAGAAGGCGGCGCTGCCATGGAAACAACGCGTGTGTGAGGTC
>VWZD01006345.1:1205977-1225303 GCA_013396695.1 Sakesphorus luctuosus
CCGGCTCAAAGATGGTGGCGCCCGCCGCCAACGCGGCCGGAAGCGCCGTCCTCTTCCCATGCCCAAGATGGCGGCGGCGGCGCCCGCCGGTCCCGCGGCCATGGTGGCCGTGGCGGCGCGGGGGGCCGAGGCCGAGGCGCTGTTCGAGGCGCACACGGCGGCAGAGCTGCGGGCGGTGGAGCGGCGGCTGCGCGCCGGCATCGAGCAGAAGCGGGAGGAGCTGCGGCAGATGGTGGGCGAGCGGTACCGCGACCTCATCGAGGCGGCCGACACCATCGCCGAGATGCGGCGCAGCGCCGAGCGCCTGCTGGGCGCCGTGCGGGGGCTGCAGAGGGGCAGCCCGGCCCGGCCCAGCCCCGCCGCCGCGGTGAGGGCCCAGGGGGCGGCTCCGGGGCGGCCATCGCTCTCAGTACCCCTCGTCCTCCCCACCATCGCCCCTTCTCCCCCCCGGCCCCTCCCTCTGCTCCCCTTTCTCCTCCCTCACCCCCTTTCCCTTCCCCTCACCCTGTTTTGTCCCCCCTTCATCCCCTCTTCTCCCTGTCCTGCCTTCTGCTGAGTCCCTGACCTGTTTTGGGGTCCCTGTCCCGTTTTTTCGGATTCCTGCCCTGTTTTGGGGTCCCTGTCCCATTTTGGGGTCCCTGTCCCATTTTGGGGTCCCTGCCCCATTCTGGGGGTCCCTGCCCTGTATTGGTTCCCTGTCCCATTCTGGGGGTCCCTGCTCTGTGTTGGTTCCCTGTCCCATTCTGGGGGTCCCAGTTCTGTCCCCCCTCACCCCTCTCTCCCCCCAGGTGTGCCCCCCTGCCCGGCGCGGTCTCTGGGGGGCGGCGGCGCAGCTGAAGCTGCTGCTGGAGGTGCCGGAGCAGGTGTGGGGCGCGGTGGAGCGGGGCCGGTACCTGCCGGCGGCGCGGCTGCACCTGCTGGGGGCCCACCTGCGCCAGCAGCTCCAGCTGGACGCCCCCCGGGCCAGGGCCAGCCCCATCCTCGCCCGCTTCCCCATCCTGCTGCGCCAGGTGGCCGCTGCCAGCCACCTCAGGTGGGCTGGGACAGGGAGTGGGATGGGCAGGGAGGGAGGGGAGAGGCCCTGGCACAGGTTGGGCACAGAAGCTGTGGCTGCCCCACCCCTGGGAGTGTCCAAGGCTGGGCTGGATGGGGCTCGGAGCGACCTGGGATAGAGGAAGGTGTCCCTGCCCATGGCAGGGGGTGGGATGAGATGGGCTTTAAGGTCCCTTCCAACCCAAACCATTCTGGGATTCACCTCTGTGTGACTGAGATGCAGCCCAGGGAAGGCAGGAGAGAACATGGGCNGCTGGTTTTGGACCTCTCCAGGCTGTCCAGTCCCTTGAGTGTCCCTGGGTGGGCTTTAAGGTCCCTTCCAACCCAAACCATTCTGGGATTCACCTCTGTGTGACTGAGATGCAGCCCAGGGAAGGCAGGAGAGAACATGGGCTACGTGGAGTGGGGGAATTCTTAACCTTCCAGAGAAATCACCTGTGGGGCTGGAGGTCCCTCAGCCCCTGGGAGGGGCAGCTGCCCCTGAATCCCACAGCAGGATCCCACAGGAAAGCCCCGTGCCCACTGCCAGGACCCCTGGGCTGTGGGGCACAGTGCTCCAGGAATGCCTCTGGAAAGCTGGCAGGCAGGGGATCTTGGGGAATGTCCCATGGCCAGTGAGCACATTTTGGGGGGCTGCAGCTCACAGGGACCAGGTGGCTTTAAGGTCCCTCCCAGCCCAAACCATTCCACGAGCCCAAGGCCAGCTGTGAGACAGAAACACCTCACCCAGCCCCGTAACACCCAGATAGTCCCACCTGTACCTGGAGGAATGACACTCTGGTGGTTATCCCATGACCACACCTGCCTGTGCAGGTCCCACAGCCCCCAGTGACCCCCCTCCCCATCCCCTTGGCAGGGCCACCATCCTGCAGGAGAGCAAGGCCCTGCTGCGGGCGCGGGCGGTGTCGGACCAGGCGGTGGCCGAGGCCCTGTGTGCCATCATGCTGCTGGAGGACAGCTCCCCACGCCAGGCCCTCGCTGACTTCCTGCTGGCCAGGAAAATGGCCATCCAGCAGCTGCTCAACCAGCCACACCACGGTCAGTGCCACGGGGATGTGTCCTTGGGAAGGTCGGGGTGACCCTTCACTTCACCCACCTCATGTCCCCAGAACAGGGTGGGATTATTCCTGTAAATGTCATGGTGGCAGGGACACAGCCATGTCATGTCACTGCTGGCAGCCTTTTGCCCCAGCAGCAAAATACCTCCAAAGCACACAAAAATGAGCAGTTCTGAGAGTCTTAAGCCAAGCCCACCTGTAATGGGGTAGGAGGGTGGGGCACAAGGCCGAGTCCTTCACCCTCCAGACCTTCTCTGGAAAGTTTCTCTAACTCATAAGCCTTGAAACACAGTGCCACTCACACCTGCTGGAGGGGCTACCTGGGCTCAGAGGGGGTTGCCTGTTTCCTTGCAGGTGCAGGTATCAAGGCCCAGGTGTGTTCCCTGATGGAGCTGCTCACCACCACGCTGTACCAGGCTCACGCCCTCTTCTACACCGTGCCTGAAGGGATGTCCCCAGATCCAGCCCTGCCCTGTGGATTGCTCTTCTCCACCCTGGAGAGCACCACAGGCCAGCACCCTGCAGGTGAGCCCTGCCCCTGTCCCAGTGTGCAGGCAGGAGGGAGCCCCTGTGCTGGGCTGGTCCCTGACCCTCTGCTTCCAGGGAGGGGTGGGGTTCTGGAGGAGGACTTGAAGCTGAGCAGCTGGTTCAAGTACCTGCCGGAGTCTGTGGTGGAATTCCAGCCAGCCCTGCGGACCCTGGCACGCCCCATCAGCCAGGAGCACCTCAGGGAGACCCTGCAGCAGTGGATCAACATGTGAGTGGCACAGGGGTCTTCTTTTGCAGGGCTGGCTGTGACCTCAGAGCCAGGGCAGCAGCACAAAGCAACCCCAGATTTCCTGACATCCTCCTCATCCCTCACCTCAGCTAAACAGGCTGTACCTCTGGGACACAACAGCCCACCTGGGCTGCACAGAGACTTGTCTGTACACACTCCCATAACCACCAGTGAACAAGCACTGAGTAAATGGGAGGAAAATGCCTTACCTGGCTCATTTGACTCTTGACCCAGGCACCTTCTGGTGAATCATGGAATAGTTTGGGTTGGAAGGGACCTCAAAGATCACCTACTTGCACCCCATACNGGAAGGTGTCCCTGCCCATGGCAGGGGGTGGGATGAGATGGGCTTTAAGGTCCCTTCCAACCCAAACCATTCCACGATTCATGCTGAAAGATCTCTGGGGTCCCAAGGCTGGTTTTGGACCTCTCCAGGCTGTCCAGTCCCTTGAGTGTCCCTGGGTGGGCTTTAAGGTCCCTTCCAACCCAAACCATTCTGGGATTCACCTCTGTGTGACTGAGATGCAGCCCAGGGAAGGCAGGAGAGAACATGGGCTACGTGGAGTGGGGGAATTCTTAACCTTCCAGAGAAATCACCTGTGGGGCTGGAGGTCCCTCAGCCCCTGGGAGGGGCAGCTGCCCCTGAATCCCACAGCAGGATCCCACAGGAAAGCCCCGTGCCCACTGCCAGGACCCCTGGGCTGTGGGGCACAGTGCTCCAGGAATGCCTCTGGAAAGCTGGCAGGCAGGGGATCTTGGGGAATGTCCCATGGCCAGTGAGCACATTTTGGGGGGCTGCAGCTCACAGGGACCAGGTGGCTTTAAGGTCCCTCCCAGCCCAAACCATTCCACGAGCCCAAGGCCAGCTGTGAGACAGAAACACCTCACCCAGCCCCGTAACACCCAGATAGTCCCACCTGTACCTGGAGGAATGACACTCTGGTGGTTATCCCATGACCACACCTGCCTGTGCAGGTCCCACAGCCCCCAGTGACCCCCTCCCCATCCCCTTGGCAGGGCCACCATCCTGCAGGAGAGCAAGGCCCTGCTGCGGGCGCGGGCGGTGTCGGACCAGGCGGTGGCCGAGGCCCTGTGTGCCATCATGCTGCTGGAGGACAGCTCCCCACGCCAGGCCCTCGCTGACTTCCTGCTGGCCAGGAAAATGGCCATCCAGCAGCTGCTCAACCAGCCACACCACGGTCAGTGCCACGGGGATGTGTCCTTGGGAAGGTCGGGGTGACCCTTCACTTCACCCACCTCATGTCCCCAGAACAGGGTGGGATTATTCCTGTAAATGTCATGGTGGCAGGGACACAGCCATGTCATGTCACTGCTGGCAGCCTTTTGCCCCAGCAGCAAAATACCTCCAAAGCACACAAAAATGAGCAGTTCTGAGAGTCTTAAGCCAAGCCCACCTGTAATGGGGTAGGAGGGTGGGGCACAAGGCCGAGTCCTTCACCCTCCAGACCTTCTCTGGAAAGTTTCTCTAACTCATAAGCCTTGAAACACAGTGCCACTCACACCTGCTGGAGGGGCTACCTGGGCTCAGAGGGGGTTGCCTGTTTCCTTGCAGGTGCAGGTATCAAGGCCCAGGTGTGTTCCCTGATGGAGCTGCTCACCACCACGCTGTACCAGGCTCACGCCCTCTTCTACACCGTGCCTGAAGGGATGTCCCCAGATCCAGCCCTGCCCTGTGGATTGCTCTTCTCCACCCTGGAGAGCACCACAGGCCAGCACCCTGCAGGTGAGCCCTGCCCCTGTCCCAGTGTGCAGGCAGGAGGGAGCCCCTGTGCTGGGCTGGTCCCTGACCCTCTGCTTCCAGGGAGGGGTGGGGTTCTGGAGGAGGACTTGAAGCTGAGCAGCTGGTTCAAGTACCTGCCGGAGTCTGTGGTGGAATTCCAGCCAGCCCTGCGGACCCTGGCACGCCCCATCAGCCAGGAGCACCTCAGGGAGACCCTGCAGCAGTGGATCAACATGTGAGTGGCACAGGGGTCTTCTTTTGCAGGGCTGGCTGTGACCTCAGAGCCAGGGCAGCAGCACAAAGCAACCCCAGATTTCCTGACATCCTCCTCATCCCTCACCTCAGCTAAACAGGCTGTACCTCTGGGACACAACAGCCCACCTGGGCTGCACAGAGACTTGTCTGTACACACTCCCATAACCACCAGTGAACAAGCACTGAGTAAATGGGAGGAAAATGCCTTACCTGGCTCATTTGACTCTTGACCCAGGCACCTTCTGGTGAATCATGGAATAGTTTGGGTTGGAAGGGACCTCAAAGATCACCTACTTGCACCCCATACCACGGGCAGGGACATCTTCCACCAGCCCAGGGTGCTCCAAGCCCCATCCAGTCTGGCCTTGAACACTTCCCAGGGATGGGGCAGCCACAGGTTCTCTGGGCACCCTGTGCCAGGGCCTGCCCACCCTCACAGAGGGTGAGGTGAAATGCTGCCCTTCAGGTGCAGCGACGACATCAGGGCCGGGGTCAGCAACCTGCTGGTGTACGTGAGGAGCATGAAGGGGCTGGCAGGGATCCGAGATGCCGTGTGGGAGCTGCTCTCCAGCGAGTCCAGCAGCCACAACTGGGAGGCTGTGTGTCATCGCCTTCTGGACAGGCCTGTGTCCTTCTGGGAGGACCTGCTGCAGCAGCTCTTCCTGGACAGGCTCCAGGTGGGTACTGGGCTGTGGGGAGCCTTGCTCTGTGTGCCCCCTTGTCCCAGCCAGCCCCCAGTGCCTGTCAGCAGCACTCAGGGGGTGTTCAAGTGGTGCATTTAAGGTGCTTTTCCCCCTCCTGGTTCTGTTCCAGACTCTGACCAAAGAAGGGTTCGACTCCATCTTGAGCAGCTCCAAGCAGCTACTCACTTTAGCCTTGCAGGAACTCGAAGTCAAACCAGGCAGCTCTGCCCTGAGCAAGCAGGTCCAGCTGGAGCACAACGTGGCGCTGTTCCTGTGGTCGGAGAGCGCCGGGGACCTGGCTCCGGACGCGGCGTGGGTGAGCGTGGGGCAGCGCGGGCCCTGCGCCCGCAGCGGGCTGGCCATGAAGGCGCAGGCACTCACACCGTGCGTGCAGAGTTTCTGCTCGGCCCTGGACTCCAAGCTGAAGGCCAGGCTGGAGGACCTCCTGTCCTACCTCCCCACGGACTCCTCGGCGTCCAAGGAGCCGGCGGCGCAGCCGCGCTCCGCCTTTGACCGCTTCGCCGATGCCGGCACCGTGCGGGGGCTGCTGCACGACCACTGCATCGCCTGCATCCAGCACGTGCTGGGCTGTGTGAGAGAGGAGCTCCAGAGTGCCCAGAGCCTGCTGGGGGAGCAGCTGGGCCCCCCTGGTGATGCCAGGCTCAACGGCGTGCTGTTCATGGCGAGGCTGTGCCAGTCCCTGCCCGAGCTGTGCCCTCACCTGCAGCGCTGTGTGCTGGGCCAGGCAGGCGGCACCGACGCGGTGCCCAAGGAAACGCGCTCCAACAAGAAGCTGGGGAAGGGGAAAGCCCAGGAAGTGACCCCGGTGCAGGCCAAGTGGCAGGGGCTGAAGGCAGAGCTCCTGCAGCAGAGCCTGTTAGCTTACCAGATCTGGAGCTCGGCTGTCACCAAAGTAAGGAGATGTTTCCCTCCTCAGAGCAGCTCCCGGTGTGGGGTTCCCTCCCCGGGGTCAGCACTGGCTCCTGAGAGCTCGCCAGGCTGCTGCCCACTCAGGGAGAGGAGGGGGTGGCAGCTCAGGGGTGGCTCCAGTGGGATGGTCTCCATGGGATTCCCCTTGGGGATGTGGGGGATGTGTGGGGTGGGCTGTCTGTCCTCTGACTGGTGCCTTTGGGGTTGTGCTGCAGAGTCTGGTTCAGCGCTTCACCCACACGCTGCTGCTGGACACGGCTGGCTCTGTCTTGGCCACAGCCACCAACTGGGATGAAATTGAGATCCAGGAGGAAACTGAGTCTGGGAGCAGCGTAACGTCCAAGATCCGGCTGCCTGTGCAGGTACGAGGAACAGGCTGTGGGAGGAGGAGGGCATGGGGTTCCAACACCACGTGCTGCCCTGCTGTGGAGTTGTTTGGGGTCATGAGCAGAGGACAAACACTCTCTGGTGCTCTTTGAGATACTCACCTCGTAAGGACAGAGGTCACAGGAAGGAAATACATCCTTGTTGCTGTTTATTCCAATGAGTAAGATTGGCCCAGATCCTGTAAAACTGAGCCAGAGAAGGACTTAGGCCTGGTTTAAACACAAAGGCCTCAGGAGAGAGATTTCAGGGAAATTGGGTGCGCTGAAGGACAGGGCTGCAGCAGTGGGACTGTGAGATCCTAAGGGAACTGAGGTGTGTGGTTTTCCAAAGGTGCAGGGAGGACACTCACAGGGACAAAGCAAGTGGCAGTCACGAGGAATGGGGAGGAGGGCCAGGCCAGGAGTGAGTTCTGTGTTTGCACAGCACAGGAGGGGCTGGGCAGGGCAATAGTCTTCTGTAATGAACCTTATCCAGTGAATTTTATTGATTCTGAGGGGGAAAGCAGCCAGATGAAAGCTTGGGATAGCTGGGAGGCCCAGGAGAAGAGCAAGGGGGAAACAACCCTAGGTAGCAGGTGGTCACTTGTGACAGAACAGGCACAGCAGGCACCCCACCCAGGTGAGCACTGCTGGTAAAGCCCTGGTGGGACTCTGAGGGCTGCTGTGACCCAAAATCTGAGGTGTCAGCAATCAAACCCCATGAGAGGCCCGAGCCAAGCTGTGGAGACAGAGCTTCATGGCTGCTGAGGAAGCAGGAAGCTCCCACCACCCAGCTGAAGGGATGTGGTGCTGGTAAAGCAAACAGCTCCCAGACCATGTGGAAATAAACACTATTCTCTTCCACAGCCCTCCTGGCACGTCCAGTGCCTCCTGTTCAGCCTGTGCCAGGAACTGAACCGGGTGGGTGGCCATACTCTTCCCAAAGTGACCCTGCAGGAGCTGCTGAGGACCTGCATGGCAGAGGTGCTCGCTGCCTACGAAAAGCTCATGGAACAGAAGCGGGAGAAGGTTTGTGGGTGGGGTCTGCAGGGGGTGTGGGATGGAAGAGTGGCTGGGATTGCAGGGGTGCATGTGCTCCTGTTCCTTGGAAGAGAAAAGTGTCTGACCATGAGAGCTGGAAAGGGGACACTCCTAAACACTCCCCCCAAAACTGAGGCAGAAGGGGATCAGACACCAGATTTCACACTCACAATGGCTCAGTTTGGTTGGTTGTGTCTCGGGCTGGTGTTTTTTAATTGCTCCCCTTGGGCAGCCCTCTCTGTGCGAGGGAAGAGCCCCATTGCTGCCTGTCCTGTTTGCAGAAGGTGGACACCTTCCCCCTGACCCAGAGCAGAGCTCTGCAGTTGCTCTACGACCTGCGGTACCTCAGTATCGTCCTGACGGCCAGGGCTGAGGAGGGGAAGCCCAGCAGGACCAGGCACGATGCCAGGTGAGCTGCAGTTCTGGGGTCTGGATCCTTCACAGGAGGTTGTGGGCCCCTCAAACAGTCACAGGAGTCAGGCAGTGTGGCCTCCAAGCTCTGACACTGCAACAACACTAACCTCACCCTTAAAACAGAGGAGGGGTGGGATTCTGTGGCCAGGAGCTGAGGCAGCAGGTTGGTCCCCCCTCCTTGTGTACGCACTGTCCAGAGGACAGCAGGGGTACCCTGGAGAGAACTGTAAAGCTTCCACCTGGGAGTTAAGCCTTGTGTGTGCTCCAGTCTGAGGCATCTTTCAGAGGAACAGGGAGAAGGTTCCTCTGCCACAGGAGCTGCTGTGGTTTGTGTAAGTGCTGGAAACCCTTCAGGCAGCTGCTGTTCTGCTGAGTAACTCCCGTTCTGCTCAGTCACCTCAGAGAGGAAATTCCTGGCTGCTTCAGAGTTGGCATCAGCAGCTGTTCCCAGGATGTCGCTGCTAACAGGACCCCTCTGCTCTCTTTGCAGGATTGAGAAGGTGATTGACTTCCTGGAGGGACACATTGATCCCTTTGACCTGGATGTTTTCACTCCACACTTGAACAGCAACTTGAATCGCCTGGTCCAGCGAACCTCGGTAAGGAATAGGGCTGGATCAGGAAGCAGGGCTGTAAAATGCCTTTTGCAGGGCAGCTGGGGTGGCTTTAAACTGCTTAAAGCCTAAAGATAACCACTGGCACTTCTTTGGAAATGGGAAGAGTATTTAATGCCAGCTGAAGATAAGAGGAGCTGGCTGAGCCGGCTGTGCGGCATCAGAGTTGGCTGAACTTTATCTAACAGGATTCACTGCAGCCTGTGCAGCACTAAGTGGGTTAAGTAGTGCTGAAACAGGCCTGGAACTCAACTGTGGGAATAATTAAAAGCAAGACTTAGAGGGGGAAGGGAGACACTTCATGCTCAGACTTACGCCAATGGTTTGCCAATGGGGACTCACCATGTACTGTGTGATCAGCTCTGCAGAGCCCACTAAGACAAACAGCTCCTTGTGCCTTCCAGGTTCTCTTCCCCAAATACCAGAGCTCCTTTCTTCCTTCCAGGTTCTCTTTGGCTTGCTGACTGGCACAGAGAGCCAGTACACGAGCCGGAGCGTGGCCCCGAGCTCCCAGGAACTGCACAACATCCTGCCCCTGGCATCCAGCCAGATCAGGTAGGGCACCTGGCTCTTCTGGGCATTCTGCTGTCTCTGGGAAGTAGGTCTGGAATTGCTGCTTCCCACCTTTCTCCCTCCCATCTCAAGGTTTGGACTCCTGCCACTGAGTATGTCAAGCTCACGGAAGAGCAAGGCCACTGCCAGGAGCACAGAGCAAGTCCAGGTTGGTACAACTGAGCCATACAAAGAGGAATATTTGCAATATTCACTGTCCCCCTGACCCTCGAGCTTGTGGGCAAAGAAGAAAGTAGCCAAACAGTTAATAATGTCACCTCACTTTTATTTTCGGTAAAATGAGAGAATCATTACGGCAACACAGCAGGAGACGGGGTGGATTTCTCCATGGCCCTCAAAGAAAAACCCCTTTGCCTCTGTCCTTTTGGGCCACTGCTCTGTGGCCAAACAGGCAATAACCACCCTGAAAAGCAGTGAGGATTTACACAGATGAGGCAGTTTGAGGTCAATGCATCAGAGACAGTTCATTAAGGAGGGCTGCAAGAAAGGCTGAAGGACAGTCGCTAATTATTGAACTCCTTTCCAGTGGGACGCTGCCCTCTAACCCTGAGGAGGCCTGGCCTGGTACCCAGCCTGTGAGGAGTGTGGTGCTGCTCTTGCAGAGGCTCTGCCCTGTTGCTGAGCTGTAGCAGACAGTCATTGTGTTGCTACATTTCCCCCCAGTTGAAAACATCTGCTTAGATGGAGCTCTGTGTGCTGAGTGAGAGCCAAGGAATACTCACTGCTGTGGGAAGCAGAAATTAATGTTTCCTTTACTTATTAGCAACCCAAGAATCCATCTGTGGTGTTGCCTTGGCAAGTGGGCCAAGTTGTGAATCTTGACAAGAGTCAAGAGAAGAGTCAAGACAAGAGTTAAAGTCTGGTTTTCTCACTCTGCAACTCTTCCTTCCTTACTCAGAACCATTCAGCATAAAGGTTGATTAAAAGCCCAAAGCTTCCCAATAAAGGTATTCCTTACCTCTCATGCCTCAGCTGGAGTGGAGCATAGAAGTGTGCAGTGATGTGTGGCTCACTCCTGTCACTCCCCTCACCTGTGTGCTATGCCAGCCACCTTCCCCAGAATCCCTGACAGCTGCCTGCTGCTTCTTCAATGCTGAATCACTCCCGGAGAGGTTGAAATCCACACTTCTCCAAGAAGAGCTCTCTGCAAGGGCAACAGCTGTGCTTCCACCGTGCTGTTACCCCTTGCTCTGAGGGCAGCAGCCCCTTCCCTGCACCTCAGAGTGTTGATTTGGGGGTTTTGAAGCATTGAGTACCGAGTTCCCTGTTGCTAACAACAGCCAGGTGCTGCTGTCCCTGTGTCTGTCTGTCTGTCACTAACCCCCAGTCATGGTTCAGGCTGCCTGGGGAGAGCTGTTCTGCTGCGGGCTACACCTTGCAGCTCCTGTGGGTGAGGGTATGGAGCAAGTCACAGGTTTGCTATAATAGTTACAGTCACTTCTGCATTTAAAACCTGCCAGGTTGCAGCTCCTGTGCTCCCCAGGGAGGACGAGGCCTCCCGCCCCGGCTCCCTGTTCAGGCAGCTCGTCACCGAGGACGAGGACACGGCCGCACCTTCTCTCTTCAAGCTGGGCTGGCTTTCAGGCATGACCAAGTGAGGAGCAACAAATAAAATGTTGGGCTGTGTGTCTGTCTGCTCTGAGCTCTCTCTGCCCCCTGGGCAGGACCGGTGCCACCTCCAGGACTGTCCGTGCTTCCCGTCCTCGGCCACATCAGGGCATGTCACCAGGCACGGCTCGGGACTGTCCTTGTCCCCTGGTCGCTGCTCTTTCACCTCCTGTTCCTTACAGTGTTAACCTTAAAGTCAAATTAAAGGAAAAAAAGCCAACCTACACACTAACAGAAAAGAAAACATTTCACAGCTGGAAATGGGTGCTGGAGCAGGGGGAGACTCCTCTGTCCTTCAGGCCCCACGATGCTGCTCCAAGTGGCCCCAGCACCTCCTGCCCAAGCTCTCCTGGGTCTAATTCCACATTTCCTTTCCAGTCCTGCAGCAGTGACACTGCTGTGAGATCAGGCTCATCACACTGACCTGGGTGGGAGCTCAGCTGGCCAGGCCTGAGGACCTGCAGTCACTGCTCCTGTTATTACTAACTCCAAATGCTCAAAAAATTATGTTGCCGAATAATTTTTTAACTAGTTTATTGAAATTAAAAAAAGACTTATAAAACTGAAGAGGAACGCTTAAGAGAACTTTACAGAAAGCAACAACTTGCTAATAAACAGATTAGGCAGTCGATTGGAATTGGACAGTTTGCAATCCTATAACACACATGTGGACTCCTCAGTCTCCTCTTGCCACGTACTTTAGAACCACCCCAAAAAGAATCCTATAAAAATTGCTTCAAAGCCCCTTTTTGCATTGCAATAGTGCAGCAAACCACAAGTAAACAATCTCCTGTTAACCTGTTATTTCAAATATAGACTGAAAAGGCAACAGGCAATTTTGTGCAATTCCATTTTAACAAACTTTGAAGTTGAAATATCAAATCTACACAGTGCTGTCCCTTCACAGAAGGCAGGGAGCTGCTGGGTCATCATGTGGGGAGGCGGCCCCGGCTCTGTAGGCTGTGGAAATGGGCTTCCTTCAGGATCTGGTTGATGTGGAAGTAAGGACCTTGGCTTAGTGCAGACTGCTCGTGGAAGGGCTGAGAGGAGAGCGGGCTGGATCCTGCAATGCTGGGGTTGAGGCTGGACTCGACACCGCATGCTCTGTCGGGGCTGTTGATGCTGCTGCAGCTGCTGCTGCTGCTGCTGCCACTGTCACTGCTGGAGGACTGGGACACACAGAGGGGGAACAGCAACATCAGACACTTCTCTCCTGCCCTCACCCCAGGTAACCAAGCACCCTTCAAGACAAGCCCCTCCCTTCCAGCTGTCAGCCCAATGGACTGAAGTGAGTCCACCCTGGCATCAGGAGGTTGTTATTGCCAAGAAAAGTGTCCCACAGCTGGAGGGACAATCCTTCACCCGGGGTTCACTGACCTCCAGGATGTTGGATTTCAATCTTTCTGGTTTAAACCCATTAGCTCTGCCCCCAAACCCACATTAGCACTAGTGAAGTTTGCTGGATTCATCTGAGAATTGGAAAATAAAGAACATTCCTAGGGAGCTGCACAGGCAGGCAGGGCAAAGTTTGGCAGTTCTGTTCTGGCAGAGGTTTTAGGGAAGCACCATGCAAAGCATTTTCCTACAAAATCCTCCTAAAGTGAGATCTGAAGCATCCAAAGCAAGAAGCTGTTAAAACAAATGCACCACGACACCCATTTTAAGTCTTTGAACCCCCTGGCAGAGACACAACTGCTCTTCTCCCAGCTGAGTACAGGGGTGGCAGCATTAACTGGTCATGGCCCACAACAATTCCATAACAATTTACTTGACAGTAAAAGAGGAAAAACCACCAAGAATTCCACATGCAGCACAGAGAACTCAGGATCTGGCTCCCAGAGAGGCCAAGCTCATTTGCCAGCAGACAGGATAACTACATTTCATGGGAATGGCTGGAAGAGCATTGTTAGCCATCATTCTCAGGGATTCACAGACATAAAACTGTTCAGCTCACACCACTGTAAGGGCTGCTGGGGAAAGGCTCCATTAGCTACAGCTGAAGTGTTTTACTGCTGTGTGATGTGCTGGTCAGGACCTGCAAATGTTTGGGAGAGTCAATCAGTGGCAGCTGCTCTGCCATCCCAAAGGTAAATTCACAAAAGCAGCCAGAGCAAGTGAGGGCAGCTACAAACACCTCATTTTAGGAAGTCTGGAGCCACAGAAGTCACAGCTTTGTGCCACACCACAGAAGGACAAATTTCAGGACCTCCCCAGCGATTTTCCAGTCAGCACCACATCCAGAAGGGCCTCACCTGGAGTCAGTCTGAGGAATGGCACAAACTGCACCTGAGGGGTGTCCAAGGCCCAGGAAGGCTCTGTGGGTGTTTGGGGTGGACACAACCCCTGGCACTGACCCACCGTGACCCTCCTGCACCACCAACTCCCTTGGTTCTGCCAGGCACCACCAACTCCCTTTGGTTCTGCCAGGCACCAAAACCACTTCAGCTCTGAGGGAGCACAGCCAGCCAAGCCAGGGGCACTGAGGAGGAACCCCCAGGGGGGTCATTCCTGAGGAAGCACAGGTGGAACTGCAGAACAACCAGCTCCCCTTCCTAAAGCTGCTCAATCTGGAGGGGCAGAGCCCTGGGAGGGCAGCAGGAGCCAGGGATGGTGCTGGCCAGCCCAGCCCCTCCTGCACAGCAGCACAGAGAGGGCCCCGCGATGCCGAGGGAGTCACAGCAGCCTTGGAGACAAACCCACCGCACAGGACACTTTGTTTCCTTTTAGTCTGCGTTCCTTACTGAGCCTCCTTACAGCCACCTGCTGCAAATGAAGGTAAAAAGCCAAATGAGAACCTGGCCTCACTCTCTGCTCAGTTGCACATCCCAACAAACATTTCCCAGTGGTTATTAAGGATTATTTTGTGCTTTTCTGGGTGTTTGAAAGCTGACAGTGTGTCCTGGGACGTGCTTCTGGCACCTAAGGCTGCTGACAGACCTGGTTTGCCAGACTCTCTTTATTTCCAGTTCTCTAATGCAAAGATTCACCAGCACTGGCACCCCTTTGTTATTGCCCCAGTCCCAGTGAAGACCTACCATTGCCCCAGGCTGTGGTGCACACTCTGATAGGCATTTGGACTACAATTAGACAAGAAAAGAATCCTTAAAGTCATCATGTCAGCAACGGCAGACAGGCATCCACACAGCGCAACAAAGCTTTGAAAGGGAGGGGAGAGCGGCCCAGTGAGATTTAGGAACACTTTGAACTGTCAAAGGGGAATCCTCAAGGCTTACTGGACTCACTAACCCTTAACATCACACTGAATACACAGGTCTCATTTCCAAACCAATGTCCTGTTAAATGTACTAATGAGCAGATCTGATGCAGCACCTCCATCCCTCCCAACAGGAGCTGCAGGAACAGCCACTCAGTCCCCCAGAATCTCCCAAGGAGAGTTTAACAGAGACACCAGCTGGTTTTTAGTTAGAATTTCGGACCAGCCCTCCCCTCAGTAGAGGGGGACAAGGTTTGGTTTGAGCAGGAACTGCTGTTTGCAGATAACCCAGTGGTGTTTCTGAGCTCTGGGGAATCCTGACACCAGCCAGGACACAGAGGAACCATGAGGAGCTGGGGGTTACACAAGTTATTCAGGAAGGAAGGAGCAGTCAGAACACCCTGACCTGCTTCCCTCCCAGTAAAATCAGGGCAAAGGGTTTCTCACTGGTGATCCCTCAGGTCTCCAACCTCTCCTGACCAGCAAGGAATTCCTAATAAATACAGGGAAAACTGCCCAGCTGATCTCCTGGAAAAGGGAGGACAGGCTGACCAGGAAGGGAAAATGGGTGGCAAACCCTGTGGCTGGCTAATGTTTAACCCTGGCTGTGGTTCCAGGGCGGTGTTTGCTGTGCCTGCCCATGCTCTGAACTCCAGGGCAGTTTCCTGTCCTGTCCAAGTGGGTGTCACCTGGAGTGGCTCCTTCAGGACAGGCAGGAATGGCACATCCTGACAGCAGCATTGATAAGAGACTGAAGAGAATCCCAGTTTCCTTGCTATAAAAGTTGGAATCAGGGGTGCTGCCTGTCCTGGGTGGAAGGACAATCCAGTGGGAGAAAACTGGAAAACTGGAAACCCTCTGGAAGCTGATCTAGCTCAGGTGAGCAGCAGGATCCAAAGTGAGGGACTGTGGGATAAACACCAGGCACTCAGCAATAGGACAAGGGGGGCTCAAGCTCTGCCAGGGGAAATTGAAGTTGGAGAGCAGAAAAAAATCCTTTGCAGAGAGAGTGCTCAGGGATTGGAATGGGCTGCCCAGAGAGGGGGTGGATTCCCCATCCCTGGAGGGTTTTCAGCTGAGCTTGGCCGTGGCACTGAGTGCCATGATGTGGTAAAGGGACTGGAGTTGGCCCAAGGGTTGGACTGGATGATCCCAGAGGGCTTTTCCAACACAATGGATTCTGTGATTCTGTGGATGTGGCACTGAGGGAGAATCCACCATGTCTTGATCCAACCCTACTGTGATCACCAGCCCAGGGCACTCCGTGCCCTGGGCTGGTGATCACAGTGGGGTTGGATCAAGGAGGTCTTTTCCAACCCAATCCATTCTATGATTCTGTGATCATCAAGAGCTGTCACAGAATCCCAGACTGTTCTGAGTTGGAAGGGACCCACAAGGAGAGTCCAACTCTTCAGTCAAAGGCTTTGCAAATAGCAAAGTATCAGGAAACTTATTAAATAAAAGTGTTAGAACTGGCTGAGACTTTCCCAGCGACCCCAATCGGAAGCACTTGGGCACAGTGAGCACCAGGATCTCTCCCTTGGGCACAGGATCCTTAACAAACATCCAAATAACAGTGATTTAATCTCATGGCTGGAGTTTCTGGGCATGCTCAGAGTTCTGTGATCAACAAGAAAACAAGGGAGAAAAAAAAAAGAGAGAAAAAGGTGCATTCATCAGGAGACAACGTGGAGATAAAGAAGGATTTTTGAGTAGATGAAAAGGTTTTGGAGCTGCTGGCAGATTCTGAGGCCTATTAGCAAGCACCTAATTAGTTCTGTGAGAAAAACCAAACATGAGGTAAGGAAGGTTTTGGGACAAGCTGCCACGAGAAAGAATGTTGAAGAGATAAAATTCTCATGGCAAAGAGAACACCTGTCCAGAAAGTTTCATCCAGTTAGAAGCTGTAATAAGGTTTATAGACAGTGATACAACCTCTAGAACTTGGCTATGGGTGGGATTTGAGAATATATATTGTGTCATTTGAAGTTAGAGGGAGCTTTTACCTTTACCTGTTCTTTCCTTTCTTCACAGAGTGATTTAATAAACTATTTTGGAACACCTTGAACTGTGCCCTCAGTAATTTTTTGGCTGCCATGACCCACTGTGAGCTCTCCCGGGGCAACACTGTGGTTCTGTTCCTGCAGAGGGGATGGAGGGGCTTGGAAAGCTGGGCCAGTGGGCACATTCCCAGCAGTGAGAGCCTCTCCAGGCCTCACACCAGGTTTGGTGGGTTAAAACCAGGCTTTAGTGGGTTAAAACCAGGCTGTGATGGGTTAAAACCAGGCTGTGATGGGTTAAAACCAGGCTTTGGTGGGTTAAAACCAGGCTTTGGTGGGTTAAAACCAGGCTTTGGTGGGTTAAAACCAGGCTTTGGTGGGTTAAAACCAGGCTTATCCAAGGCAAGAGCATGCAGAAAGCACAGTCTGTGTTAGCCTGAGCAGTGACCCTGCCCTGGGACAGCCATGGCCTGTTCCTCTCCAGCACCCAAACACCCAGCACAGGGGTTGGGCCACCCCAACACCCAGCACAGGGTTTGGGTCACCCCAAACACCCAGCACAGGGGTTAGGGCACCCCAAACACCCAGCACAGGGTTTGGGGCACCCCAAACACCCAGCACAGGGTTTGGGGCACCCCAAACACCCAGCACAGGGCTCAGGGCACCCCAAACAAACACCCAGCACAGGGTTTGGGTCACTCCAAACACCCAGCACAGGGTTTGGGGCACCCCAAACACCCAGCACAGGGCTCAGGGCACCCCAAACAAACACCCAGCACAGGGTTTGGGTCACTCCAAACACCCAGCACAGGGTTTGGGGCACCCCAAACACCCAGCACAGGGCTCAGGGCACCCCAAACAAACACCCAGCACAGGGTTTGGGTCACTCCAAACACCCAGCACAGGGTTTGGGGCACCCCAAACACCCAGCACAGGGCTCAGGGCACCCCAAACAAACACCCAGCACAGGGTTTGGGTCACTCCAAACACCCAGCACAGGGTTTGGGGCACCCCAAACACCCAGCACAGGGCTCAGGGCACCCCAAACAAACACCCAGCACAGGGTTTGGGTCACTCCAAACACCCAGCACAGGGTTTGGGGCACCCCAAACACCCAGCACAGGGCTCAGGGCACCCCAAACAAACACCCAGCACAGGGTTTGGGTCACTCCAAACACCCAGCACAGGGTTTGGGGCACCCCAAACACCCAGCACAGGGCTCAGGGCACCCCAAACAAACACCCAGCACAGGGTTTGGGTCACTCCAAACACCCAGCACAGGGTTTGGGTCACCCAAACACCCAGCACAGGGCTCAGGCCACCCAAACACCCAGCACAGGGGTTGGGTCACCCCAAACACCCAGCACAGGGTTTGGGTCACCCCAAACACCCAGCACAGGGCTCAGGGCACCCCAAACACCCAGCACAGGGCTCAGGGCACCCCAAACAAACACCCAGCACAGGGCTCGGGCCACCCAAACACCCAGCACAGGGCTCAGGCCACCCCACCCCTGTGGCCACAAAGCTCCTGCCAGTCCTGCTTTTGGTGGCTCTGCCCAAACATCAGGTGTGCACACAACAAGCAAAGGTGCTGCTGCCACTCACCAGCCAGGTTTTTCCTGATATCCTTAATTTCATTACTCCCACTTCCATCCCTTGTTCCACACTAAATTCTTCCTCCTCCCTTCCTCCTTTAGCCTTTCACTACCTACACACACGGAGGGCTCTGACCTGTTGGACAAGGGATTTGGTGTCAGGTGGTTCTCCCCTCAGACACAAAAATGCAAATTCTCACTCCTGGAAAAGCATCAGCACAGGAACCAGCACAGTTTCACTCCCAGAGAATCCCTCCATGATGAGCATCACCTTTAAACCACTCACTATCACCTCAGCCACTCATACAGGTGACCAGGTTAAGTCTCCCCTCACAACAGGGATGTGTAAACACAGATTTGAAATAATTTCCATGTTATAAAAGAGCTCAAAGTTACCCAGCACTAAATATTTTCTGCAAAGAACAGTAATAAACAGTTCAGTGGAACTGCAATAACTCAGTAATAATTCAGACTCATCCCAGTCCCCCTTCTCAGTGAGAAGGCTCTACAAAAACAAGGGTATTCCAAAAGCCTGAGAATTAATTAATTTCATTAAGTTCCAGGGGCACAGAGCAGGAGGGAGCAGCTGCCCTGCACCCTTTTCCATGAGTGTTCCCAGCAGGAGGACACTGCTCACAGAAATGCTCACAGGGAGGTTCAGGTGACCCCCACAGCAGATCTGGCAGCAGTTGGGAAATCAACACGTTTTTAAAGAAAATAAATCACAAAACAGCTCACAAACTGCACCAAGACAACACCTGTCTGGTGAGGAGCAAGAGAAGAAGAGAGTTTATCCCACATCCAGCAAAAACATCATGGAAAATATGACTCAAATAGTTTGAGTCCAAGTGTTTCAGCTCAGAACCAGCCAGTCCTGCTTTAACTGACCAACACCATCAGAGTGGGTTTGAAACACCAGGTAAGGCCTGGCTGGGTTTTTGCTTTACAAATAATCACCTAAAAACAAGTAAATGCAAAGGTGGGGAGCAGGGCAGGCAGTGACCACACACTGGTAACTCACCCCACCATCCCTCTGGCTCCAACACAACTCACCTCACACTGAGAAACTGCTGGGGCACCAATTTAGTTCCTTGTGCCTTGGATTTGAAGTTTATTCCCAGAAATACTCAGGCCCACTGGAAAGATGCTGATCTCCAAACCACCTTTCCCAGATTCCACCCCCTGAGGTCCCAAGGTCAAACCTCCCACACAAATGTGTTTTCATCTCCATGAAAGGATCCCCAGGACGTTCAGCATCCCAGAGCTCTCCCCTCAGAGCCCCCCAGGGCTCTCCCCTCACAGTCCCCCCCAGAGCTCTCCCCTCAGAGCCCCCCAGGGCTCTCCCCTCACAGTCTCCCCCAGAGCTCTCCCCTCAGAGCCCCCCAGGGCTCTCCCCTCACAGTC
>VWZD01006347.1:3814-30053 GCA_013396695.1 Sakesphorus luctuosus
ACACCCCAACAGTCCCCCCTGGCCCTGCCCAGCACACCCCAACAGTCCCCCCGTCCCCTTGCCCAACGGTCCTGTAGCTCTGGCAGCCTCGGGGCCGTGCCCACTGTCCTGGGGAGCCTGGGCAGTGCCCACCACCCTCTGGGGGAAGAGCCTTTGGCTGAGATCCACCAGGGAATGGGTGCAGGCAGCTCCCAGCTGGCAGAGGTGCTTCCAGCAGGACTGCTTTGGCAGTGCCAGGGTTTAACCCTCCTCAGCAATGATGCCCCACTGGCCACTCCCTCCCCAAGGGCACTGGGGCAGAAAATCCAAAGAGCAAAAGGAGAAGTCACGGGTTGAGTTACTGACACCTCAGTGGGTGAAGCAAAAGCCACGTAAGGAAAAGAGGGAACTGGTTGCCCACTTCCCCAGGAAAAAGAGGGAACTGGTTGCCCACTTCCCCAGGAAAAAGAGGGAACTGGTTGCCCACTTCCCCAGGAAAAAGAGGGAACTGGTTGCCCACTTCCCCAGGAAAAAGAGGGAACTGGTTGCCCACTTCCCAAGGCCATCCCACATTGCTGGGCCCCATCATGTGGAACAGTGACCTGGGAAGCCAAACACTCCAAACATCCCCCTCTTCCTCCTCCTTCCCCAGCACGACATCACATGGCCCGGGATGGCTCTTGGGGCAACCTGTCCAAGCCCTGCCCCCTGCCAGCCCCTTGTGCCCCCCTTGGTGGGCAGCTGAGAGGGGCAGAAGAGGCTGTGGAGCTGGGAAGGTGCTGCTCAGCCAGGAGGACATCCTGGCACCCTCAGCACGAATCCAACAGCATTCCCACAGCAACTGCCAGGGAGAAAAATCAACTCTACCCCAGCCAAAGCTGGCACAGGGCATGGGCAGCATCGTTCAGATCAGTGCCCACAGCCCTCTGAGTGTGGAGCCTGCACTGCCCAACTGCAGATGAACCCTGCTGGGTGGGCACAGCAACAGAGCAGTCACAGCTCAGCCAGTTTGGACATTCTGGGGATTGGAGGGTCCACCTGGGAGGGTCAGAAATGATCCAGCCTTGGCAGAAACACCTGCAACTGCCTACAAGTCCTGCCAGCCCCTGGAGCCCACCCTGTGCCCCATGCCCACCTTGGCAAAGCCCTGACAGCCACTGGAGCCCACCCTGTGCCCCATGCCCACCTTGGAAAAGCCCTGCCAGCCCCTGGAGCCCACCCTGTGCCCCATGCCCACCTTGGCACAGCCCTGCCAGCCCCTGGAGCCCACCCTGTGCCCCATGCCCACCTTGGGCCCCAGCCCAGAGCACTCAGTGCCACGGCCAGTCCTGCCTTGGGCACCTCCAGGGCTGGGCACTCCAAACCTCCCTGGGCAGCCCCTGCCAGTGCCTGCCCACTCTTTGCAGGCAGAAATTCCTGCTGCTGTGCCCCCTGCCCTGGCACCCACCCTGCTGCAGAAGAACAGGAATCAGGACAAAGAAAAAGCTGACCATGGTTAATAAAACCTTTCCAAAGTCTGGTATAAGGACTATAAAAGTAATTTTTAACTCCTCAGACTTTCTCAGATCTTTGGCTTTGTCTGGGAACCAGAAGAGCATCTCAAGTGAAAGCCACACTGTTTTCCCAACTGATGTGCAAAATGAGGAGGAAACTGTGGCCATTTCTTACTCAGATTCTGCCAAATGCTGCAACAAACACACTGGGATGCCCCAAAGTAATTTATGAACAACTTTCAGGGGTCTGGTCAGTAATAAAAATAGTTGCTGACAAATTCAAGGGTTCTAAACACCATGAGCAGGAAGTCAAGTTGTCACCTTCTCCTGTCACAAACACCTCAAAAAAACATCACAGACTCACAGACTATTCTGAGCTGGAAGGGACCCACAAGAATCATCAAGTCCAACTCTCAAGTCAATGGCCCACACAGAGGATTGAACCCATGACCTTGGCATTATGGCAACCAAGTTTCAACCAACTGAGCTAACACGAGCACCTAAAAAAAAAAAAAAACCAAACAAAACCCCAAAACATCCAAAAAGCAAATCACCAAGTACAACCTGCTGAGATGTGAGGGAAGCAAACCCAGAGGTGAAACCTCCTGGTGTTGCCTTTGCCTCTCCCTCTTCCCCAGGGCAAACTGGGAAAGCCACTGCCAGGAGGGGGAACTCCCTGCAGGGGGAACTCATTCCCACCATCTCCAGGGGGTTTTTCCAGAGTCCTTTCCACATCAACTTTGCTGCAGCAGAGGGGGAACTGCCTCCACTCCCCCAGGCCACAAACTCACCCCCAAAGAAACCTGAGAGCCTCCAACACCAGGAAATCGGAGTCTTTGCCAATACAAACAGGACCAGCTGGTGCCAAAGAGGCTTCTTGAACCTCTTTTAAAAATCACTGCAATTGGAATCTGCTGAGTAAACATCCAATAAACTAATTAAACAACCAATTCATTAACAGCTGACTAATGAAAACACAGGAGTCCCACTCCCTCCTCCTGGTAATCACAAACCCAAGCCCAGTTTGCAGGTAGGAAAATGCTCATTTTTCACCCCAAACCCGAAGCTTCCTGTCCAACAATGGTTTAACCGTTGAAACAAACAACAGCAAAACTTCTCCCACCCTTTCCCACCACAGCAGCAAAAGAATATGAGAATAATTTTGATTAATGCATTTTCCCAGCAGCTGAAAAACTGAGTTTAGATCCTTCTCAGTCTTGGCCAACATCCCATGTCCAGCAGAGCATCTCAATTCTCAAAGCACAGGTGATTTCCACCAGCTCTCCTTGCTGAGGAAGAGGTCACCATTCCCACCTGTTCCCAGTTTTAATGTGTCCTTACAGGGGACAGGGATGGGAGGGAGAAGAAGGTGCAAGATTCATGGTGGGATTCCTCTGCCAGAACCTGGGGATGTTGGAATTTTGGCAAAGAAAATCTGCTTGAAGGTTCCCTCCTCCCCAAAGGCACCAATCCAAGCACTGCCCGCCAGCAGCTCCAGGGAGGACACAGCACCCTCCTCAGGGCTGGCACAGCACCTTCCTCAGGGCTGGCACAGCTGCCCTGGACAACCTGGGCACTGGGATGGACTTCCAGATCCCAGTCTGAAGCAAACACAAGACACATACAGAGGGGCAATCCCAGAAGGATAAACTGGGAAGTATTTCAGGACAGTCCAGAACAAAGTCAGAAAGTGCTTGTGCCCATCAAGAACTCAAAGAGCAGCTGAACTGGGTATTTTAAGGCAAAAGAACCAAGAACTGGTTAAAGAGCAGCTGAACTGGGTATTTTAAGGCAAAAGAACCAAGAACTGGTTAAAGAGCAGCTGAACTGGGTATTTTAAGGCAAAAGAACCAAGAACTGGTTAAAGAGCAGCTGAACTGGGTATTTTAAGGCAAAAGACCCAAGAACTGGTTAAAGAGCAGCTGAACTGGGTATTTTAAGGCAAAAGACCCAAGAACTGGTTAAAGAGCAGCTGAACTGGGTATTTTAAGGAAAACCAACCATAATAATTATAATTTTGCACAATATCCAACCAGGTCCTCTCCTAGAAGTGGCTTCTTCCACATTTTGTGCTCCAGGCAATGGAACATCATTGTCCAGTCCCACCTTCCCACAGAATTGGCCTCCAGTATCCTGCCCCCCGCTTTGGGATCCCGAGGCTCTTGCCCAAGACTCCAGGTTGGGTTTGCCCTCCCTTTGCTCCCAGAGGCCCTGGAACAGCAGGGAAAAAAGCAGGGATGGAAGAACATTCCCAAGAGCTCCACAAATCTCGGTTCTCTTGGCTCCTCGGTCGTTGGGTTTTTTTCTCTATTTTTATTGAAACTTTGTACAGAAGTTTGAAACATTTCCATACAATACTTTTGGACAGGACAAAAATGCCATGGTAAAGGAATGTAAACTGCAAGAAAAACACAGTCTGAAGTATCCAAAGACTCTCTAATAAGAGTTTTAGTTTGAAGACTAATGCAGGAGGCAAAATAATATGCATACAGGATACAAAGAACAGTTTACACAGGGCCAGCAATGCTAACTAGGAGAAGTTTGCATCAGAATTTACTTCAAAGATTGATAGCAATATGAGGAATTCTATACACTAGACCAAAATTAATTTATCATACATCGTTTCTATGACAAAAAGCTTGTCATTAAGGACAGTAGCAACTTACAATATAATTAAGCTGTATTAATCTCATTAACACTTCTAAGTCTATATTCCTACTACAGTAATTGCTTTGTTTTTTTTTTTCAGTATATTTGTCTTATAAGATCTTAAGAGGCCTTTAAATAACACTTTTCCCCCAAGAGACCTTGCTCCATTAGAGTGATCTTCTCTCCATGCCCATTTGGCTTTTAGTTCAAATCAAACAAGGGCCAAGGAAAAAAGGCAGGTTTCAAATGTTATATGATATCATTTGGTTTTGGTCTGAAATGTATTTTTAGTTGAAGAGGTTTTTTTTTTTTAAAAAAAAAACCAACACAACAACAACAAAAAAAAGGCAGTTCATTAACTGGTATTTTATATAAAAATCCAACAGCAACAAAACCCAAAACTACTTCACAGATGTCTAAAAAAACCCCATTTCTATCAGATACACAATAAAGCAGCAGCACTTGGGACACTGTGCCTGGAAAAGAAGAGGATGAACCAAGAGACTGCTCGAGTGAGATTAGAAAAAATCTGCTTTCTTCTTGAAGAAGACTACTAACATTTTGCACAGCAACTATTTTTTATAACCACCTCATTTTAAAAACGTGTGTTCAGAGACACAAAGTCCCCCCCCGGTGGCCCCGAGTGGCTCCGAGTGGCCACCCCTGGGGACGGAGAACGTCACCAGGTGGCACCGAGATGTCACCACACCACGAGCTCAGGGGTGGAACACAAGGAAAACCAACACCAGGGAAAGAAATCAAGTGGTTTGCAACCAAAAAAAGAAAAAAAACCAAAACCCAAACAACCAAGAGAGTTGCGAGATCTCACAGTGAAATCAGAAATGCTAATTATACATGTTTACATTCTAGGACTACTCTTTACCTTAGGCCAATTAAAGCACATTAAACCATTGAATTATATACAAACATTTTCTCTTTAAAAAAGAAAACAAATGAAAACATTGCACAGAAATCTGCTTTTTTTTTAACATCACATGACAAGGTTAGTTTGCTTTTCAAAACAATTACATTTAAGGGCACAGAACATACAGAATATACCGAATGAACAGATGAGTAAATTCTGCTTTGCTGTACAAGCTAAATCCAAAGATTTCCTCAAAAAAGCCGGAGCTCCACAACTCCAACTTCTTCCACGTATCCTGTTCTCTGAAAGGGAGACCATCTCCCAACACCTCCTCTATCTTAGGATTTAAAAAAATAGATATATCAAAAAAATAAAGCTGTTTTAAAGTCAAAAGCATCTTCTAAAGATCCTGGGATGGCTCTGCCCTCTCCCTGGGACTGGGCAGGAGTCCATCCCTCTGCTCAGCTCCCAATCTCCTGGTGGCCCTTCTGGGATCAGGGGACACACAAGAGAAGGAAAAATACATCATACAATATATACTGAAGGCCATTTTAATTTCTTACACTCTCCCACCGTTTCCTTCTAGTAAAAGCTACCAGGAAAAATTACCAATAAAAAAACAAACTAAAAAAAACCCCTAAACTTTGGCAGAGAAAAAAGCATCAAATCAGTCAATTAAAAAAACTTAAATAAGAGCAGTCTCCCAAAATTTACCAATAACCTCTCAAGAAGCCCTTTCCTTTTTTTTATTTTTTATTTATTTTTATTTTTTTGTTAAATAAAAGGCTTCAACCATTTCTGGGAGAAAAGTCAAATAACCTTAACAGAAAACAAATAAGTTAAGGGAAATAACAAGAAAAAAAAAAAGCTGTCATTCCAAAAATCAGATTTTCCAGCCTGTCATTCTCAGCTCAAGGCAATAAATAAACCAAGACAAAAGCCAAGTGTCCTCTTGGATCTCCTCCTGCACCACCAAGTCCCACCGAGGAGGAGGAGGAGGAGGAGGCCACAAGATTTATGGAACTGATTGTCCATTCTGAGGAAAAAAAAAAACTTTGGAATTTCACCAGCCCCAAAAATTGGTGTTTCAACCAGACCTCCTGAACACCTTCCATGGTCAGCAAAGGGATGTTCACGCTGTGGAAAGTCCTCCAGCACCTTCTCCCAAGGTCCACACTCAGGGCCAGGCACCACCAGGCAGCTTGCTTGAAGCCTTATAAATACAGCTATTTTTATAATAAAGGCCTTTTAGTAAGTGGTTATTTGCAGCAAAGAACATCAGCAAGTTCTGTGATCTCAGCATCAGGAAAATAAGAAATAAACCCACATCTTTAGGTGCCTGAATGGAAAAAAAAAACAACCTGGAGAAATAATTTGCTTAAAAGCTTCTTCACAATAACAGGTCCAAAGATGGGGGGGGGATGCAGAGTATTCATTTATTGAGCAATAATTAGGCTGCCTGCCAATTAGCACTGTGGTTCAGTGGCAGCTCCTTGGTTTGGGCAAAGTGGGAATGTTGTAAGTGGGAGATGGAGCAGCTCAGGCTGCGGGTTTGGGAAGGACGAGACTCCCTCCCATCATCCAAGGGTGATCCCCCCACAGACTGGGGGCACACTGAGCAGGACACCTGGCAGTGAAACCCCTTGGAGTGTCCTCCTTCAGGTGGGGAAGGCAAAGAGGAGCTCAACCAAGCAGGGGCACAGCCACTGGAAGCAAAGCCCTCCTCGGGTGGCCACGAGAGCCGTGCCTTGGACTTGCCACCCTGTTAAGGCACCCTGGGGCAGAAGCGGGCAGGGGGGCAGCCAAGCCGGGGGGTCCCTGAGCAGACCTGGCTTCCCAGGTGGTGGCAAAGCGTTTGGTAACACCAAGAGCGAAGAGTTGGCAAAGCCTGGCAAAGCCAAAGGCGCTCCTAAAGACACAGGCCGAGTTCCCACGGGACAGTGCCCGGCACGCGAGGCTGTTCCTGTGCCAAGGGGGCACTGCCAGCCAGTCCCAGCCTTTGGAGAGGACACTGTTGGGCTGAGACTTATCCCCACCCTCCACAAGTTGTTGGTTCTCGTCCCACTCACATCAAAAGTTGCCCAACATTATTTTATCCTCCAGACAACAAACCCTCTCCCTTTGTGCATCTTCTCACCTCTCCCAGTTCAGCCCACCAGTGAAGTGACTTGAGGTGCCATTCATTCCCATCCCATGATTTCACCATTGAAAAGGATTTAAAATATCTTTCTGAACGAAACCAGCCACACAAATCATATGAAAATGTGTCCTGTCACATCAAGATCAGGTGTGGGGACTCTCCCACCCAGATTGCAACAACATCCCAACTTTCCCACCTCCCAGCAGGTAACTTCCCAGCAGCAACAACCAAGCCAAGTGGAGGAAAGTGGGGCACCTCAGCCTCTGTTTGGAGTTTTGGAATGAATGAGATGCAACTGATACAAAAACACCACCAAAAGTAACAAACACACCCACAAAAAGGGAAGTGAACAATTTCCTCTGCAAACAGCTCCGTGACCTGCTGAACACAGATGGGACCTGGCACTGCTGAGTGCTGGGAAGGAGCCCCAGGGGCAGCACCAACCCCAACTGCTGCTCTGCAAAGGGATTTCAGAGCAACTGGGGCTTGGCTCTATCACAGCTCTGCAACACAATTTCATAGGAATTGGTTTGCTTGGTTCTAGCTCAGCCCTACAACATGATTTCACAGGAACTGGTTCTTGTTTCTACTGCAGCTCTGCAAGATGATTTCAGAGGAATTGGTTCCTCTTTCTCCTGCAGCTCTGCAACATCATTTCATAGCAATTGGTTCTTGTTTCTGTGCCAAGGAAATATTGCTGGACCCTTGAATTGATGGTCCCTCCGACGGGTTTTGGCCCAGCCAGTTTGTTCTCTCCCAAGTGCTGAACGAGCTCGGGAGCAAAGAAAATCAGAGGAATTATTTCCATGGAAAGCCTGGATATGACCACTGTGCTGGAGCATGAGGGGGTTTAATGCTGGAAGTGCAGCCACACTCTGGGAGCTCTGCACCCAAAAACCTGGTCCAATGGGGACATAGACTGAGCTCTGAAACTTTTGGTCTGCTGAGCTGCACGTGCTGCACACCTGGGACCTGCCCATCCCTGCCTGGGGGTTCATCCTTCACCAGGAAACATCCCCAGCATCTCCAGCCCTACTAATTGCCTGCCAGAACTTTCTTGGAGGAATCACGAGGGCAGACCTCGATTCCTGACACAGATTAGGGTGGGAATCTCCTGACACAGAATCCCCCAGGAATTGTTTCGAAGAGGCAGAATTAGGGGAAGAATTAGGAGGAATTTCTTCACAGAAAAGGTCATTAGATATTGGAAGGGGCTGCCCAGGGAGGTTTGGAGTGCCCAGCCCTAGAGGTGTCCGTGGCACTCAGTGCTCTGGGCTGGGGGACAAGGTGGGCATGGGGCACAGGGTGGGCTCAATCTCAGTGGTCTTTTCCAACCTCAATCATTCAATCATGCCAGGATTCCTCAAAAAAAAAAAAAAGAGCCTTGAGAGGGTGAAAGGGGAAATGGGAGAAAACGTGAGGCAAGAGGACTGTGGCAAATAAGGAGCACTTTCACCTCTCTCCCCCACCTCCCCTTCCTCTTGTTTGTTCCCCTCACAACCTCCATCTGCAGCAGCACCAGGGCTGGGCAAAGAGCCCTCCAGACACGCCCAGTAGAGCAGAACTGCCCCTTTCCAATGTGCAAAACAAACTGAGGACATGCCAAGCCTCACATTTCTCTTCTTCCCACCTGGCAGAACGCACAAACACATTTTTCCCTACGGAGAGGCTAACCCTAACTATGTCCTAAAGGTTTGGACACTGAAGAGGCTGAAATTCTCTTCTTGGCCTGATGGCCATAAATTAGAACATCCATTTCACCTCAACATGAGGAAAAACATCCTTCCATGGAGGTGGCAGGGCCTGGAACAGCTGCCCAGGGAAGGTGGGGATTCTCCCTCTCTGGAGACACCCCAAAGCCACCTGAAGCTGTTCCTGTGCCATCTGCCCCAGGTGACCCTGCCTGGGCAGGGGCTTGGACTGGGTGATCTCCTTAAAGTCCCTTCCAGCCCTGATGGTTCTCTGATTGTTCAACTTCAATATAAAACCCAAATATAGGGTATTTCTTTTTCCATCTCCTCCCAGTTGACAGTTGGTCATGTCCAGGCTTAGTTTTGGTTTGGTTTGTTGTTTGGTGTTTTAACTCCTCGGGTTTTTTTTTAAATACAGCAATTTTTCAGCACTGGAATTTACATTAAAAGACAAAAATCTTCTTAAAAAAAAGACAGTAAGTGCTAACAACTATGTTTTAAGTGCTATAAAATGAGACAAAATAAGTCCCCGTTGTTGCCATAAAAAAAGAGAAACTGAAAAAAAACCCTAACTAGAAGCAATGAGCAAAATTAAGAAGTGCTAAGCTGGCCAAGGTAATACAGTTATTGGACAGGATGTGCATCACAGCTCTGCACTAAAAACCTTTTCACACGGCTTGAATCACTTGGATTTTCCACATAGGTAAATGATTACTCGTTATCTTCACTTAATGCTGACTGAGCTGGAACTGCCTGACTTCAAACACAGCCACCTGCCTGCCTTTGGTATATTTATACATGTAAAAACAAAAGGTTAGTACTGCAAATGGAACAAAAAAAACCCACCCAACACAAAAAGGCAAAAAGAAAAAGCCACCACAGAACAGGTTCTGCTTTGAGCAGAGAGAGGACAACACGTCTCAAATGGTCTGGAAATAGGCTAAAGCTGAGTTGATCTTACAATTATAGCGTAAACAATGCCTGGGTTGTGGTTATGTTGTTTGAAAGTCAAAACAAAAGGAAAAAACAACCAAAACAATCTCCAGAGACCTGTATCAACTTCTGTATGTTCAGCCATACCCTTAAAAGTTCACTATTCACTCACAAAGAGAAGTAGACAAACATGAATATTCCAAGAGAACACACACAGACCAGTCCAGTATTTAGTAATAGTTTAACTTTGGGAGTCTCTTCCAGCATTTGTAAACAAACAGTCTCTTCCTCGACCTCCCGAACAGCTCTCTTGGTCATGGTTTTACTTTTAAAGCCACAGAACCAGTCTATGAATTTCAAGTGTCTCTCTGTGTCCTCAGTCTCCTCCTCGTGCTTCTTCTCCCCCATCAGAGCCGCCTGGCCGTTGGAGTAACAATCCACCGGCGTCTCAACCTCGGAGTGGCTGCCCGAGATCACCGGCGTGCTGTCATCTCTGCAGGTCACCAGAAGGTTGATGTCCTCCGGCTTCAGGTTCTTCAGGTTCTCCTCGGATTTGCCGTTTGGAATGATGTGGTTGGCGTTGTCGTTGCACTTGAGGATGCTCTTCTCCTGCGCCTTGTACAGCTCCCCCTTGGCCGACGCCTCCTTGACGCTCCTGTTCTTCACGGCCCAGAAGGTCGTGGTGCGCACCTGCTCCTTGGTGGGCGGAGGGGTCAGCAGGCTGACCACAAAGGTCACGATGCCGGTGATCCAGAACAGCGCCGTGGCCACGTACATGTAATGGATGTTTTTGATGAAGCCCGGCCTCGTGTCCGGCTGGTCGCACTCCGGAGCGCGGTAAATGAACGCCAGGATCAAGCGGATGGCGCCGAGCACGAACCCGGCCATGCCGCCGTAGAAAGCCCCCTGCTCGTTGCAGCGCTTCCAAAAGATCCCCATGAGGAACAGGGCGGCCACCGGCGGCGTCAGGTAGTCCGCGACCTCCTGGATGTACAGGTACATCTGCCCCCCTTGCATCTCCACGATGATGGGCACCCAGGCGATGCTGATCACCACCATGAAGGCCACGAAGACCCTCCCGACGATCATCAGCTCACGGGACGTGGCGCTTTTCCGGATGAGTTTGTAGACGTCGAGTGTGAAGATGGTGCTGGCGCTGTTGAAGATGGAGTCCAGGTCACTCATGAGGGCAGCGATCATGACGGCCATCATGAGGCCCCGCAGCCCCACCGGCACCAGCTTCATCACCAGGCGTGGGTAGGCGATGTTGGAGCAGCCGGCCCTGCTCCCACACACCTGGAAGCAGTGCTCGGGGTTGATGCAGGCGATGTCGTCGGCAAACAGGATGCGCGAGATCATGCCCGGCACGACGATGATGAACATGGGCAGCAGCTTCAGGAAACCCGCCATCAGGGTGGAGCCTTTGGCATGAGCGATGTTTTTGGCAGCTAAAACTCTCTGCACTATGACTTGGTCAGCACACCAATACCAGACAGAAGCCGGAGTCTGTCCCAGCAGGAATCCAGGCCACGGAATGTCCTCATCCGTCGGCTCGCGCAGCATTTTAAGAGCATCGGGCTTTGGGTCGACGTTGCAGGCGTTGACATTGGAGATGTTGTAGGTTAACAGGATGGACGTGATATTTGGCGCCGCCAACATGTATCTCCTCTTAACTTCTTCAAACCCACCGACCTCCGTGATACTTATTATCATGAGTGTGAGGGCCCCGATAATCATAAGCAGGGCCTGCAGGGTGTCTGTGTAGATGACGGCCACCAGCCCTCCGGTCACAGTCAAGAGCGCAGTCATTCCAATGAGGAGGATAACTGACAAATAGAGGTTCCAACCCAGCGACTCTTGGATAAAAAGTGCCCCCGAATACAAGTCAACCGAGAGTTTGGTGAAGATATAAAGAATTAGAGACAACGCTGCAAAATAGATCTGAATTCTATGCCCTCCGAACCGCTTGGACAAGTATTCGGGCATGGTGTACACTCCCGAGCGGATGTAGACGGGGACGAAGACCCAGCCCAAAAGCTGCAAAAGCATTAAGGCGTTGAACTCCCAGGCGCCCACGGCAAAGCCGCTCGCCGCTCCGGATCCTGCGAGCCCAATGAAATGTTCACTTCCAATATTGCTCACAAACAAAGAGGCCCCGATCGCTACCCAGGTCATAGAACGCCCTGCCAAAAAGTAGCCGCTCACGGTGCTCCGATTGTATTTCCACATGGCAAAGAAACCTATGCACATGACCAGCACGAAGTACAGGGCCACAATGGCAATGTCTGCCGTCTCCAGAGCGGCCCTCATTGTGGAACCAGCCGGCGGCCACTTCTCGCCCCCCAGCCAACGTCTCTTAAACCAGTTAACCAATATCAACACTGCGGCTCAAATTCTTTGTCCCTTGGTTTGCTGTCCTGATGCTGGTGGCAGTGGTACATTTACTTTCTCCGCTTCTCAACTGGGAATTTGGAACTTAGCACGCACTTTTAATCCACATTCCACAAGAGCATCAGCCTTAACTCAGTTGATGTAGGAGAAATTCTTAGTTGCAGCTAAGTTTAGTGAGGCCTACTGTACCAACCCTGCAAGGCAGCAAAGACAAAAGACAAAGATTGAATTAGAGAGGAATTTCATGAAGTAATGAGAAAAAATTTGAAGTGTAGTAAAACAATGACTGAACACCACAGATTTTTCCCCCTTTATATTTCCTGCTGTATTAATACCATCCACAACAGTCATCATTGAGTATTTGTAGAACCAAGCAGCAAAGCCTTTGGACAAGGTGACTTCAATGCTTACAAGTACCTTGAGAGACGTAGCAATTTGGGAGCACTGAAGGGCCCAAATTCCCCAGAACAAGGCAAGGAACACAAAAACATTTCAGTTTTCGTTACTTCAGTGTCTCACGAGTCTAATTCTCAAGCCACTAATCACGTCTTCCTCTTCTAAGCAATCTTAGGAAAAGAAAATTAAAATAACCCAACAAATGACAACCTCTATGGAGCTCAGGCCTGGCCAGTCATTCCCTGTATGGCTCCAGCACTGCAGCCCAAAAATCCTGATAGATCCTGGCACCACACGGATGCACCAGCTTCCAGAGCTAAAAAATTCAAAGTGAAGTCAGAACACAGCCAAAAACCCCCAGAAATTTAAAACCAGGTGGAGAATGGAGATTATTCCACAGGTTTGAGGTGAGTTTTGGAGTAAAATCACAGAGTTACGTTTTACTTGGGAAGCTCTTCATACACATCCCGTGGGATCCGAGAGAAGAAAAAGTCCTGTTCAAGCAAGTGACAGAAGCAAACCCCTGTCTGACATCCCACTTGAGGTGGTTCTGTTGGGATTACGCCTTTGGAATTTCTGGGAGCACCCCAGGCATAAGAGGCAGCATGGGATGGATTGTGGGAGCAGTTGGATGTTCCCAGCATCCCTCTACATCCAACCATGGAGAGATTCACCACCATCAGAGGAGGAAGGTATGGAGGCAAAGCATCCCCTGCTCTGCTCTTCCTGAGGCCCCGGTCCCACCTGACATCACCCCAAAGCGTGTCAGGGAACAAAACTCACTTAGGCAAGCAGGACTGCAGAGCTCCCAGTGGAGAGGACAATAAAGACCTGCTGATAGAGCTGGAGAAGTTGGGAGAGAAAGGGCACTGAAGGACACCTTGGCTCCAACCTCTGTCCTGGAGATGGGATGCTCCCATCTCCTGTTTATGCCTTGGAAGGTATCACGAAATCCCAGAAGGGGTTGGGTTGGAAGGGACCCCAAAGCCCCCCCAGTGCCACCCCTGCCATGGGCAGGGACACCTCCCACCAGCCCAGGCTGCTCCAAGCCCTGTCCAACCTGGCCTGGGACACTCCCAGGGATGGGGCAGCCACAGCTGCTCTGCCCACCCTGTGCCAGGGCCTTGTTCACCAACCCAAACCTTTTGATGGGTTTGGGGAGTGCCAGACGTGGGATCCTTCCATTCCTACACCAGGCAGGGAAGGGAAGGGGAGACCAAAGCACAGCACAAAGAGCAGAACAACAAACCTTTAGCAGTCAAGATTATTAATTACAGAAAGAAAGGCACAGGGTCTGAGTCCACTCTTCTTTCTCACCCCCTAGGGACGGTGATGCCCACACAAACCCCTGGAGATCATCCCTGACAACAGGATCCACCACCAGGCTCACCAGTCTCCCCTGGCAGGAGCTCTCTGGCTGAAGTTCTCACTTCCCTACTAATTAATGATTAATACAAACAGCCTGATAACATATTCTGATATTTGGCTGGGTTCTTGTTTAGCATCCCTGTAACATATTCCTGGTGTGTAAAGAGCAAATAAACCCACCACAAATTCCAAGATAGTGAAGGCTGAAAACTCACACTTTGCCCCTTCATGTCGAAGGTACTGATGGTGCTGAGAGAAAAATGTGCATTTCTTGTGGATTTTAAAAAGAGATGCCAGAAAACTACCATTTCGGCCTTAAGGAGAAATTCTCCACTGTATCATTCATACAATGTGGCTGTTTGTCCAAAGAAGTTCAAAATAATAAAAAAATAGAATACAAAATATAAATGACTAAAATAGATATAATTAAAAATAGATAATATACACTGAAAATATTAGAAATACAGTAAAATGTAAAATATAAAACATAAAATAAAATATATATAATAAAAATATACTATAATATAGTGTATATATATATACACACTCTCTCTCTATATATATGTATCTCCAATATAATATCTGATAATATATAGAATAAGAATATAGATAATAAAAAAACACCTAAGGGTTCCCACCAGGACAAACCCAAAGGAACAGGGATATTCCTTGTGCTGGAGTTCCAGCCCATAACCAAAGGCTATGGAGATGTGGCCCAAGATGGGCTGATTACAGCAGGGAGCTAAATTTATCATTTCTCCTAAGCCTCAAACCACAGATGTATTTTAAATTCTTCCAGAGAAGAATTCCCATTTATTCCCCATCCACCAATCCAGGAGGAGTTAAGTGCTCTATTGGCTTAGTCCAACCCCAAATTATAAACACTCCACTCCTATGACGCAGTCAGAGACAAGTTTAATGTCCTATTCTTGGGTTTAAGCACTTTTAATAGTGTTGTGTCTTTCACTATATTCAGCTAAAGTTTCAACTTTGTTATGTTTATACCTAAAATATAAATATTTAAGGAAAGGGGAAGAAAGATTTTTACTCAGACACAATAAAAACTACTATAGAGAAAGTAAGAAGAATAGCAAGAAAAGAAATAGTAGTAGTTGGTATTTGCCCTCTTCTGTTGTGCTCTGTTACTGGAAAGTGTTCAACCTGAACTGGAGTTCCCACAGTGTTCATCCTGAACTGGAGCTGCCAAAGTGTTCAACCTGAACTGGAGTGCCCAAAGTGTTCAACCTGAACCGGAGTTCCCAAAGAATTCAACCTGAACTGGAGTTCCTAAAGTGTTCAACCTCAACTGGAGTTCCCAAAGAGTTCAACCTGAACTGGAGTTCCCAAAGAGTTCAACCTGAACTGGAGTTCCCCTCCCACCACCTTCTCTGTGGGTTCATCAGTGACCCTGCAAAAATACCCCACACCGAAATAGGAAGAAATCACCCAAACAGTATTAAAACCAGTTCTGCTTGATACAAGATGTGCTCTCCCATCCCTGGCAGTGCCCAAGGCCAGGCTGGACAGGGCTTGGAGCCACCTGGGCTGGTGGGAGGTGTCCCTGCCCATGGTGGGGGTGGGACAGGACTTGAGGTCCCTCCCAGCCCAAACCACCCTGCAATTCTGTGTCTCCAAGTGTGTCAGCAATAGATGCAGCTGCCCTCAAATAAATTGTGACATTCCTCAATTAAAAACACTTCCCCAACTCCAACAGGGCTCAGTTCTAACCAAAATGAGCACCATGTGAACGTCCTGCAGCATTTCCATGGGAAGGCACAGCCAAGACCTCCCCTCAAGCCCCCCCAGACCTGCCCCATCACCTTCTTGTAACCTGAATTTTTGGAAGGTGGAAAGATTTCAGCAGCGTCCCAAACTGGCTGCACTGCCACTCCCTGACAGCCCTGCAGGAGCTTCTTGTACCAGTTTCTTAGACCTAATTCTAAAATAACCCTGGAACTTTTTTGTTTCTTCATTAGGAAAATGAGTCTCGTCCCTCTGAACTTTCAGCAAGTTTTGACCTCCAGTCTTACAAAGGACTTTGGAGATGCCCCATGTGAGTTTAATCTCAAGTTATTAGAACAGTGAACGTTGTGGCACTGACAGAAAAAAAAGAAAAAAAAAAAAGAGACAGAAAGACAGCCCTGCTGCCAAGGACTGGGAAGTTTTCTTCCCCTCAGGCTGTTTTCTGGCTGGATTATATCAAAGACACAAAACAATGTGCTTCCCTCTCGTCTGGAGATCGAGGCTGCAGCTCTGGGCAAACAATTCAGATGTTTCTCCTCTTCTTTAAGGCCAAAAAAAAAGCCTCAAGCAAGTCCCTGGAGAGACATCACATAATGTGAAGCAGACCCAGGGTGGGATTTTTAGGAGAAACTTGTAGGGTTGGTTTTAAAGGAAAACTTTCTCCGCAGAGCTTTGCTAATAAAATGGGGTTTAAAACATGCCACGATCAAACTGCTCCAGCCCTAAAGCAACTATTTGTTCTCAGCTCAGTTGTCTTCCCATTAGATGGGAAGTTCCTCAGTTCTTCCCTCTTTTCTTCATCAACGCCAGAGTTTTAAGGGCTGATTTGGGGATGCAGATACTCACAGATCACACAGGAGTGTCCACTGGCATCATTAAGCAAATTAACAGTTAGACTTTACTCCCAGACTTTTTATTGGAAACGTTTTCCCTCTCCACCTACTTGACCCAGGAGTATTTGAACTCCTACCTGGAGCATTTCACCTCAGAACAAACCCTTCTGCTTGAAAATGTGTCCAGATTGGCAGACTCAACACCTGGCTGGAAAACACCAACCCCCTCCCACAGAAAAAGGAATAAATAAGAGAAGTCTCATGCCTTGAGCAGGGTCTGTCCAACATCCAACCCCTGGGATGGGTTGTCTGGACCCCTCACACTGCCATGGACACCTGAGGGAGTTCCCACCTGCCCACAGGGCTGGCTGGGGCAGCCTCAGGAAAAAATCTCTTGGGAAGAATTAAAAAACAAACAAAAAAAAAGAGGAAAAGCTCTAGAACAGGGAAAAAAAGAAAAGAAGAGCACAGAAGCTCTTGATGGAGGAACTGATCCATAACAACTCCTGCAGTGCATGCCCTTGAGAAGGCAGGGACCATCCCTGCCAGCTGCAAAGCAAAGCCCTCAGCACCCAGGGCAGCAGCCTGAGGACTTCCCTGGCAGAGCAGGGGCAGGGGCAGGGGCAGGAATGCCACCTGAGACACACCTGGGAGTGTGGGGAGCAGGAGAGCTCAGGGCTGAGCTGGAGCATCCATGGATAACTGAGCTGAGGTCTGCACTGGCTGCAGGAGCAGAGGACCAGCTCTCCTTGAGCCACCTGGCCCAGCAGGGACCTTCTGAACCTGCTCATCACAGGGCTCTGATCATCACCCCCCAATCTGCCCTGCCCCTGGAGGGCACAGATGCCACAGAGCCAACCCCACAAGGCACCACCACCAGGAAAAGCCCATTTGAGGGGCAAGGTGCAGGGCACCCACTCAAAGGGGTTGTTTTAAACATGGAATGAATTGCTTTTGGCTGGGGGTCAGGAATTGCTCCAGTTCTGGTCTTCGGTTTAGTGCAGCACCAGAAAAAGCTGCTTGTTCCACCATCAATTCCTCTTGATCCTTTTCTAAAGAACTGCTGAGGGAGACAGGAGAGAAATAAGTAACCTCAGGGCAAAGGAAACAGGAATGTCCCATCCAGGGGCACTGCAGGAGCAGCTGGAGGGATGTGATGCCAACTGCAGGGCACAGGGACTGGCACTGGGCAAGCAGGAGAGCCATTTAATTGGCATTTTGGGGGGGCTTTTAAAACTATTCTCCCCCATCCCAAACATCCCCCACCTATTCAGTGTCCCAAATCAAAGAGGGGAGAGAAGGCAGAAGATGCTCCAACACTCCAAAAGCACAGGAGAAGCCACAGTCCTGCTGAACTGCAAAGCAAGAGGAGCAGGGACTGCTTTCCAGCACCAGCAGTGCCCCAAAGCCACTCTGTGCCACTGGCTGTGGCATTCCCACTGGCATGGTTTCCTTGGGCATGAGTCAGCGCCCAGCACTCTGGCAGGAAGACCAGACTCATCTGCTCCCACTGCTCCTCCCAAACCCCCAAGCACTAAAGGGGAAGGGGGTAAGGTGGGCACAGCAAAAGGGAGACAGAAAGTGCCTATTTTTGGTTAAAATGCAGAGATACCAGAAAGACAGAGTGTCTTCTCCATGCCCACCCAGAACTAAGGTAGCATCTTAGTCAGGCCTTAAATCATCAGCTTAAGCTGGTCCTATTGGTCAGCAACAGGACAAGGGGGCACGGGCTCAAGCTCTGCCAGGGGAAATTGAAGTTGGAGAGCAGAAAAAACTTCTTTGCAGAGAGAGTGCGCAGGCATTGGAATGGGCTGCCCAGAGAGGGGGTGGATTCCCCATCCCTGGAGGTTTTTCAGCTGAGCTTGGCCGTGGCACTGAGTGCCATGATCTGGTGACGGGACTGGAGTTGGCCCAAGGGTTGGACTTGATGATCTGGGAGGTCTTTTCCAACCCAATCCATTCTAGGATTCTATTCCACACAGAAACTGGAAGAAAAGAGGGCAGAGGAACCAAGAGGGCACCTGGGTGACAGCAATTGAGGGCACAAGGGGGCAAGGAGGGCATTTCAAAGTGAGGGGCAAGGGGTTTCTCTTCCAGGGGGTGGCAAAAAAGAGCTGGTTCTGGGCTCATGCAGCATCCCCCAGGGTTTGCCCTGCCAGGGCGGCATGGCATGGCATGGCAGGGCAGGGCAGGGCACTCCCCGCTGGAAGGGGCAGAGGGACACAATTGCTGCCTCTGGCAACTTGAAGGTCATTCATACAATGTGGCCGTTTCTCCAAAGGAGTTCAGAATAAAACAAAAAAAATATAATACAAAATACAGATCATTAAAATAAATATAATTTAAAATAGGTAATAAAAAATATAATTAAAGTATAAATAAAATATAATAAAACTATAATGAATATTATAATATATAATATGATTAAAATATTAGAAATACAGTAAAACAAACCATAAAACATATAATTAAATATATGTAATAACAATAGACAGTGAACATGTAATAAAATATTTGATAATATATAGAATAAGAATACAGATAATTAGAAGCATCTAAGGGTCTCCACCAGGACAAACACTTTCACTGCCCCAAATTAATTTGATAAATTACTTGGTCACAAGAGCAACAGAAAGAGAGTGGGTAAGACAAGGCTAAACAGACAAGTATTTGATTTTGGAGTGGATTTGGGACCACTTTAGCCCTCTGGACATGGAGGACAAACCTCTAATGACCATCTTATAAAAGCCCCCTCAGGAAGGGCTGAAGGTGCCCCTTTTTCAGCTCAAAGCTGGGACTTCAGTCAGGCTTCAGGTCAAAGCTGGGATTCACCTGCTGGTTATCACCACCCAGCAGGAACTGGCACATTCCAAGCCAAAAAAAAAAAAAGGACTTTACCCCATTTGAAGAGAATTTTGGCTTCAGAGCACTTGGAGAATGAGAAAAAAGTAGTGCCACAGTTACTAGGCAAAATCCTAGGAAGAAATCCTTCCTGGACAACTGAAAAAATAAACCCAGATTTTTAAAGCTTCTTTAGGACTTCCCCAAGTTGCCCTCACATTTCTGGCTGCCCACAACCTTTCCAAGAATATAAAACATCTCAAGATTTATGGCAAGGTGAGACACAAGTTTCAGGGGGATTCATATTCCCAGAAATTTCAGTCTGAGGCCCTCCAAGATTCCTCTTGGAAGGCTTCTGATCCTTCTTGGGCATCTTATGGGAGCAAAACTGGGGTTAAATAACGGCATGTTGGTTATAAAACAACTGTTCTACACCAAGCTTTGCAATCACCTGTTTGAAAAGTCACCAAACATTGATTTATTTTTCTAATAGTCTCAAACACATCAACTCCACTAAAAACACTCCCCCCCTATATCCATGCTCAGCATGTACTTTGGTTTTTAACTATTATTATTCCACAGATATTTGCCTAAATGAAAACAAGGACTGGTTTGGAAGGGGACAAACCAGGATTACAAAAGAGCAAAACAGTTCCCAGGCAGTTCCTGACCCTTCCTTCACACCATCTCCTTCTTTCCTGCCCTTCTCCTCCCCAAGGGGATGAGTTTTCTTTAGAAGTTCATTTCCAGCCCCAGGATTTACACTGGAGCTCCCAAAGTGCAGCTCCTTCACTTCCACTTTCCACAGATTTCCTTCCCATCCTTCCTGCTCCGCATCCACAGCATTCATTATATTTGCCTCTCTCTCCTTGCACTGATTTCCCCTCCCTTTCACCTTCTTAGCAGCAAAATGGACACTGGAGGATATTTTGGCTTGGGAGGGACCCCAAAGCCCACCCAGTGCCACCCCCTGCCATGGGCAGGGACACCTCCCACCAGCCCAGGCTGCTCCAAGCCCTGTCCAACCTGGCCTGGGACACTCCCAGGGATGGGGCAGCCACAGCTGCTCTGCCCACCCTGTGCCAGGGCCTGCCCACCCTCCCAGACACCAATTCCTTCCCAATAGCCCATCTAGCCCTGCCCTCTGGCAGTTTGAAGCCATTCCCCTTGTCCTGTCCCTCCATCCCTTGTCCCCAGTCCCTCTCCAGCTCTCCTGGAGCCCCTTTGGGCACTGGAAGGGGCTCTCAGGTCTCCCTGGAGCCTTCTCTTCTCCAGGCTTGTTATTGTGATGCTCTGCAACATCTGCCATAAAACATAATAAGCAGAAACTAAAAAGCCTCTTGGAAATACAAACTTCACTTAACCATTCAGAATTCAAATGCAAATTATGGGAAATCCCAGAGTCACAGAATGGTTTGGGTTGGAAAGGACCTTAAAGATCATCCAGTTCCAACCATGGTCAGGGACACCTCCCACCAGCCCAGGCTGCTCCAAGCCCTGTCCAACCTGGCCTGGGACACTCCCAGGGATGGGGCAGCCACAGCTGCTCTGAGCACAGATAAAAAAGCAAATTAAGTTACCTGATCAACAATCAACAACTGCCAACAAAGCATTTTTTGGGTGGAAACTGCCAGTGTTCTGGCTCTGGAATGAGGGAACTGGAGAAATCAGGACATGTAAAGAAAGGAAGAACTTCCATAATTACAAAATACGTATGAAAGATTAGAAAGAATAAAAACACACCTAAGCTGAATTAACAGCTCATTCTTAGTGATGTAATGGGCATTTTTTTAAAGGAGTCAGTCACTTTTGAGAGGTTTTACAACAGTGGAGAGCAATGATGATATTTTAGCACAACTCTGCTTTTCCAAGAGTTAAAGGGCAGCCAATCTGCTCCAGGCTGAGGTTTAGAGGCATCTCCCTGTTCCCATCCCCAACAAATCCACACCCCCAGTGAACACACCAGTAACTAAACAGGGAAAAGGGCATCACTGAGCGGCAAAGAGAAGTTGGATCTGAAAAGTTAAGCCACCATTGCTGTCCCCTGAGAAAGGAGTAAATAATCCCACTGAATCCTGCCCCAAATCCTGCCCCAATACTCAGGCTGGGGAGGGAGAGGGGCAGAGGGAACCAGGGAACCCTCTGATACCCTCACACTGCAGTTTGTGAACTAAGAGGTTTCTGAGTCCCTTATTCTGCCCATAAACTCAGTCCCCACCTTGGCCAACTTTCCCAACTCATCTCAGTACCAAGTCTCTGCTATAAACTTAAACAAGGCTTGAATTACTTTGTAGAAGAGATTAATCCTCCACCTCCTCCCCTGCCCACACCAGGCACAGATCCCACCCCTGGCAAAGAGGCCAGACTGGAAGATGGTCCTTTTTTAAGACTGCAAATGGCAAACATCAGGCAAAGGGCACGGTGTTCCAGTGCTGTCTGCACCCCAGGATCCACAACCCACTGACTCCTATGGAATGCTTAAGGCAGAAAGCAAAAAGCTGCTTCCTCCAGGACAGCAAACACCAGATTTTGGCATTTTCCAGGCTTGTCTTTTAGTCCCAAGTTTTTGGTCTTCTTTCCAGCACCACTGGCTCCCTCCCTGCCAGTGAAGAGCCTGTTACAGCCTCTAAAAATGTCAGTGTAATTAGAGGAAAACTTCTGTGTAATTTTAACCTGCTCAGCAGGGAACGGGGGGAGGTAAAATGTCCAATTCCACTGTAACAACAGGTGGGTTCACCAGAAAGGGAAAAAAAATAAAACCAGTATCTTCCTGCTCCCTTCTCCCCCCTCCTTCCTGGCAGCTGAGACATCAAAAGCCCAATTGCTGCTGCTGCCCACACAGCAATTAAGTGGAATAGTCAAGATGTCAAGCAACACCACTGCCCATTTACTTTGGCCTTCCTAAAATAGCTGCCAATCTCCACAGGGCAAGTAGGGAATGTCTGAGACTGGCAACCCACTCCAAAGGCAACAAACAGATGCTGAAGGCAAGGCCTGTTGTGTGAACAGGTCTGTAAGAATGAGAGCCCACATTCAGGGCAGGATTATTATTAATGTTATTTGGAGGTGGCCCAGGCCAGGTTGGACAGGGCTTGGAGGAGCCTGGGCTGGTGGGAGGTGTCCCTGCCATGGCAGGGGTGGCACTGGGTGGGCTTTGGGGCTCCTTCCAACCCAATCCATTCTGGGATCACAGACATTGGTGGATGTCTGTCCTAGGCCAGGTATTTGCCGGAACAAGGTAATTTAATTAGGCTTTAGAGTATGACATATATTATGTATTTGTCCTTTGTTACAGGCAAAGTGATATAATCTATATATATGAAATAGTGCTAATAAAATATTGATAAGCCTCCACCTTTTTAGTGAAAAGCTCTAAAATACGAATTATTTGCCAGCTGTCCCTTCAGTTCAGCTCCAGTTCCAAAGCTGACTGGCTGACAGGTGTCCCTGTGTTCTGTTCTGCTTGACAAGGTGGTGATCAAAGGTCACACCTGATGATCTTGGAGAGCTTTTCCAGCTAAACTGGGATTCTGGGAACACCACCCCGTGCTGTGCCTGTGCTGGGGTGCCAGGATGCCCAATGCCCTGGGAGGGTCTGGCATTGGTACCCTGAGCTCACCCAGCAAAACAGCAGCAGAGCAACAGGGAGGCACTTCCAGCTCTCCCTTCCTTCCCTTTGCCCCCCAGTTCCCTCCCTGGGCTCCCAAGGGAGTTCCAGCAGGAAGGGGAAGCCTCTCTGAGGAACTGCCCTGTCTCCAGCAAGCCCTAGCTCCTGCTGGTCCACCAGTGGGTCCTGTCCTGCCCTGCCAAGGTCCTGCTGTGCCAAGGACAGTCCCGCTGTGCCCAGGACGGTCCCGCTGTGCCCAGGATGGCTCTCCTGGGGGAAAATCAGCAATAATTAGAAACTCATCTCCTGGTGTGACCAGGGAAGTTCAGGCCAGGAGCAGCTGAGGCTCCCCAAGCTGCAGCCTCTGGCTCAGGCTCCTGGGCAGCTGCTGTGGGGTTTGCAGACCCCTGGGCACGACCCACACGGGCTCCAGGAGGCTCGTGGGTCCCTCCCAGCTCAGTGTGGTCTGGGATTCCCAGTGGCAAAACCTGGCAAAACCTGCCCTCCAACTGCCCAAGCTGCCCTGGCTATTTATGTGCAGAAAACACCACACACAAATAAAATTCACGATTTCCACTCTAAGCTCCTGTCACTTCACTGACCTCAAACCTTTCCTGAGGCGTCTCCTCCACATCCTCAGACACAAAGCAAGCCCCTCACCCTTCAGATACAGTGATACCACAGAGCAGTGGGGTTGTTATTTATTCTGGGTGTGCTTTTAGGGTTTCTTTACTGTTGTTTTCCCACGAGTCCCTGACTGGGGTCTCTGTTAAGGAAAGATTCTGTGTTTGCAAATAGTGCAAGTCCATTATCCCTCAAACCAGGCTAGAGAAAGGCTGCTCAGCTTTGAACTCAAAATAAAGTCAGGAGTTTTTGTGGAAAGTACACACAGATAAAGCTGGAAAGTGGAAGTTTTCCCTCCTGTCCCCCAGCAGCCCAAAGTGCTTCATTTTTAAGGCATAAAAGGAAAGGAAAGAGGCTCTGAGGAGACAATGCCATGAGGAGACACGGGAGCATCAGGCAGGACCGAGGGGTAGGGCTGGTCCACAACACGGTTTAAAGCAACCAAAAGGAATTGGAGCCATTTTTTCTGCCCAGATCTATGAGAATGCCAAGGTAACTATTAAAAAACACAGTTGTGGGAGGGGAAAACCCCACAGAAGCACCAAGTTTGCCACTGCAACGAGCCAGGAAGGTCTAGAAGGTTGAGGTTTGCACTGGGGGAGCTCAGAGGAGTTCAGGACAAGACAACAAAGACAAGTGGCAAAGGTTTGCTGGTTTTTTTGGAAGGCAGCGGAGCAGTCACAGGGGAGGGAGGACATCACAGACACGAGAGAACAGGCAGCACTTGCTCACACTAAAGTGGCACCAGAACATGCAGCCCCTGGCAGGGCAGGACCTGCCCAGGTGCCTCACCAGGAAGGGGTGAACAAGCAATGTCTTATTCAGGATTGTGTGTGATCCCTCCAGCTTCAACAGGAAGGAATTCTGCAGTCAATCCACTATTTCAGACTGGTTTACTAGTCCTGTATTTTGACTAATTTAAGTTAGTCCTACAGGCAGGATCACGGGGGGCATCAGAGCAACCCTCCTTGCCAGGATTCAGCAGCACCACCTGGCACAAAACCACCAGAGAAATATTTTTCCAAGTGTTCTCGTGCCACAAGAAAGGCAGGAGCAGCAAAACACTGGAACACAAAAAACACCCAGATCTGGTGTGCTGTCAACAGCCCCAAAATAGCAGCACCTGGAGCCAGACTCTACTAGTTACAACAAGATGGGGTTAAAAACAAAACACCTGAACCAAAACTTACGGATTTTAACGTATCACAGAGCTAAAAAAAGCACCTGAAGGTGCATCTATCTGGAAAGAACATGCTGGAGAGTCAAACTTCAAAGAGGCAAAGGCTGCAGATACTAAGTCCCGAGTGCATCGATGCCCATTAGAAACATCTTGGAGCTAAAAGCTCATCCTGCATCTCCATGGCCAGATCCTGGAAACCAAAGGTCCTTTCCAGCAGAGAGCACTCCATGGCATCCTTTCAGAGAAAGTCGGGGGATTTGTGCCTCGGTATTCTGTCAGATTTGCTACGCTTTCTGCCCTGCATTCCCAGTGCCTGCACAGCTCAAAGCATCTCCCACCCCAACAGCACGGCTGGGAAAGCATCTCTGCCCTAATCCAGCCACGGGGAGGGGAAAAAAATCAAGGGAAAAAAAAAACAAGGAAAAAAGTAAAACCGAAAACAATGCCAGGTTGCCAATCGAGACGAACCGCAGCGTTTTTGCCGAGCAGAAGCCGCTCGGAGGCGGGTGCTGCGTTTCTCCGCTAGAGGACTCAGGTGAGATGTTTCTACTACGGCTCCCGCAGTTAAACCGCGGGGTAAAAAAAAAAAACCATACGGGGAGCGGAGCGGCTGCTGCTGCCATGTGGCTGTGCCATGCGAAATGAATGGAAATGTACTAGTGCATGCGGCAGAAACACGGCACACACCGCACACACACACGGGTGGCATCGCGGTGGGTGCCAGGGCTGCTGTTCTGCTCTGCCGCAAACCAAGGGCACATCCAGCGCTGGGGCCGCGCTGGGCTGGATCACAGATCACAGATCTCAGATCTCAGATCACAACTCACAGATCAGATCTCAGATCTCAGATTATCACAGCCCAACGCGAGGGCTCCGCGTTCCAGCACCAGCACTGCGTGTTACGCTGGAAAGTGGCACATAAACAAAGGCTACAGAGGGTGCTAGAGAAGGGCCAGCACCAGCTTTAATTCCCCCTCATCTGCCCAGAGATGCTCCTGGTTTATCAGTATTATTTTTTCACCCCGCACACACACACACACACACACACACGCACACACATACTGACTCGGGTCTGCGTAAAACAGCAAGGGCATCCTAACCAGGCTTATCGCCGCTCTGCCAAACCCAGCCGAGGGCTGGTGGCAGTGCCAGGGACCTTCCCGGGGCGATACGGCCGTATCGGCCCCGCTCAGCACGGGTGGGCATCGGCGGGGGGAGGGGAATTCAGCCCTGGCACTGCCCTGCTAAAACCCGCACCGCGGGGCTGCGGGCAGCGAGTCCCGCCGTGGGGACCACCCCGAGGCCTCCCAAAGGCAAGACCACCTGGAGATGGGGATGCTGCGACCCAGGAGGTGCCCAGCAGAGCCGGGGCAGGTGCAGGGCGGGGGGGTGGATGCAGAGGCAGAAGGGGATGGATGCAGAGGGAGAGGGGGATGGATGCAGGGGGAGAAGGGGATGGATGCAGGGGGAGAAGGGGATGGATGCAGGGGGAGAAGGGGATGGATG
>VWZD01006347.1:36013-67575 GCA_013396695.1 Sakesphorus luctuosus
CCTCCCATCTGTGTGCCCCTCTCTCCTCTCTGTGCCACTCTTTCCCCTCTGTGCCACTCCCTCTGTGCCACTCTCTCCTCTCTGTGCCACTCCCTCCCCTCTGTGTGCCACAGAAAAGCCAATTCTCTCCTCTCGGCAAAAACTTTCTACCTATGCCATGCTGCTCCATACCCAACTTTCTGGCAGTTCCAGCCCTGGGATGTTGCTTATCTTGAGCTTCAGGTCAGGAGAGATTTTGAGAGGTGCCAGAAAACAGGGGTTGCCCTTGGAAAGAGAGTTGCCCTCCCAGGTGAGGGTTGGTTTGCAGCCTCTGGATGGAGGTACAGACACAGCCACAGTTCCACCTGGGGTTTGCTCACCTTCTCCAGGAGGTTTGTCACTGAAATCCACACCTTTCAGCAACAGAAGGTGAACTCTGGGGGACAAATCCTGCCTGGGAAGAGTCTTGGCAGGGCTGGTGGTCCAGCACAGTCCCAAGAGGGGGTGGCTCAGAACTGACACCAGAGCTCACCTTGTGCCAGGGAAGAGAAGCTGAAGTGAAGGAGGAACGTTAATTGGTGTTTTAAGTTTATTCCCAGAGCTCCTGGAATGTCTGCTGGGACACAGGGATATGGCTAGAGGGAGGAGTGGAAGGAAACAGAGCTGAGAAATGAAGGAAAAATGGGGCTGTTGGGGTCACGTGTGGGCAAGGAGAGCAGAGCAGGGACAAGAGGAGAGGAATGTGGAGGAGACTGGGATGTGGTGCTTTAAACTAGGACTAGGAGCTAATGAGAGGATGTAAAAGAGAGGGTAAGGGAAAAGGCAGAGGTGAGAATGGGTCTGAAAAGACTGGGGTAGAGAAAGGGTAGACTTGAATGTTAGGACAAGGAAAGATGGGGTGATAGGAAGCTGAATGGGTTGTACTAAACAAGAACAGGAAAAATCAAGTATTTGTGTATCATTGAAGGCCCCCAGGATGGGCAGAGGATGGAGCAGCTCTGCTGGGAGGAAAGGCTGGCACAGCTGGCATTGGCCAGCCTGGAGAAGAGAAGCTTTGGGGGGACCTCAGTGTGGCCTTCCAGGAGCTGAAGGAATCACAAGAAAGATGGAGAGAGACCATTTGCAAGGGCTGGAGGGACAGGACAAGGGGAATGGCTTCAAACTGCCAGAGGGCAGGGCTAGATGGGCTATTGGGCAGGAATTGCTGTCTGGGAGGGTGGGCAGGCCCTGGCACAGGGTGGGCAGAGCAGCTGTGGCTGCCCCATCCCTGGGAGTGTCCCAGGCCAGGTTGGACAGGGCTTGGAGCAGCCTGGGCTGGTGGGAGGTGTCCCTGCCCATGGCAGGGGTGGCACTGGGTGGGGTTTAAAGTCCCTTCCAACCCAAACCACTCTCTTCAGGCACTGCCTTTAGGTCCCCCCAAAGCTTCTCTTCTCCAGGCTGGCCAATGCCAGCTGTGCCAGCCTTTCCTCCCAGCAGAGCTGCTCCATCCTCTGCCCATCCTGGGGCCTCCTCTGGCCTCTCCAGCAGCTCCATGCCCATCTGCAACAATAGGATGCTGCACCATGGAACGAGTTTGGATTATTTCACCTTTTTGTTTTCTTTTTAAAGAGCTGGAGATTTGCACATGTGAGACCTGCTTCAAATGAGGACCAGGTTGCAAACTCAATATTATATCATGAAGAGCTTTATTTCTCCCTCCTCTCTTTGGTATGTGCATATGCAAAGTAGATAATTGCCTATTTTTCTTTCCAGGGGATCTCTGGCACATTTGTTTTTCAGGGTGGAGCTGCTCTGGAGCTGTGTCAGGATGACGTAGTGGGGGAGGCTTCTGTCTACAGAGGGTTTTCCACATTTGTTTCATGAGACAGTAGATGAGCAGTAAATTTTCAGGGGATCATGTGAGAAAGGTTGAGCTCTTGGTAAAGCAGCTGTGATTTCCTCAGGGATGGATTCAGCCCCTCCCTGCCCACAGAGTTCCGGGGTGAGGCTGGAGAAGGCAGGGAGACCACACTTCTTGTAGGTGGCCATGGATTTCCAGCATGGATTTCTGAGGGTTTGAATCGGCACTTTGTGGTCTCATTTGCAGAATGTTGAATGAGCCCAGATGAGACTGAATCAGTTGGTGTTAAACACGTGCAATGCTCTGAATGAAGAATAGATGAACTTCTTGGAATATTCACTTGAACTTTACTTGTCTCCAAGCAAGGAGGTGGCATCTGCACAGCCTTAAACCACAGCAAATCCAAGCCAAACCTACCCCAAATACATCCCACCCAACAGACAGTTTTATGGACTAGAGTTGGACCAAGGGTTGGACTTGATGATCTTGGAGGTCTTTTCCAACCCAACCCATTCTATGATTCTGTGATTCTAAGAGGCAACAAAATGGGTTTATGGCTGATGATTCTTTTCTGTGGAAAGGGGAGGAAGGGGCATCTTTCTGCTGTTCATCCTGGTACCCACCAAGTGTCATGCCTACCAAAAACCTAAACCTGGGTCTGCCAGGTAGGAAAAAGAGTCTCTCCAACTCCTGACAGGAGAGGGGAGCCAGGCAGGGGTTGGGCACAGGGACAGGAGAGGGCACGGCCTCAGGCCGGTCCAGGGCAGGGGCGGGGGGCACAGCAGCAGGAATTTCTGCCTGCAAAGGGTGGGCAGGCACTGGCAGGGGCTGCCCAGGGAGGGTTGGAGTGCCCAGCCCTGGAGGTGCCCAAGGCAGGACTGGCCGTGGCACTGAGTGCTCTGGGCTGGGGGCCAAGGTGGGCATGGGGCACAGGGTGGGCTGCAGGGGCTGGCAGGGCTTTGCCAAGGTGGGCATCGGGCACAGGGTGGGCTCCAGGGGCTGGTAGGGCTTTGCCAGCCTCAGGGATCCTGGGATTCTGTGAAACACGACTGATGGTGGTGGGAATTACACTGGAGGAGTGAGGGGCTCTGGCAGGATCGAGTTCTCTGCTTGTGGGGGATATGACATGAGATTATACAGAAACAAAGTGAGATTAGATCAGATAATGGGAAGGAATTGCTGGCTGGGAGGGTGGGCAGGCCCTGGCACAGGTTGGGCAGAGCAGCTGTGGCTGCCCCATCCCTGGGAGTGTCCCAGGCCAGGTTGGACAGAGCTTGGAGCAGCCTGGGCTGGTGGGAGGTGTCCCTGCCCATGGCAGGGGTGGCACTGGGTGGGCTTTAAGGTCCTTCCAACCTGAAGTATTCTTTGATTCCATGATGAGAAAACAGCTGTAGATCCATGAGCAGGTAGAGGAAGACCATGGGCAGAAGCTGCAGAGCCACCACGGGCACACCACTGGATTCTGTGCCCCAGAGGAACCTGTTTAAATCTCCCTGAATGGCTCATTAAGGCTCCAAGGGGAGCACACCCTGCGGCAAACCCTGGGCAGGAGGGACGGCAGGAGCCTGGGAGAATGAAACCCCAAAGGCCAAGGCAAAGAAATCAATAGAATTAGCAAAGGAAAGAGAAAGTAACAGGAAAGCTCTTCTGTCTGTCAGAGCAAACAATGGCAAAAAACTCCCTCCTCTTCAGTGAGCATGGCAACCGGTAAGAGGTGCCACAGGAAGTGCCAAGTGATTGATGCCTTTTTCCCCTCACTCCTCAGCAAGAAGAACCAATAATGGGCCATTGACCAACCATGAACGTGTGAAGAACAGGAGGAACAGTCGAGTCCATTATTTTCCAATCAGAAAATGTGATATTTCCAATCAGAAAATGTGGCATTTCCAATCAGAAAATAATGCCAGAGCTGACAGAAAGCAACCAAGGGCACGTGGGGAACTGGCTGGAGCAATCCCAGGAGCACAAGGATCCCCTCCCACAGCACCTGGGGCAGGGGCAGAGCCAGGCCAGGTCATTGCAGGACCTTCCCAAAAGAGAAGAAAAGCAGTTGGGGAACAGAAACAGAGCAAAACAGCCCAACTTGAATTCTTGGAAATACATTGAGACAAAGAATGAAACAAAGCTGACTTTTGTGTGTGGGAAATAATGAAGTGATAAGTAGAGGCCAAGAAAGGTTGGCCAGGAACAAATCCTGCTGACCCAAAGCTGCTTTCCCCCTCTGACAAGTGCAGGGCTCATGGACAGCAGATACGGCCTCTCCTGACTCCAAGGAGCCTTTCACCAGAGGCTCTTGTGATGTTGGTGAGTGAACTAAAATGAAACTATTGGAAGGTGGACTCAGCTGCTTGAAAAAAATATTCCAGAAAAGGGACTATTGGTTCATCACTGATGTGGATTAATTATGGAAAGAACTTCTGCAGATGCCCTTCCTGGGACTTGGACCAGCACCACTTTTACTGGTTTGGAGCGTGGCAGATCGAGTATGGCCCCTAAATTGGTAGAGAAAGTTCTACCAGCACTTTGGCAGGATTAACATCTTGATCAGTTGAAGAAATGGCCTGGAAAAGTGGGATTTTTCTGAAAAAAAAATAGGATTTCAGTAAGAACTTAGGGGAGAAGAAACCCCTGAATGGAAGGAGCCAACAAAGAAAAGACCTGCCCAAAAACACCTGGGGGGTGTTGGAAGAGCTAAAAGCAGGAATTAGCAATGGCATCCTGGTGTGGGAGAGCAGGAATGTAGGGATGGGCTGGTTGAGGTCCATGATGGTTTGTGAAGCCCCCCCAGCACCAGAGAGGTGGGACATGAGACATGGGCTTGGGTCATGAACTCAACAAAGCTGCTTGTGGTCCCACAGCTGCCTCAGGAGGGCAACTGCAAAGTCCTGAGAGCAGCAAAAAGGGCTGAAAGTCTCCAAAAGGGCTGAAAGTCTGCAAAAGAAATAACCCTGGAAGGAAAACTTGAAGAATTGGGGTGGGGTTTTTGTTTGGGTTTTTTTTTAATCTAGAGAAAAGAGCACTGAGAAGAAACATGAGAAGAGTCTTCAAATATGCAGCAGCAGGAAAGCTCTGGATGCTTAGAGGAGAAGGGAGCATAAATAGTGTCTAGAATTACAATTTCTGCTTTCCATAAGGAAAAAAATCCCTGCCCAGGGGGCCAAGGAAGCCTTGGGGAGGTCTGAGGGTCTTCAGCACTGAGGGTGTTCAATGCACCTGAGAGAGGCATCACTTCTCGTGGACAGTTTGGGACGGGGGGACAACCCCAGGGGCAGCAGCTGGAGAGGCAAAGGCACCTGAGGAACTGTAGCCATGGATTTCCAAGGCCCAAGCAGCACCTGGAGCTGGGCATTGTGGCACCACAAGGCTGGCTGGAAGCTTGGCCAGTGGGCACCCCCAGAGCAGGGAGACAATAACCAGCTCTGGTGTGTGGCCTTTGCAAGGTTTGTGAGCTCTGAATCGTTTCTGCAGGTAATTCTGCAATTGGAAACAAACACAGGCTGTGCCGGAGTGGCTGAATTTCTGCTTCAGGGAGTTCTTGAAAACCAGATATTAAGCTTTTGGTGGGAACTTTTGCAAAATAAGTGAAATGGAATGCAGTAAAATAAAATGAAATAAAATAATAAAATAAAATAAAATACACCAAAGCTTAGCTACATCATGTGCATTTCTGGCAGAAGGAGCTTGAAATCCCATCACCTGGGAGATGACCAAGGGCCTGCACTGCTCCTTTCTGAGAGCACTGAAGGCTTTGTCATCAACCTGAGAGCCTGTTTTGTTGCTTGCTCTGCAAATATTCGGGGGCCAACAGTCCCTTGCCCTTTGCTGGAGGCTGTTTGGAACAGCCAAGCCAAGGCAAGGGGTGAGAAGCAGCCCAGGGGGATAAATGCATGGCACTGCCCAGGAGGGTGTGGCACAGGTGGCACTGAAACCCACCGGGCACACCAGTGCTGGCCACCCCCTGCAGAGGGGTCCCACTGGGCACAGCTGGTGGCAGCAGCTGGGCATCCCTGCAGGGGCTGGTGGCACAGTGCCCTGGGCTGTGGGGTGTCTGCAGGCTGTGTGTGGGACTGTGCCAGCAACAGTGTGGGCACAGCCCAGGGCAGGGACTGTCCCCTGTGCTGGCACTGCTGAGGCACCTCCAGGGCTGTGCCCAGTTCTGGCCCTCAGGGAAGGGACACTGAGGGGCTGGAGGGTGCCCAGGGAGCTGGGCAAGGGCTGGAGCAGCAGCTGAGGGAGCTGGGGGGGCTCAGCTGGAGCAAAGGAGGCTCAGGGGGCACCTTCTGGCTCTGCAATCCCTGCCAGGAGGGGGGAGCCGGGACAGGGGGTCGGGCTGTGCCCCAGGGCACAGGGACAGGAGCAGAGGGCACGGCCTCAGGCTGGGCCAGGGCAGGGGCAGGGGGCACAGCAGCAGGAATTTCTGCCTGCAAAGGGTGGGCAGGCACTGGCAGGGGCTGCCCAGGGAGGGTTGGAGTGCCCAGCCCTGGAGGTGCCCAAGGCAGGACTGGCCGTGGCACTGAGTGCTCTGGGCTGGGGGACAAGGTGGGCATCGGGCACAGGGTGGGTTCCAGGGGCTGGCAGGGCTTTTCCAAGGTGGGCATGGGGCACAGGGTGGGCTCCAGGGGTTGGCAGGGCTTTTCCAAGGTGGGTATGGGGCACAGGGTGGGCTCCAGGGGCTGGCAGGGCTGTGCCAGCCTCAGAGATCCTGGGATTCTGTAAAATGGCTCATTTGCCTCTTCAGCTCTTTGCAGAGAACTCAGGGACTGTGCTGAGCCGCTTTCCCAGGGCTGAGAGGGTGACAAGGTGACTCCAGGCCACTGAACTGGCACCTCCCCCACACTCGGAGCCTCTCCCGACTTTTCCAGCTGTTGGTCATGTTCTCCGGGTGGGAATTCGCTGCTAAGGAATTGGGTTGTGGAAACAGAATCTCCTGAACAAGGAAATCTGACCTGATCCAGTTGTTCAATCGAGTCTAAACCTCCATTTGCTCAGAGGAGTCCCAGAGTGACTTGGAGGAGGAGGAGGTTTGGTTCCATCACCCTCAGAAATCCCACATGGAGAGCCCTGTCCATAGGGCTGATGTGCAGCCAAGCTCATCCTCTTGGAAATGTATGAAAAAGGTGAAAAAGCCCCCAAGCAAATACATTTCCCCTTTCCTGCTCTGGATCCCACTTATCTCCTGATCGTGGCTTTAAGTGGCTCTTCCCAAACTCTGGGTGATTAATGTTCAGCCAAGCTCTGCCTTTCCTTTCTTGTGGAGACAACAATTCCTGCAGCAAGTTTCTCTGGACAATGTGGAGGTTTTTATCCATTCAAAAAGTGTGTGTGGGCAGAAAAGGCAATTTCAGACATTTCTTCAGAATTTTCAGGTCTCAGAGTCTGACTGGAACTGTGACTTTGAGCTCTCATGGATTCACTGCACACCTGCAGGTCACTCTTATTCCTCATGCACAGAGAGAGTGATGATTCCAAGATTTGATGATCAGGACTCCTGGTGGATCAGGAATGGTTTGGATTTCCATTTGCATTTCTCATGGATCAGGAATGGTTTGGATTTCCATTTGCAGACCATCTCTGCCAGCTTGCAGAGCACGTCTGGTGGGTTCCCAGCCCCCAGCTGAGGTGGACATGTGTTGTCCAGTACATGCAAAAGGGTTTTGTCTGAGAAATCCCCATGGAAAAACAACCCAAAGAGCCTCTGGAGGTGTTTGTGGAGATATTAGAAATACTCAATAAACAAAAGATCCCAGAATCACCAAGGCTGTCACCCAGTCCCACTGTCACCACCAGGATCACCCCAGTCCATGTCCCCAAGGGCCACATCCAGCCCCCTCTGGGACACTCCAGACACAGTGACTGCCCCATCTCCCTGGGACACTCATTCCAAGGCCTGACCACTCCTGCAGGGAGAAGTTGTTTCCCATCTCTGCTCTGCCCCTGCCCTGGTGCAGTTTGAGGCCATCTCCTCTCCCCCTTTCCCCTGGGCCATGGCAGAAGAGCCTGACCCCCCTCACTGCCCCTCCTGGCAGGGAGTTGTGCAGAGCAATGAGGTCCCCCCTGAGCCTCCTTTTCTCCAGACAAACCTCCCCGGCCCCTCAGCTGCTCCTCACTCCAAGGAATGTTCTCCAGCCCCTTCCCCAGTTAAGGCTAAAACTAAACTTACACTTTGCTTTTCAGTGGTGCAGGGAAAAGAGCAGCTGCGGATTTGTTGAGGAGAGAGAGGAATATTTGGGAGAAACAGTGTGTTTAGCAGGTGAGGAGACAAATCCCCCCCTCCGCCTCCCCAGGTGCCAGCCTGGCACTTGAGCCAGCTCTGACATGCTCAACTCCCACTTTGGAAAGTGCTGCAGATCCCACAGTGTTCATTCCACCAGATTAAAGAATTCTCTCTTAGTCTGACAAAAAGAGTGTTTGTCAAGCACCTTCTTTGTTTCCCTCTCGTGCTGCCAGACACAGAAATATCATCATGGGGGATGAAAAAAAAGCTTTGCTCTGAGTCTTGCTTTCTTTATTGCAGAGCAACTGTTTCAAATTGTCCCTGACAAACAGGATCCCGTGGTTTTTTCCCAGATTATCTTCAATGGACAGAACTCACCAGAGTCAAACTACGAAGAAATTTAGTCCTAGAGATATTATATTAAGAAATACAAAGGAATTGTATTAAGAGGTCTGTTTAGTGCAATGTGAATAATTTCAAATTGATCCTTGAGGGTCCCTCCAGCTAAGACTGTTCTGGGATTCTGGGAAATCTCTCAGATAGCCCAGTTATTCCTTCACGGCCAACCTGCAGTAGGGGTTATAAAAATTATACTCCTGCGATAACCAGAAGCTTCAAGTTCAGTTTCAACAGATGATTAATGCAGTTGTTAATTTCTGTTATTAACATTAGTGTAAAGTTACTCTCCTTTATGAAGAGCAGGAGCTCAGAGGTGTTCGATGTTACTGAAATCATCACCCTGGGAAAGGAGAGCAGATTTCTGTGATTCCATGAAAACCTTGATGGAAACACTCAGCTGAAGGGCTTCTCTAGTACTCTGCCTTGGGGAGGCCACACCTTGAGTGTTGTGTTGAGTTCTGGGCCCCTGAGTTGAGGCAAGAGATTGAGGGGCTGGAGCGGGGCCAGAGAAGAGCAAGGAGGCTGGAGAAGGGAGTGGAGCACAAGTGCTGTGGGGAGAGGCTGAGGGAGCTGGGGGTGTTTNGGCATTTCTGGGGACAAAAATGTAGATGCCCAGAGCAGCTGTGGCTGCCCCATCCCTGGGAGTGTCCCAGGCCAGGCTGGACAGGGCTTGGAGCAGCCTGGGCTGGTGGGAGGTGTCCCTGCCCATGGCAGGGGTGGCACTGGCTGGGCTTTGAGGTCTTTGCAACCCAAACTTTTCCATGATTCTCCTACTCCAACATTTCTTGCTGACACTGATCTGTATCCAAAATCCCTCCCATGGCTCTCAAGAAAATCAGCACAATTCCCTTCCCACTTCCAGCCCTGCGGGGTCTGTTCTGCAATTCAACACACAATTTACCAGCACAGTGGGAGGAGCAGGAGGGTGTTGAACCTGAGTCACCAGGGCAAGCTGGGGCTGGCAGCAAACCCAGCTCTGCCAGGCATGTCCCTGTGTATGTCTGTTGCCCACACACGTGTCACTGCCCAGCAGGGGGGCATCAAAGAGGACTCTCCCTCCCCCAGCATCCTCAGGGATTGTTGGGGTGTCCTGGCCAGGGCCAGGGCTTGGAATCGATGGTCCTTTGGGATCCCATCAATTTAGGATGTTCTGTGATTCCATGACTGTCTTCATGAGGTACCACAATGACCCTCAACAAGAAATCCTGGAGGGTTTTAAACTGAGCTTGGCCGTGGCACTGAGTGCCATGATCTGGTGACGGGACTGGAGTTGGCCCAAGGGTTGGACTTGATGATCTCGGAGGGCTTTTCCAACCCAATCCATTCTATGATTCTGTGGATTCTATGATTTAAACCAGATTTCCAGACCTGCTTCAGCAGCTACAAAGGTCTGGGAAACAACCAAACCTCTTTTTTAGTGGCAGATGATCCACCTGAAACATTGACCAGGACTTGCAATTACAGTCACAGGATCACAGAACATTCTTGAGTTGGAAGGGACCCCCAGGCATCATCGAGTCCAACTATTAAATGCCCAGTGATACCAAAAATGAGGTGACTGAGAACAGAACTTTGCTTTCAGGACCGAACATTAAATCAGCAAAATGTGGGGGTCCCTCCCCAGTGGCTGGGACTGGGCTGAGTCAGGGAACAATTCCTACAGAAACTGAGTGTGAGAAAAGTCTGCAGCAAACACGTGAGGGCTGAGGGACAGGGGGAAGTCAAAGAGCCTCTGGCAGCGAAGTTGTGAATGCTGAGCCACCAAAAAACCTGCAACACTTCCCAAACGCTTCAACAAATGCCCATTGACCCTGGTGCCATGAGATACCAAAAGTGAAACAAGCTGTGCCCTCGCTCCCTGCCACGTGGGACTGCCCGTGGGGTGCAGTGAGATGTTACCAGTGTGCCAGGCAGCACAGGGTGTGCTGATCCAGCAGCACAACCCGGGCACAGCAGCAGCTCCTGGAACCAGGGTCTGCGGTGCCCTCCGTGCCCAGGGCCGTGCAGGGGCTCGGGCACAGAGTCTGCAGGGCACTCCCTGCAGCTGGTGCTGCTCTGAGTGCCCCATTGCCAACGGAGGGACTGTGAGAGAAGGTGCCCGATGCCTCCCTCATGTTTCCAGGGCAGCAATGCACACAACTACACCTGCCACAGCCGCTCCCCCTCCCGTGCTGGCACCTGGCAATGTTGGCACCACCAACCACCCGTACTTGGCCGTGCCAGCGTGCCCCGATGTAAGATGAGAGCGGTGAGGCCACATCCTGCCTGCTTTGGTTTGCCCCCTGTTGGGGCAGCAGAATGAGCTGCCACAGCACCCGTGCCCCTGAGGTGGCCATGCCAGGTCCACACAGGGCACAGCGGTGCCACCACAGTGCCACTGCACACATGAGGGTGCCTGGGCACTGTCCACATGCAGGAGTGGCTGTGCCAGGTCCACACAGGGCACAGCGGTGCCACCACAGTGCCACAGCAATGCCACAGGGGTGGCTGTGCCAGCCTGGGCACCGTCCACATGCAGGGGTGGCTCTGCCAGGTCTACACAGGACACAGCACTGACATTGCAGTGCCACTGCACACCTGAGGGCACCCTGGGCACCATCCACACACAGGGGTGGCTGTGCCAGGTCCACACAGGACACAGCAGTGCCACTGCACACCCGAGGATACCCTGGGCACCATCCACACCCAGGGGTGGCCGTGCTGGCCCTGCACACCCCTGGCATCTCTCTGCTCACTGTGCCACGTTCCCGCTCACCTGGGTACCAGCACGATGAGGATCCGTCAGCGGCTCCTTCAGCGAATTCCAGCAACGCTCAGCACCGGCTGGGAGCATTTCCATGGCAATGCTGTTGTTTAGCTGGTGCTTTGTGTGTGCCAGGCACTGTGGGAAGAGGGAACAAGACAAAGCCCACATGATTGGCAGATGGATGACCTGTGGCTGCAGCCCATGGTGGGACTTGGGCAGTCATTCCAAAGGTGTGTGGGAGTTCCCAAGTGTGCACAGAAAACCTGGAAAGCTGCTGGAGGGTGTCCAAAGGAGGGACATGGGGATGGGGAAGGGCCTGGAGGGGCCATTGAGGGGCAGCTGAGGGCACTGGGCTTGTCCAGCTGGAGCAGAGGGCACTGAGGGCAGAGCTCAGCAGGGGCTGCAGCTCCTCCCGAGGGGCAGCTCCATCTCTGAGCCCTGAGAGCAGGGCCAGGCCCAGGGCACGGCTGGAGCTGTGCCAGGGCAGGGGCAGGTGGGATCTCAGCCAAAGGCTCTTCCCCCAGAGGGTGGTGGGCACTGCCCAGGCTCCCCAGGACAGTGGGCATGGCCCCGAGGCTGCCAGAGATGCAGGAGCCTTTGGGCAAGGGGCCATGGCCAGGGGGGACTGTTGGGGTGTGCTGGGCAGGGCCAGGGTGGCACTGGCTGGTCCCTGGGGGTCCCTCCCAGCTCAGGACATTCCATGGTTCTGTGTTCATGGAGAAGTTCTGGGTTTATTTAATTTTCAGCCAGAGCAAATCAATGCCAGCCTTGGCAAACAGAGATGGAGGAACAGCCGGTGACGAAGAACGAGCAGCACAGACACGGTGCCACCACATGTGTGGTGCCAGTGTGCCCCTAAAACATGGAATGCTACAGCAGCACGAGTGGAACCTCAGGGTTGGGTGGCCTGGGCTGGGAGCAGCTGCTGCCAGGTGTGAGCAGGACACTCAGGTGAGGAGGGGCTGCAGGATGGAGGTGAAACACAACCCAACAACAACGGAAGGAAGAGGAAAACCCAAGAGCAGAATTTCATTTCCTGCCCTGTGAGGACTCGGGGATGCTTTTTGACAGTCACACTGGAAACAACAGTAAAAACTGCAGTTAAAAATACACAGGAAGCAAAAAATGTCCTTTAGTAGAGGGGTAAGGCAAAATTTGCCTCTTTTAACTTCCACTTCCTCTTCACATTAAATCTTAACACAGAACAAGCCCATTATCAGTGTGAAAATACCAAAGAAAATGGAATGCTTTAAGTTTGCTTTCTTTCCTGTCTTTCTAAAAAAAAAAGGCTTTTACCACTTTGTAGTTGGACCAAACCAAACAATTAACAAGAATGGAATTGTTCCATATCACATCAACAATGGCCCCATGGCTCACTTTTTTGGTAGATGATTTATATCTATCGTTTCCTTTGGCAAGGATAGAAACAGGTTGAGCTCTATCTAGAGATAAAATTACAAACACAAATATCACACAACAAACAGCAGAGTTTGGAACTGAGATGTTGGAGCCCTGACACGTTCAATCCCAGGGGTTTTTCCATCATGGCCCCAACAAGCACTGGTTGTTATCCATGGGAAGGTGTTGCAGTTCCAACAGACTCTCTCTGCTGTCTCAGCTCTGACAGGCAGCACAAAACATCTGAACCCTCAAAGACTCCAAGCTGGACTTTCTCATTTATGTGACACCCAAATATCCCTCCTTTGACAGATAGTCCAAGAGGAATCCACATTTCCAGAAGAAATCATGTTTTCTCCTATGAGGTGTTTGTTCCCACCCAGCTCAGCTGTTCTGGGATGCACAGGGAAGAATTATCCCTGTATTTTCTGCTCTCCAGCTGCCCTTAAAGGCCACAAATCTGTCCCAGTGCAGGACCCAGGAACAGGAAAGGGAGGACTAACATATAGATTATGTAACTTGGCACTAAGTGCTTTGAGAGTGGTGTTGGGAAACAAGGAGAGAGAGAAAAGCACAACGTTCAGTGGAATTTTCCTCCATGGATGGGTTTGATCTGTGGCTGCAACGGACAGTGCTGAGTTAGGAGAGGTGAACTGGAAGGGAAGCAATAAAATCTCCCAGCCCAGAAGGCCAACAGTGTCCTGGGCTGCATCAAAAGAGGATCAGCAGGTCAAGGGAGGGGATTGTGCTCCTCTGCCCCTCAGGTGAGCCCCTCACCCTGCAGAGCTGCTCCAGCCCTGAGGGCAGCACAGCAAGGACATGGAGCTGCTGGAGAGGCCAGAGGAGGCCCCAGGATGGGCAGAGGATGGAGCAGCTCTGCTGGGAGGAAAGGCTGGCACAGCTGGCATTGGCCAGCCTGGAGAAGAGAAGCTTTGGGGGGACCTCAGTGTGGCCTTCCNCTGGGAGTCTCTGATTCTATGAAAATGCCATAATGACCCATAAGAGCTCAGGCCCACAATCAGGTCAGCAAACAGGGAATTTTGGGAAGTACCTGCCTTTCTACCTGCTCATTCATGCCATGGGCACATCTCTGCCCCCTCTCCCAGGTGGCACCTCATAGAACCACACAATGATTTGGGTTGGAAGGGACCCCAAAGCCCCCCCATTCCCACCCCCTGCCATGGGCAGGGACACCTCCCACCAGCCCAGGCTGCTCCAAGCCCTGTCCAACCTGGCCTGGGACACTCCCAGGGATGGGGCAGCCACAGCTGCTCTGCCCACCCTGTGCCAGTGAAGCACCAGCTCGTTGTTCCAGTGGGCACCGCTCTGGTCCCATCTTTGCCCACCTATGAACAGGTGTGGGGAGGAAAAAGGGCTGTGGAGGGTGGAAAATGGACCTGGAAGAGCAGCAGAGTCCCATCAGTGCTGCTCAACAGACAAGCCAGTGTGGTAAGAGGAGAAAATGAGAGGCTTTTCCTCGCTGAGTGTGGATTGGAGATTTCCAACATCCACTCCCAGGACGGAGTGGCAATATTTTCATAAGGATCTGTCCTTCAAAGGTAGATTATACAACTTTTCTTTTTCCAGAAATGGGAAGATTAAAGATCCCAAACTCTCTGTACTTTTGAGATGTCGTAATGAGTGTGCCAGGAATCTGGGGAGATTTCCAAAAGGCATTTGCAGCCATAGGAGGCTGAAGTTTTGTGCTGTAAGCAATTTTCATTGTTAGGTGGAAGTAAATATAAATTACTGAAGAATCAGAAAATCCTGTTCCAACCAGAAGCTCACACAGGATTTCAATCCTATGTGCACAGTCATTTGGAAGGGAGGAAGGCAAAAAAATCTGTGAATAAACCACCACTTAATGACACATTTTCAAAATGGGGATGTTGGTTTGCATGCAGAAAAGCTTTGCCTGCACCTCCTGAGCTGCACAAACAGCTTTTTCATATGCAAACTACATCTGCAGGATGTCCACACCTCTATCCAGGATGGTGCAGGCGTAGAAATAGATGTAAAATTAAGATTTACAGTTGCTGGGGTCCCTTTTTAAGGCTGGTTCTCAGACACTATATATTTAAAGAGAAGCAATTGGGAGCAAATCTTTCTCCCCTCCCCAATCTACTTATTCCAGACTTTTCCAACTGTTGGAGGTGAAAGGGGCTGAGGAATGAGTGTTATCAGAGTGGGTGCAGTGCCCGAGCTGTGAGTCAGGGCCAGAGTGGCCCTTCTTGCCTGTGGACAGAAGGACTTGGAACACCAAAGGCCATGAGGAGGAGGGCCAGCACTTGAGCAGCCCCCAGCTCCTGGGAGGCTGGAGGTGGAGCTGGCAGGAGATAACTGGAGGGATTGTTTCCATCACATGGTTAATGACTCAGCACCATTATCCCAAAATATTTATTTTTTTTTCGTCTCCACCAGCTCGTCCAGCACAGTTGTGTGGAAAAGAATGGGGGGACTGGGAGAGGGGAGGGAGCAGGAGGTTTGCTGAGTGAGCATCACACATATTTTCCACTGGGGCTTTGCCATCCCTGGGGTTGGAACTCTGACTCTGGCACCCTCAGAGAGATTCCAACTGGCTTTGGTGCCCAGAACTGTGAGGAGTGTTGGGCACCATAATGTAAAAGAGATCTGAAGCTCTTAGGGCGAGTCCAAAGGAGGGACATGGGGATGGGGAAGGGTCTGGAGGGACCACTGAGGAGCAGATGGGCTTGTCCAGCTGGAGCAGAGGGCACTGAGGGCAGAGCTCAGCAGGGGCTGCAGCTCCTCCCAAGGGGCAGCTCCATCTCTGAGCCCTGAGAGCAGGGCCAGGCCCAGGGCACGGCTGGAGCTGTGTCAGGGCAGGGGCAGGTGGGATCTCAGCCAAAGGCTCTTCCCCCAGAGGGTGGTGGGCACTGCCCAGGCTCCCCAGGGCGGTGGGCACGGCCCCGAGGCTGCCGGAGCTGCAGGAGCCTTTGGGCAAGGGGACAGGGGGGAGCGTTGGGGTGTGCTGGGCAGGGCCAGGGGGGAGTGTTGGGGTGTGCTGGGCAGGGCCAGGGGGGCACTGGCTGGGCCCTGGGGGGCCTTCTAACTGGGGATATTCAGAGATCCTGTGGTTCTCAGCCTGGATCAAGGCTCAGGTGCCCCTCAGCCAGTAAATTCCCCCTTCTCCTCCCCTGCCCCGAGGAGTTGTGACCCCCACGAGCTGCTCCCACGTGGACACCCCAGCTGGGCACCCACCCCTGAGGCTGCCAAGGTGCAAAGCCAACCCTGCTCACCCTGTTCCTGCACTCCCCCAGAGCTCAGCTCTGCCTCTCCCCCAGCACTGGCAGCTGCTGAGGAGAACTGGCCGTGACGAGAGTGGGAGGGATGCGAGGCTGTGGCGTCTGTGCCACCCTGGCACTGCCGCAGCGCCCGTCCCGTCCCGCTGCCACCCACCACCAGAGTGTGTGTAGGTTTATTTTAGGCAGGGCTGGAGCACTTATAGCAGTGCCTTGTGCACAGCCCCTGCAGCAAACGCTGCTACTCCATGGCTTGCACGCTGTCCCCAGATGCCTCTGTGCCCAGCCCATGCCCCACAGACAAAGTGGGCACTGCCCAGGTGTTCCCTGCCCTTGGAAAAGTGTTGCTGTGGATTTTGGTGCCCATCTGGAGTTCTTGCTGGCTCTGTCCCCAGTGCCCACAGAGATGCCCTCAGCAGTGTCAGTGCAGTCCTGCTCATGCCTCCCCCCCGCAGCCACACAGAGCTCAAGGTCACAGATTCCTGCCCCTCTTGTTCTCGTGCCCAGTTTGGTGAGGCCCTGCCGTGCCAGGGCACTCAGCTGCCTGCTCTGCTGGGACTGCAAGGCCTCGTTCCAGCAGGAGGGACACTCTCTCTTAGTCTTCAAAAGGAAAGTCAACCACAGGATCACAATATCCCAAGCTGGAAGGGATCCAGAAAGATCCAGAAGGATCCTGAGTCCAACTCCTGAGCACAGGACACCCCAAGGATCCCACCGTGAGCCTGAGAGGGAAAAGCCCAGCCCAGAGAAGATGAGCCCAGCCCTGAACAGAAGTGTCTAAAACAATGATTGTCACTGAAGTGCTGAGGACCATCCTGTCCCCATGTCCTGCCCCAGTGAGCAGAGACAGTGGGGACTGCAGGTCATCAAGGGCACCATCACTGAGGGCTCCTTGGTACCAGGCAGTCCAGTGGCACAGGGTGCCCCTTGCTCCTCTTTCCAGCATTGATTTAATCTGCTTTTCACAGAATCCCAAGATCCCTGAGGCTGGCACAGCCCTGCCAGCCCCTGCAGCCCACCCTGTGCCCCATGCCCACCTTGGAAAAGCCCTGCCAGCCCCTGGAGCCCACCCTGTGCCCCATGCCCACCTTGGCAAAGCCCTGCCAGCCCCTGCAGCCCACCCTGTGCCCCATGCCCACCTTGGAAAAGCCCTGCCAGCCCCTGCAGCCCACCCTGTGCCCGATGCCCACCTTGTCCCCCAGCCCAGAGCACTCAGTGCCACGGCCAGTCCTGCCTTGGGCACCTCCAGGGCTGGGCGCTCCAACCCTCCCTGGGCAGCCCCTGCCAGTGCCTGCCCACCCTTTGCAGGCAGAAATTCCTGCTGCTGTGCCCCCTGCCCCTGCCCTGGCCCAGCCTGAGGCCGTGCCCTCTGCTCCTGTCCCTGTGCCCTGGGGCACAGCCCGACCCCCTGTCCTGGCTCCCCCTCCTGGCAGGGATTGCAGAGCCAGAAGGTGCCCCCTGAGCCTCCTTTGCTCCAGCTGAGCCCCCCCAGCTCCCTCAGCTGCTGCTCCAGCCCCTGCCCAGCTCCCTGGACATTCTCCTGCCCCTCAGTGTCCCTTCCCTGAGGGCCAGAACTGGGCACAGCCTGGAGGTGCCTCAGCAGTGCCAGCACAGGGGACAGTCCCTGCCCTGCTGAGGACACACATGTTCTAACCCAGGAAAGAGCCCCCTGGAGCTGCAGGAGCTGCCCCAGAGCAGTTCCCTGCCCGAGCAGGATCTCCCAGGGCAGGAGCAGGTCCCTGCCTGGGCTCTGGTTCTGCAGGGAAGGTCAGTCCCTCACTCTGAGCCTTCCCACCATCTGTTCTCTTACCTACCCTGCTCTCTTACTCAGGGGGCAGCCAACAACACAATCCAGCTCTTAATTTAGACCCCAAATGTTGCATATAATTTAGTCATCCCAGATGGACTCAGTCCCAGAAGTCAGTGCTGGAAAGGACTTGTTAAACCCTTCATTTCACAAATGAAGATGAATCAGTGTCTCCCCTTGTTGTCTGTTTGTGTCTCCTTTTCCCTTTTTCTAGGAATGTACTCCATAACTCAGGTACAGCTGAGTTGTAAGGGCCCCTTTGAACTCAACAGATTGGCTTTTATTGGGTAAGAAAATGCAGTTTGTGCCTAATTTAAATTTGCTGAAATTTGACACTCAGTCCCCTTTGCCCACCAAAGAGAAACAGCCCAAAGAGACTTGAAAGACCATCAGCCAAATTGTCTCACAGACACAATCACAAAGTCTGGGAGAGACCTTCAGGCTCATCCAGTCCCACTGTCACCAGCACCACCAGAATCCCCCCTAATCCCTGTCCCCAAGGGCCACATCCCTAAGGAGGGACATTAATACCTGCAGTGATGCCCAGGAAGCAAACCCAGAAGGAGGGCAGAAGTTCCCAGAGCGGCACCGACACTGCAGGGACTGGAGTTTCTGCTGGGCAGGCGGCACCCTGGGGACCCATTTGGTCCCAAAATAAAACCCCACAGATGTTATAGAATCATGGAGTGGTTTGGGTTGGAAGGGACCTCAAAGCCCACCCAGTGCCACCCCTGCCATGGGCAGGGACACCTCCCACCAGCCCAGGCTGCCCCAAGCCCTGTCCAACCTGGCCTGGGACACTCCCAGGGATGGGGCAGCCACAGCTGCTCTGCCCACCCTGTGCCAGGGCCTGCCCACCCTCCCAGCCAGCAATTCCTTCCCAAAATCCCATGTGTCCCTGCCCTCTGGCAGTGGGAAGCCATTCCCCTTGTCCTGTCCCTCCAGGCCCTTGTGATGGAGATTGATCTGGTTGGGGTTTAACTGGAGGAGTTGTTTCCATCCCATGGTCCATTCTCCACCCTCCTTCATCCCACCCTATCTCAACACGGTCATTCAGAAATGAGACATCCCAAACCATGGTGCACTCCTGGAAAGACACTCCAAAGCCAGGGCCCCTGCTCCAGAATTCCAGGAACCACAAGGAGCAGAAATCTGTGAGTCCTGTTGTGAAGGACAAGGTGTCCCACCCAGAGCTGGTGCCACCACCCACCCTGTGCTGCCTGCCCACGACCAAACAGAGGTGCACAATGGCCACCTCCTTGCTTTTGTGGGTAAAACCTTGAGAGTGAAGGCAGGAACACCCCAATTCCACCAGGGAGGGGTTTGTGTCCCCCTAGGCTGGTGTTCCAGGGCGTGGGACAGGGTGGCAAGGAAGGATTGCCACAGGTCATTGGCTGTGACCCAGGAGAAAACTTCCTGAAAGCAAAGAGCACGTTGCAGCCCCTGGGGAGAAACCCTCAGGAATGTGAGGGTGGGACCAAAGAATAATTGTCCACAAACATGGGCCACGTGGAGAGAGGAGAAAGGGCAGGGGTTTGTTGACTCCAGAGTGTGAAGGCAAAAATTCTCCTGCATTTGTTGAGTGTAACCTCAATTGGACCTCAAAGATCTCATGATTATTTCCTCCTCTAAGCATAAAAGGTGATGTTTTATGGATGGAATTCCCCTGCTGGTTGTGGCTAAAGGTGTTTTACCTGCAGAACCTTTTCTTCAGGGACTTAACTGTGAACACAGTAAAATAAAGAAGAAATTCATGTGTTAAATTGCTTGGAAAAGCAATGGCAGGGCTGAAGGCCAAGGTGGCCCAGGGAGGTGGGAAAACTGCTCCTAACCTTACAAGAGGTTGCTAATTGAACAAGCTTCACTAATCAGGATTTCGTGGCTGTTTCCCCCCTTAAGGCAGAATTTTTCCCAGTTTTAGTTCCTCTCTAATTCTGCTTCCTCACACTCATTTTCCTGAATTTTCCACAAGCTCATTTCCAAGGTATTTATTTCTTTGTGTGTAACCAATCCATGTCCACACCACACACGATTCTCAGCACTCCCAGCACGGATTGCAGGAGGTTGGAATGTCCAGCACAGGCTGAGGGAGCTGGGGCTGTTCAGAGCAACCCCTGAGAGGGCACCTCCCCATGGCTGACAGTGCCCCAGGGAGGGGGCAGAGCAGGGGACACTGAGGGCACCTCCCCATGGCTGGCAGTGCCCCAGGGAGGGGGCAGAGCAGGGGACACTGAGGGCACCTCCCCATGGCTGGCAGTGCCTCAGGGAGGGGGCAGAGCAGGGGACACTGAGGGCACCTCCCCATGGCTGGCAGTGCCTCAGGGAGGGGGCAGAGCAGGGGACACTGAGGGCACCTCCACATGGCTGGCAATGCCTCAGGGAGGGGGCAGAGCAGGACCAGGCTCTGCTCAGGGGGCCCAGCAATGGCACCAGAGGAACGGGCAGGAACTGATGCCCAGCAAGTGCAACCAGCAGAGGAGGCAGAACTTCTTTGCTGGGCAGTGACCCAGCAGTGAGCAGAGCCCAGAGAGGGGGGGAGTCTCCTCCCTGGGGACATTCCAGACCCATCTGGGCACAATCCACGTGCTCTGGGATGGCCCTGCTGGAGCAGATGACCCTCTGGGGTCCCTTCCAGCCTCACCCAACCTGTGAAACAGGGAACTCCAGAGCAAACTGGGAGGTCACTGGCTACTATTTAAAGTGGCTCCAGGTGCCACCTTGATGCCAGCTGTGCCTCCTGGAGAGCGAAGACCTCACCCCACGTGTTTTCAAAGAATCCTAAGAAGGTGCCTTGGAAGAATCGCCACTTCCCTGCAAACCATCCAAGTCCTGGTGTGCAAATGTGAGCAGAGAAAAACCCAGCCCCTCCACAGCCACTGTGGGACTTCCTGCCAGCTCAGTGAGGTCATTTGGCTTCCTGTGAGGGTGGAACGTGCCATTTCCGTGTGACCTTGTTCTGTGGGGTGGGTGATACAGCGGGGCCAGGGCCAGCAGCAGGTCCTGTCACACCTCCTGTCACACCTCCTGTCACCCCTCCTGTCACATCTCCTGTCACACCTCCTGCCTCTGGGGCTGCACAGCTGGGGAGCAGGAGGGGACAGCACAAAGCAGGAGGGGGGAGGTGCCACTGCCCCTTCCACAGGCAGGAGAAAGGGACTTGAAGCTGAGAAGAGATGAGGGAGGGCTCAGGGGCAAGAGGAGGAGGGGACAGCAGTGGCAGCAGAGCCTGGTGGGAACAGCATTTACCAGGAAGTTGTTCATTCATTCACCAGGTGACAGCAGGGCAGCCCATGGGTTTGGGCAGGTAGTGACAGGAAAAGGGGAATGGTTTCCCACTTCCAGAGGGCAGGGTTGGGTGGGATATTGGGAAGGAATTGCTGGCTGGGAGGGTGGGCAGGCCCTGGCACAGGTTGGGCGGAGCAGCTGTGGCTGCCCCATCCCTGGGAGTGTCCCAGGCCAGGTTGGACAGGGCTCATGTGCCTCCACTTCAGAGGTGTCTTTGGTGTGTTGCTCTGTCCCCTCCCTGTCTCTGAGCTCCCTCACCATCCTGCTCTCTCTGTTCTGCCTCTCAGCTCCTGCAGACATGATGTGATGAAGGACACAAAGGATGGGTCCCACCAGCTGGATGCAGGGTCTGTTGGAAGGAGATTTCCCCTGCAGAGGCCCAGGGAGCTGCTCAGACACCCCCACATCCTGCAGAGCTCCCTGGGCATGGCAGACAAGCCATGGGGAGGGTTTGCAGGCAGACGTCCCCAAAAATGGGAAATCCCAGGGAGACCTCCCTGGGAATCACAGCATGGAATCCTAGAAGGGCTTGAGTTGGAAGGGACCCTGAAGGTCATCACAATGATAAACCCCTTTGATCTCTTGTTGGAGACTCCCTTGCTCCAGCTCTTCTCTCCTGTGGGACAGCAGCTGCTTCTTCAGCCACAGAAAGTCAGTTTTGGTTTGAATGAGGTGGGGAATAACCTGTCAGAGGATGCCCCTCCAAGAGACACAGCTGAGGGGAGTGGCTGCAGGGGCTGAAGGTGAGTTTAGGGATATAATCCTTCCCTGGGTTATGTCCTTCTGAAATGCCTTCAGTTTGGTGTCCAAGCCAAGGGAGGAAGACCCGGGATAGGAATTCAAGTCACTTCTGGTTCAGAGTCCAAAAATGCCCCGAAGATATAAAGGCTGGGAAGGATCCATGCAAAGCATCCCTTGGGATTGCAGCAGTCTGGGGACACCGACCCTGGGCCTTCCCCACAGCCAGAACCATCCCTGGGGCTCCAACAACATCCACAGGCACATCCAGGACAAGTGGAGTTCAGCTCCTTCCCCACAGACTAATTAGGCAAAATATTTAGAAGTGCTGTCATTCCATTCATGCTTTTGCCATAACATTGAGAGAAACAACAATGATTTCTATACCAAGGGCCTCTGATGGTGGAAAAAACACACACAGAGTTTTCCTCAGGCCTGAAGGGCTCTACAGACAGACAGTCCTGCTGCACCCTCAGCACCCAAAGGTGGCCCCTCTGGGCACACCTGAGAAGCCTTTAATTGGCTTCAGAAGGCTTTGCATGTGTTGACTAAAGGGCAATATCATTTCCAGCAGTGGCAGGAAGATGACCAGACAGGTTTCTTCTCTGCCAGGAGGGGCAATGTATATCTACAAAGCTTTCCCAGGTCTTTGTTCTTTCCACACCCCAGTGCAGGAGGATCATGTTCTCAGCAGCCCAGCATCAAATTGCCTTGGGGTTTTGCCAAAGAATCCAACGGAAAGACAAAAGGAAAAAAAAGAAAGCTCATCCTGGACATGTTAAACAAAACCCTTCTATTTTCATGAAAAATCATTAAAAACCTGCTTGTCTTGGGTGGGGGGAGGAATATGAATATTCTGATTTTTGGAGTGTGCCAGGATGGCAGCAGCACCACGTCACGAGCAGTGAGGCTGCCAGAGCTGCCAGCCAGCCCCAGGGGGCACAAAAACCAGTGGCCAAGAGTTTGGGGAGTGACAGAGCCAGTTCTTGGGCTGATTTATGGAAGCTCCAACTGGAGCACTCAGATTTCCCCTCTGCCAAATGATGTTGTTGGAATGCCGAGTTATTTTCTCATGCGAATAACTAAAAAGAATTAAAAAAATAACAAAAAAAAAAGCCCTGGAACTCTTAAAATTAAGGGCTTTCTCTGGTTTTGTCAGGCTGCAATGAACCCAACACTTTCCTGCCAGTGCTTTTGAAACCATGAAGGTGGTTTTGTTTGCTCTTTATTGCCATAAAAGCCAAGAGGACCCACAGGTGGGTGAGGCAGTGCCCGGGCTGGGCTCCTCCTGCTCCCGTGCCCGCTGTGCCCCTGCTCCTGTAACACCTTAACCCAGGCTGGCCGAGGCTTCCACTCCTCCTGCTATCAACTGGGAAGGCATTTTATTTTTCTGAAATGAAAGAGCCAATTTATGCCCTTTTATGGCCCATTTCAGAACTGGCTGAAGTGGAAACTTTCCTTCAATAAAGGTTCCCTTGTTTATGAGCCTTTTGTGTGGCAGTTGCAGGACCACTTGGTACACTCTGGAATATCCTGCAGGCTCTGCCATGGAAATCAGACCTTCTCATTCCTTCTCCCCAGGGTTCAGGGTGGGTTTTCCTGCCATCAGCTTATTACAAAGCTCATGAATAAACCCAGTTTGTTCCACACAGACAATCAGGGAACGGTTTGGGCTGGGAGGGACCTTAAGGATTATCCAGTTCCAACCTCCTGCCATGGGCAGGGGCACCTTCCACCAGCCCAGGTTGCTCCAAGCCCCATCCAACCTGGCCATAAATTCCCTGGATAAACTGTGCCAGGGCCTGCCCACCCTCCCAAGGAACAATTCTCTCCCAATATCCCACCTAACCCTGCCCTCCCTCACCTTTAGGCCATTCCCCTTGTCCTGTCACTACTTTTCCAAAGTCTCTCTCCAAAGCTGTTCCCCAAAGGTGTGAGATAAACCAAACCCCATCATTCAAACGAGCAGTTCTGCTCTCTGATAAAACCATTTCCACCAGTAAAAAAGGGTCTTTGTGCATAAACTGGTCCTGCCAGGGGTATTCTTGTGCCTTTTCAGCTTTGAAACACTGGTTTAGTTTCTAATTTACAAAAAGCTTCTTTCACCTCTGAGTGAAAAACCAACCTGACAACCAGAGACACAAAAAATTAGTGAACAAGCTTTGCCAGGGGTGTAATAAACTACAGAAAGTGTTTGTGTCTCCATTCACAAATGACTGAGAGATAAAAGAGACAAAATATCTGGTTATCTATCTATCTATCTATCTATCTATCTATCTATCTATCTATCTATCTATCTATCTACCTCTATATCTGTCTGTCTGTCTGTCTATCTATCTATCTGTCTGTCTATCTGTCTGTCTGTCTGTCTCTCTGTGTCTGTCTATCTATCTATCTATCTATCTATCTATCTATCTATCTATCTCTATATCTGTCTGTCTGTCTATCTATCTATCTGTCTGTCTATCTGTCTGTCTATCTATCTATCTATCTCTATATCTGTCTGTCTATCTATCTATCTATCTATCTATCTATCTATCTATCTATCTATCTGTCTATCTATCTCATTTTAACCCCCAAATAACACCTAACCCAGCACTATGGGGTGGGTGTTACCTTTGCAATGGGCACATGAACATTCAGTCAGGGAGACCCTTCTGACAGTCTTGTTTAACCATAAATGACAGATCACAATCCCCCAGAGGAGCTGAGGGTCTTTTAGCACCACTGAGGCTGGAGCTGGCAGAGTGACAGCAGCAGAATTCCTGTTGGTTGGGTGAGTGGCAGAAGCTGAGGTTCCCTGTTTCCATGGATATCAGGTTTGCACTTTATGGTTCGTTCTTTCCCTATTTCAGGATCAATACTGAGGGGAGAGCAGGATCCATTCCAACGTTTCTGTTGGAGAATAAACATCAATACTCCAAAGTGCCAGGCAGGGTGAGGGTGAACACAAAACCTGGGCCCAGCCCAACGCCCACTGGTGATGCCAAGGGGCTGAAAACCATCTCAGTCACCTGGCAAATCATGGAATTGAGAAATGCTCTGGGTAGAAAGGGACCCCAAAGCCCACCCAGTGCCACCCCTGCCATGGGCAGGGACACCTTCCACCAGCCCAGGCTGCTCCAAGCCCTGTCCAACCTGGCCTTGGACACTCCCAGGGATGGGGCAGCCACAGATTCCCTGGGCACCCTGTGCCCCCTCACGCCTCCAGGGAGGAATCCCTTCCCAATATCCCATCTATCCCTGCCCTGGTGCAGTTTGAGGCCATCTCCTCTCCCCCTTTCCCCTGGGCCATGGCAGAAGAGCCTGACCCCCCTCACTGCCCCTCCTGGCAGGGAATTGTGCAGAGCAATGAGGTCCCCCCTGAGCCTCCTCTTCTCCTCCAGGCCTATCCCACACTGGGCTTGCAAACACCAAGTTGTTGCTGGATTGTCCATCCTGTTCTTACAAAATCAGCTGCCATGTGCTCAATGAGAGGATTATTTATGTTCTGTATTCAGGACAGAGGTGCCACCCCACCATGCCAGTGATCCCAAAGCAAACCTCACCTCAGAAACACCTTTTCCCCAGACCCAGGAGCCTCCAGAGCTGCCACCAAGTCACCAGCAAAGGCCAACAAGTCAGGCAAGAGCCAAGGAGGACTCTTTGTGACACATGAAAATGGTGAGAAAAGTGGGAGAAGAAGCCAAACCACACCTTGGGCAGGTGCCCCACTGGCAGAAGGTGATTACTGCCCTTTGCCATTTAATGGTGCCAGGAGGAAGAATTTCTTCATCAGCAGGAATTTCTGCCTGCAAAGGGTGGGCAGGCACTGGCAGGGGCTGCCCAGGGAGGTTTGGAGTGCCCAGCCCTGGAGGTGCCCAAGGCAGGACTGGCCGTGGTACTGAGTGCTCTGGGCTGGGGGCCAGGGTGGGCATGGGGCACAGGGTGGGCTCCAGGGGCTGGCAGGGCTTTGCCAAGGTGGGCATGGGGCACAGGGTGGGCTCCAGGGGCTGGCAGAGCTTTGCCAAGGTGGGCATGGGGCACAGGGTGGGCTCCAGGGGCTGTCAGGGCTTTTCCAAGGTGGGCATTTGGCACAGGGTGGGCTCCATGGACTGGCAGGACTTTGCATCCTCAGGGATTCCATAATTCCATAGGGGCTGCTCTGATTTGCACATTTTTAAGTGACCTCACTCCAGACACTCAGTGGTGACATCGGTGAGGAACAGTCAGGCTGTCCCATGCCAGGCTGTCCCACTCCAGGCTGTCTCATGCCAAGTTGTCCCATGCCAGGCTGTCCTATGCCAGGCTGTCCCATGCCAGGCTGTCCCACTCCAGGCTGTCCCATGCCAGGCTGTGCCACTCCAGCATCTGGGAGCATGGAGAAGGAGCAGGGTCAACCCTCCCTGGTACCCTGGGTTGTCTGTGCCCCTCCCAGGCACTGCCCTCCATCCAGCACTGTCTCCTTTTCCTCAGCACATTCCCAGACTGAGCTGGGAAAAGCAGGAGCCTGGAAGGGGGTAACTGTGCCAGCTGGAGCAGAGTCCTCCCTGCCAGGGCTGGGCTGGGTGAAGGGCAGCTGGAGTGAAGCAGTGACGGTACCAGGAGTCACCACCTCACCAAGAACATCAGATGGGGGACAATAAATGGGTTTGGCACTGCAGAGAGAGCTGAATTGTGTTTGAGAGAGAAAGCCCAGAAATACCATGCCCAGAAACCCTGCAGGTAGGGGCACCACACAGAGGGACTGGGGGCACCACACAGAGGGACTGGGCACCACACAGAGGAACTGGGCACCACAAAGAGGGCCTGGCAGCCTAATTTGCCTCCCCCTCTCCCTCAGGGCACACAGCCCTCTGGGCAGCAATGGTTTCATGCTGCAACTCTGGCTGTTTGAATCCCAGTTCCCCCATCCCTCCATTTCTGAGCCGTTCTTTGCCCAGGCTGAGGTTTCTCTGCTTCTACAGAAAAGCTTTTTTGGAATCCTTTCAGCCACGGCTGAACTTTGCAAGAAGGACAACTCAATCTGCAGGAGATGCAGGACCTGCCAGCCCTTGCCACCTCCCCAGCAGCACTGGGAGCAGGACCCTTGGCTGTGGTGTCCATGGGGCTGAGGGCCTGCCCGTGTCCCTGCCCTCATGCCAGGGGGATTGGCACGGTGGGAACCATCCAGCTGTTTGCACAGCAGTGAGGTCAGTCCTGGCTCCAGCTGTTCCTGTTCTGCTCAGCACATGTGGGGCCTCTGCCCAGCCCTGGGGACTCAGCAGCTTCTCTGTGACAGCTCCAGCCCAGGAGCAGGAGCAGCTCCAGCAGCACCAGCCCAGGGGCAGCACCAGCCCAGGAGCAGCACCAGCCTAGGGGTAGAACCAGCCCAGGGGCAGCTCCAGCCCAGGAGCAGCTCCAGCCCAGGAGCAGCTCCAGCCCAGGGGCAGCACCAGCCTAGGGGTAGAACCAGCCCAGGGGCAGAACCAGCCCAGGAGCAGCACCAGTCCAGGGGCAGCACCAGCCCAGGGGCAGAACCAGCCCAGGGGCAGAACCAGCCCAGGAGCAGCTCCAGCTCAGGAGCTCCAGCCTAGAAGCAGCTCCAGCCCATGAGCAGCTACAGCCCAGGAGCAGCACCAGCCCAGGAGCAACATCAGCCCAGAAGTAGCACCAGCCCAGGAGCAGCTCCAGCCCAGGAGGTCCAGCCTAGAAGCAGCTCCCCATGTGGAGCAGCAGCTCGCGTGGTTTGGGGGTGGCTGCTCTGGTGGGTCTGTCCCAGATGCCTTGGGAGGGAGGCTGGGGATGTTTTCCCTTCTAGAATGTCCTGTCTGAGCCATCCTGAGGAATCTGGTTTGGCCACGAGAAGCCACCCAGGGCCTCTCAGCAGCAGTTCTGCCTCCCTGCTCTGGGCAGGGCTGAGTTTCTTCCTTAACAGCATTCTTTTTTTTAATTATTTTTTTCATTCCTTTTTTTATTTTTAAATAAGGTATAATTACATTCAGCACCCAGGCTCATGAATCAACCTGAGTCTGTTGTGACAAGTTTAGCTCTGGGTGTGGGATCTGTCCTAGGAGATCACACAGTTTTCCTCCTCATCCCTGTTAATAATGAAGTCCTCTTGCCTGCCCTTTTCCCTTCTGATTTAATCAGCAGCTATTAAAGTGACATGGGCAATAACACCTCCATTTGCCCAAACTGCTCAGCCTGTCAGCTGACATCTTTCTCTCATGAGCACTAAACAGTTGCCCTGTTTACTTCCCACTCTGGCGTGGACCTTCTGGTTCCTTCTTTGTGTGTCTGCTACCAATTTGTCTGCAACCTACTTTGTCCTGCTCTGGGGACAACACCAAGGAAAAAAAGCCAACCAAAAGCTGTGTCAAAGGAGATTTCTGTGGCAAAACAGGGCTGAATTTATGTCTATGAATCACCTGATAAGGAGCAGATAGACAGCACACCAACACTTGTGATCATTGCGTTGATCAGGCTCCTTTCACATCCTTCCTCCTTTCTTATTTCTCTTTCCCACCTGCTCTGGTGGCATATGAGTAGATGGTCACCACCAGGTCTGTGCAAAGGGGACTTCATTATTTGTGGCCAGAGAAAGAGGGTTCTTAAAATGTAAGCAATAAATCTTCCTGATTTCTGTCACCCTGTGAGATGTTACACACTCCACAGCTGGGACTCACCTTCCCTCCCAGGATTTTCACCTCTCTGGAGCTGCTCCACACTGCCCGGTTCTGTGTCCTACAACCTTGGAATTCTCTTTCTTAAAGCCCAACACAGTTCTCCTGGAAGATTTGAGGAGAGCACACACGGACACTGTGAGCAGCTCCCAGCCCTTTCCATTGGGCAGAATGGAAACCCATGGCCGCAGAACCTGAGAGTTCAGATGCCAAGGGCTGGGGGAGAGGCAAGAGAATAATGGGCTCTGGACAGGCCTGCTGGTGACCTCTACAGCTCCTTGAAGCAAACCTACCTGCCTGGAGGACATTGCAATGCTGCCAAGATGCTCCTTGAAGAAGAAAGGTCCCACTTCTGGAGTGAAGCAGAAGAAACTTTGCTCCTTAAGTGCTTTCCAAGGTGATGAAACACATCCTGCTGTCCCTGCTGGGCTCCCAACTACACAGAAGCTGCAGAGGGTGGAACATCCCCAGGTCCAGAAGCTGTCCCAGCATTGATTTATTCCAAGTCATTCCTCGTGGAGCAAATCTCTGCCCTGCAAAGAGCCTGTCAGTCATGTCCTTGGAAACAGTGGGCAGGTGGGGACTGTCTCACCTGTGGCCTTCAGAGATGCCCCCCATCTCACTGGCACCAAGAGGTAGGAGTATTGCTCCATGGTCCATGGCCTCCTTCTCTGCTCCAAACCCTGCCCTGGCATTACCAGAGCACTTGGCAAAGCAGTGCCACTCAATGAGCCACCAGAGAACTCTCTGCTGGGTTTGTGACTCTGCAGGCTCTTGGTGAGGGCAGGTGACCAGCCCTGGCCTGCTGGTGGGGCAGAGAAGAGGGGAGGGATCCCCTCAGACCATGGACCAGGCATGGAAACCCCTTGGGACAACTGCACTTCTCACACCCCTGGCCTCTTGTTCTACCTCACACCCCACCCTGCAACAGCAGGTCCTGCCAGTGCCACCAGCAGCTTCCACCCTGGCTTTGCAGGAGGTGAGGAACCTCCCCGTGGTGCCAGCACACACTCAGGGCCATAAACCCCACAGGGCTGTGCCCTCATGGGTGAGGGAATGAGAAGGAGTTGGAGCACCATGGACAGGACGTGGAGCTTGGAGCTTCCTCATCCCTAGAGCTGGATCCCACCACCTGCTCTGTGGCCTCTCTTTGTGCCTGGGCAGATTTTGTTCTGGCCACCAATAAAAATGACAAATGGCTGCAGGAAATGCTCATCATTTCCCTCCTGGGGGTTCTGAATTGTAAACAACTGAAGTTATAAATCGCTGCAATAAATTGTCATCGTCCAGTGATCACCTTCAGATTGTTCAGCAGTTCGGAGGATGGACAGAGGGAGGGAGGAGATGTCAGGAGTTCTCTCCTGGTCACAGGACAGGCAGCATCAACTCCTCTGCACTCACAGATGTCTCTGCACACTTGGCCACCCAACCCTCCCCAAAGGACAACCAGAAGGATGAGGTGGAATCATGGAATGGTTTGGGTAGGAAGGGTCCCCAAAGCCCACCCAGTGCCACCCCTGTCATGGGCAGGGACACCTCCCACCAGCCCAGGCTGCTCCAAGCCCTGTCCAACCTGGCCTGGGACACTCCCAGGGATGGGACAGCCACAGCTGCTCTGCCCACCCTGTGCCAGGGCCTGCCCACCCTCCCAGACAGCAATTCCTGCCCAATAGCCCATCTAGCCCTGCCCTCTGGCACTTTGAATCCATTCCCCTTGTCCTGTCCCTCCAGCCCTTGCAAATGGTCTCTCTCCATCTTTCTTGGGGCTCCTTCAGCTCCTGGAAGGCCACACTGAGGTCCCCCCAAAGCTTCTCTTCTCCAGGCTGGCCAATGCCAGCTGTGCCAGCCTTTCCTCCCAGCAGAGCTGCTCCATCCTCTGCCCATCCTGGGGCCTCCTCTGGCCTCTCCAGCAGCTCCATGTCCTTCCTGTGCTACCCCCAGGGCTGGAGCAGCTCTGCAGGTGGGTCTCACCTGGGGGGCAGAGGGACAGAATTATCCCCTCTCTCAGCCTTCAGGTCTCTCCTCTTTTGGGGCTGGAGCAGCAGAGGTGGAGAACGTGCCTGGGCTGCCCCTTTTTGGTGCCATCTCCAGGTTTCCTGAGGTCCTCTGTTGTCTCCCAAGACCAGCTCTGGTGTGAGTATGGTGGCTGCTGGACCCTGCTGACCAGTGCAGATGGCCAGGCCTTGCCCTGCATTCCCTGCCCCCAGCACAGCCCAGATCTCCAGAGGAAGGATCAGGGATCCCCCGTGCCCAGGGCAGCACTGCTGGGTGCCCCTCGCATGTGGCACAAAACTGCTGCCCTCTGGCCAGGGCTGAGCTTTAAAAAGAATCCCTACAGCACCACAGACTATCAGGAGGCAAATAAACAAGTCATCCAGACATCAGAACTTGTCAAGGAGCTGCTCTCCTGCTGCTTCTCCAGCCCTGAATAAAGTCCTGCTACTCTGGATTTATTCCAGTTGTATTTGAGGCGAGTTTTAACCTCAGGTTTCCAAATCCCTTTATTGAATTAAGGGCAGAATTCCTGTTTCCAGAGTCTGCCATCAACATGACAACAGTGGAGCAAACAAGAATGGTCTATTTAAAAGCAAGCAAACACTCCACAGATGAAAGACAAACACTGTAGGTATTTATTAAGGCCCTAATCCAAGAAAATCTCTAATCCACTTAGTAAGAGGAAAAAAGCTTCAAACAACCATTTTCAAGACTCTCAAGAACTCCAAAGCATCTGAAATGCTTTGCTACATCTCTTCAGGAGGGCAAGGAGTGATAGGACAAGCCAGAATGGCCTTGAGCTGAGAGTAAGTTTAGACTAGATATTAGGATGGAATTCCTGGCAGGGAGGGTGGGCAGGCCCTGGCACAGGTTGGGCAGAGCAGCTGTGGCTGCCCCATCCCTGGGAGTGTCCCAGGCCAGGTTGGACAGGGCTTGGAGCAGCCTGGGCTGGTGGGAGGTGTCCCTGCCCATGGCAGGGGTGGCACTGGGTGGGCTTTAGTGCCCTTTCCAACCCAATCCATTCCATGATTCCATGATCTCTGTGCTCAAAGGAATCCACCCAGTGAAAACTTCTTGGGGTTTCTGGATTCTGCTGGGATGGAGGACCAAAGGATCTCTTTGGTTTTCATGGCATCACAGACCTGAAGCCGCTCCCTCTCTGCACTGGTTTGTTCTGTGCCTCTCAGATTCAGGCTGGTCTGGAAAAACTCTGTTAAATTGTTGGATTCAGCACCTGATTTCACAGAATCACAGAAT